>JAQISU010000055.1:4270000-4742500 GCA_029339505.1 Unio delphinus | reverse complement strand
GAGGTTTGAAAATAATGAAGAAATAGCTGAATTAATCGTTAGGAGTTTTTATCTTCGAAGAAATTATATCCACTCTGATTATAATCTCCCAGATAAAAAAAAAATCATGGTATAATGGATTATATCGTGTGTTTACAGGTATATCTAAGGTATCGAATAAAGATAAAACATACAATGCGCTTATGGTTGAAATAAAAAAAACTGAATCTTCTATAAAGAAGCGATCAGATCCTAAAATTCTCAGATAACCAGAACAATAAAAAATTCTGGATATACAAAAATCATTTTTACAGGGTGCAACTGGTTTTGGTAGTGGGAAGGGATTTTGTCAGAGTGGAGCTCCAAGCGGTGTTTCAGGTAGTCGTCTTCTTCGTTGTCCTAATAATATTCTCGAAGACATAGCACGATTAGACGTTCTCGATGGAGGGAAAATAGCCGGAAATAACTCACAGGAAATAATGAAGCAGCTGATATCTGCAGACGACTATTTGAGTGTGGTATCATGGATATTGGTGTATTCCGATAGTTTATTGATGAGTTAGTTGATGATTATCATAGTGACTAATCACCGAAATTGCTAACAATTTTAGATTAGATAAATATCATTTAAATAAGATGATCATGCACTACAACCACCACAAATCAACCATGGCCTATGTAGTAAATTCACGAGTGTCTGTTTATAAGGCGTTTAACGTGGATGGCCTAGGTAATGTTATTCAAGGGTTATTTACAAGGATGGCTCCAAAAATAGCGCCAATCGCAAAACAATTATCAATGAAAGCTATTGATGTTATTCTTGATAAGGGTATTAGTGCTGCTGGTAATGTTGCTGGTAAAGCATTTTCTGCGGCCAAAGAAACACTACTAGCGCTAGTTTGGCGACGAAGGAAACCAAAGTCACTGAAACCGCTACCATCTACACAGATCATGCCTGCGAGTATTAGTAAAATAATAAATAACGCAGTGGATCAGAATATAGCATCGCAGATAAATGATCAGGACCATATTACTGAAAATATGATAGCGGGAAGTGGCCTGAGATCACAATTTAGATCAAGAAATATATAATAAATCGTCCCTGACCCAGCGTTTGATATGGACGTCCCAGTGCGCAAAGATGATTCTGTGCGCGATTATCAGTATTATTCGTATAATGCAGTACAAACAAGATATTCGATCAAGAATCGAACTTCAGGTCCATGATACCAGCAAATACTTTCAAAAGTATTTATCGAAGTAGAAGGAGAACTTGTAACAAATGTTAAAGCTAATACGCCATATGCAGATGACCCAAATGTCCGAGTTGGTTTTGTCAATAATGGTATCATGGCGCTATTTGAGAGTGCTAGATATATGATTGATAACAGAGAAATTGAATCCATAGATAACAGAGAAATTGAATCCATAGAACGTAATGTTGATGTAGCCACAACACTATTGGGGTTAGCTAGATCCTCTGATGATTATACAAGATCAGCAGGTCCATCTGTGATTTTCGCAAAGGATCTCAATGATCACGCTGATCATATTCAGTATGATATAAGACGACCAATGGATCGTGGTGCTCCTGCTTTTGTCGAGAATATGATTATAAATACCAATTCTGATTACAACGTAGGGTTTGCAAGACGTGTAACAATGTTGAACAGACCGCGTAGATTATTATCATGCACGATTCCACTGTCTCATATATTTGGATTCTTTAGAAATGTTAGAAAAGTTATATTTGGAGCAAAACACACAGTAGTACTCGTACGAAAGGGAAATGATAATGATGCAATCTGGCGTGATGCTGATGTTGCTGCTGGTAAAGTAAACATAACAAAACTGTCATTGTGGATGCCAGTAATGACTCCATCAATTACCGCATAGGAAAAATTACTATTATTTATGGATACGGGTAGAAAATCATTGCTATCATGGCTAACAACGACCATGGATGCAATGGATTCTATTATTAATGGTATATTGACATGGCACATGGCATCAAAACAGGGTGTCGCTGCACCCAGACACATATTTATTGCGTTACAGTATACTTCGCGAGTGGGTTCACAAACACGCAGCCATATGATATTTGATCAATTGGGTGTTAATGAAGTATCGTTGAGGATAAATGGCCAACAGGAACCATCCGAGGATATTTTACTTAATTACTGACAAAACGAAATAGCACGTGCGTATCATCGCCTGCTGACATTTAAGGGACGAGATAATAATGTAGATACTGTCTACAAATATCACAATCGGATTTTAAAAATTAATCTCCCATCTACTACTGTCGTTGGAACATCTTGATTTAACAAGACAATCCGTCGTTGACATCCATTTGAGAGCTCGTGTACCCGCTCCTGTTGGTGCTTACAGAGCAGTTGCTGTCATTCTCAGTGACAAATCAATGCTACTCGAAGGTGTTGGTGGACGAAGGAGAGTATTCGATGCACCAGTAGAAACATGTAAATTGTGACAATTGGATCAATCTGTTATTAAATAAAATGTCATATAGTCACGTTAGTGTTACATTGACTCCTGGTCAAAACAAAAATTGCAATCGGAATCAGCTAAAATCAGATGTATGGCGGTCAGAATAAACTATCACTGATAGCTCGTCAAATTAAGCATTTCAATGATGCTATCAAAGATAAAAAAGGCGTTCAGGTCACTCTCTCTCTCTCTCTCTCTCTCTCTCTCTCTCTCTCTCTCTCTCTCTCTCTCTCTCTCTCTCTCCGCGATCAAAGACATGATAAAATCAGGTGGTATATTCCCGCTGTTAGCTGAGTTTCCAGCTTTGATTTCAGCCACGGCCACAGCGGAGGCGAAAGCTGCTGCGTTAGGAGCCGTTGGTACCGCGGCAGGGATGGCACTAAAGGAAGCAACTGGGAGGGGATACAAAAAAAGAAACTACCAGGAAATGGTCTAAGACTACCAGGAACTCCGTATTCATGGTACAGCTGAAAAGACCTGAGAATACCAGGGACAGTTTACTAACTCGGATATCGCCAATGTCAAATTTTGATTTACTTGATGGTGCTAAAAATTTAGCGATACAAAATTTTAGAGGTATTTTTATGCAAGATCAATCACCACAACAATCAAACAGCGTTGAAACCGATATCATTAATCTCGATAACAGCACCGGACCTGGAACTCACTGGAATGCATACGCGATTGATCCGCGTGCAATTGTTTATTTCAATTCATATGGGTTAGCGCCACATAAAGAGTTTATGCGTTATATACACCACTTTAAAATTCCTATCTGGTATTCCACGCTACCAACACAGAAAAGAGACCGACCCACCAATATGCAGCATAGAAGTATTAAATGTACTCGACGCTATTCATCATCGGTTCAACCACTGCATAAAACCGTACATGAATATACGAGTAATCGCTTTTTAGAGAGATCATAACATATAATGATTGATATTTGGGGAAGATCTCTATCAAGCCTGGAAAAACCAACCAAGGGAATATCTGCAACGGTGATATAAAAAAAATAATTGAAGATGAGATACCCGAAAAACTAAGCCTCGCAAGGGTTGATCCAAATCAAGATCGTCAGGGTTAATTGAAAACGAGTAATGTTTCCCTGGATATTTTAGTTAAAAAACTCGATGTAACGGAAAATACTATCGCGGTTTTTCCAATCAGGGTAAACTCACACCAGATGTACTTGTTTCAACGATCACAGATAAATTAACTACACTCGGTGACAATTATATATCCTCGACGGAATCATTAAAAACCCTCGATGATAAATTTAACTCCCAAGCAAATCAATTTGCGCAGATACAAAAATCCATCACTGAAGTTCAATTCCCTATCGCTAATTTCTTTGGGGTTCCACCGGTGGCCTCACCGAAACTCACATCAATAAAATCATCGATGGATGATTTAATAGCGTATAAGTAACACGTAAAACGTTTTGGGATGCTACGTGAAAACCTCATGGCGAGTTTCTTTGGGACTCCACCGGTGACCACACCGAAGCTCGAGGATATTAAAAAATTTCTCGATGATCTTAAACAACCAGGGACGCCATCACAGATTATTTACCGAGGATAATATCCGTAGTTGAAAAATAAAATTCCTCACGAGCGAGCAAATATTGTAAATAGCGTCTACACGACTTAATTGAAATCGTAAACTATTTGAAATTGCTCTGTTGTAATAAATACAATGTTGCCATTAACTCTGTCATCAACATCGCAGCAATATCGCTATGATCAAGTTAGAAAATTTCAACAATAACTCAAAACACTCACTGAGGAGTGGCAAGTAAAAATAAAAAAATACCGACGAAAAATTACCGTCGTTGACATTACCGTGTACTCGGTATCGGGTGTAATTGCCGGAACTGGTATAGTACTTTCTTCGTTAACAACGATTGCCCCGATAGTTGTTCCAATTTGTATATCAGCGGCAACAACAATCGCGGGAGTAATCACCCCGGTGACAAAAAAATATCATCATGTAGCCAGCGTAAACTACAAGATTACATAGATAAGTTCCATGCTATCTCAACCGCGTACTCGCAATTATCCTCAATGACGTCGTCCTCCTTCGATGACACATTAATATCCGATAGTGAGCTTTCCGCGATGGTACGTGTTTATGATTCCGTGATGTCAAAATTAGAAAAACAACAACAATATAACAATGACAACGTCACAAGAACTACTTCAGTAGATAGCAGAAAATACCACTACCGTGAAAACCGCCATGATGTTAATAACCTCAACAATCCCTGAATTCAGTGATATTCCCAACTGCGAGTCCAGTGAAGGAGATAGCGCTGTCAAAATTATGAGTATATCATAGTTGGCCAAATATTAGATCAAAACCATTCGGTGGTCAATAACCAAATAATTCCCTGGTGTTTGCGAGTAATAATAAACCAGACTGGACTCCAGACTGGAACGTTGTTACCTTACCATATGGGTCCTACAAAATTGAACAGATCAATAATGAATTTCAGCGTAGAATAAAATCCATTACCGGGAAAGAATAAAATATCGCTATAACAGTTCATGAACCAATACTATCATCCGCGATTGAGATAAACTCACCAGGGTATGCCATATACATCTATAATAGCTCAATCAGAACAATACTGGGATTGCCTGAAAATCCACCTCGGACATCTGATCAAATACCCGAACCCAAAAAATCCAATTATATCACAGACGAAAAATCATACTACGAAATTGCTCCATCATATCGAGATGATTTGTTTAATATAAAAATGCAAAATTCACCGATAGATTCGTATTTATTGATCCATTCGTTAACATTGCTTTTACGTTAAAATACATCATTGGTTATTTTATCGAGATTAATCAATTACATAAAACACAACTAGAAAAACTACAACAGAGTTTCCAGGAGCATCTCTCTGATACAACAAGGCCACATGATGAGATCATAAAACACATTAGGATATTAAATCAGCATGTATTTGATATGGAATATTTGAAAAAAACGAATAATTCAAGTAATAATTAATGACAAGAACGAAGATAAACAAAAATTCCTAACCGGTTACAATATCACAGAAGCTGATTTACACGATTTCAAATTTCCTGGATATAACGTAAATGAACTTAAAAAATCCGTTAATGATCTTATCAATGAAAGTTTCTCTCTGATAAACACCGCATGGAAAAAAAATACCACAACCACAAACAGCCATCCTCAAACATAATAATGACCCAGATGGCGGTGGTAGGCATATCGCTCCTCAGAATGTGAATATATCCTTGGTGATTGGAATGAATTTAGTGTGTGATGCTATCGAAGGAAGTTATCAAATAAATCTCGAAAAATCAAATCAAGCCCAGCAGGGATACATTTTATATTCGTTTGCACCAACAGCTCCTCAAGAATTTTTAATAATTGAGGAACCAACAAATCCAGTGTATATGCAATGTCAAAATAATTCATTAACGAGAATTAATTTCAAGCTCACTGGCTAGTCCAATAATTTGATTGATTTACGAAGAGAAAATTTACAAATTAGTCTGTATGTAAAATCCTAAAGACTTTTACCATAACAATTTGTCCCTGAAGCGCCATCGACGCCGGGTCTGTCTGGAGACCTTGTCTCTGTAGCGTGAGAAACCGAAAGTATTTATCTTTCTCTCTCTCTCTTTTTTGTCTGCCTGAAATGTTTTCGGTTTGAAATCTTTTAGGATTTGTCTGAAATAGTTTCGGTCTCCGTAGAGGGCTTATTTTTTGTGCAGCCTTTTAACTGAAACAATAAGTCTCCGTGGAAGGCTTAGTTCGGCTTGAAAACTTGGTCTGTTCACCCTCTCTGCTGCTCTAGTGGTTGGAGCGTCCGCCGCGGAAGCGGAAGGTCCTGGGTTCAATCCCCGGCCGAGTCGTATGAAAGACTTACAAAAATGGTACTAACAGCTGCCTCGCTTGGCGCTCAGCATTAAGAGGTTAGTGTTAAGACTGGTCGGCCTAGTATCAGGATAATGTGACTGGGTTTGACATCATGCTACATGTCTAGGGCATGATGCCTTAGTGCTGGACATCACTATAAACTGCCTTACTGCAGACATCGTAGAGATATGGCTGAAAAATTGTTAAAGCTACGTTAAAAATCAGTATTATCGATCACAGCCTTTTAATTGAAACAATAAGTCTCCGTGGAAGGCTTAGTTCGGCTTGAAAACTTGGTCTGTTCACCCTCTCTGCTGCTCTAGTGGTTGGAGCGTCCGCCGCGGAAGCGGGAGGTCCTGGGTTCAATCCCCGGCCGAGTCATAGGAAAGACTTACAAAAATGGTACTAACAGCTGCCTCGCTTGGCGCTCAGCATTAAGAGGTTAGTGTTAAGACTGGTCGGCCTAGTATCAGGATAATGTGACTGGGTTTGACATCATGCTACATGTCTAGGGCATGATGCCTTAGTGCTGGACATCACTATAAACTGCCTTACTGCAGACATCGTAGAGATATGGCTGAAAAATTGTTAAAGCTACGTTAAAAATCAGTATTATCGATCACAGCATTTATGTGTGTAGATCTACCCCCCCCCCCCTTCGAAAATATCTCTCTCTCTTTCTTTCTCTCTCTCTCTCTCTCTCTCTCTCTCTCTCTCTCTCTCTCTCTCTCTCTCTCTCTGTGACACATATACGCTCGCAAAATAGGTTGATAATGATACAGACATAAACATATTCGCTTGGAGAAGCAGGATGGCAATGTCGATGATAATCCTTATGTGTGTGTGTGCGTGACTATAACACTGGCTTTTCTTTCTTCGACTTTAAAGAATACAACCTGTTCCGTTTTGGATTAAGATATGACAGTGTTTAGCTTTCTTTAGGAAGACAAAATAATTATGAAATAACTCATGCTCACAAGACGTGAGATAATTCAAACTCTATCAAGATTTTTAATGGACAAGAAATGTCAAATAATATTTTAGTATGCATTGAACTAATCACAAAACTGTAACGTAAGTATTCCTAATCTCATCAAGAAGGCCTTTTCGTGTGTCCCGAATAGTTCTTTATTTGGTATCATCCTTTTTTCCTGTAGACCAAATACAAAACCCTTCATCTCCAAATACCAAACCAAATTGTTAGCCCAAATTTTATTCTATGCTATAAGATACAACAACTCTCTCCACCTTAATAATAAAATAACCTTAATAATAAAATACCAAAACTCACTTCAAACTTTAACCTGTTCTTTAGCTTCTAAACTCATGTCGTACGCTATATGGCTTAGTGGTTAGAGCGTCTACCTCGGATGTACGAATTATCGAGTTCGAAACCGGCCTGATTCATACCAAAGACTTATAAAACTGATACTAGCAACTGACTAGTTTTGCGCTCAGAAATAAAAGCCTAGTGCTATCACTGGTGAGGCTGGAGTCAGGACAGGGTGGTACATGATGTTATTGCTAGTGCTATCACTGGTGAGGCTGGGGTCAGGACAGGGTGGTACATGATGATATTGCTGGTCAGGCTGGTGTCAGGACAGGGTAGTATATGATGTCTGTGGTTTGATGCCATACGGCTAGACTTTACTATTTTGTGTCTCACTGCATACATTGTATCAACTTGACTGAAGCCTTTTTTAAAGTTACGTTAAAGATCAAGCAGCACACACAATCCTGTCGCACGCACGCTGGTACGGACTAATCAGAAATGAAGTAGGTTTATCTCTAAGAAAACACACACACACACACATATATATATATATATATATAAATAATACAAATCATATGGCATATAACAGTCCTTTCAAATGCACTGGATCCAGCAAGGGATCACGTGTGTCAGGGATTGATTAAGATAAATGCAAAAAAACTGACAAGCAACAGTGAAAAACTAGTATCACTCTAGCCTGACACAGGACAAATCAGTCACACCCAATTTCGTTTTCACGGAATTTCGTTGACATCAACGTTCTACAATGGCAGAGAGAGAGAGAGAGAGAGAGAGAGAGAGAGAGAGAGAGAGAGAGAGAGAGAGAGAGAGAGAGAGAGAATAAAGAGTTCAGGCTCTCTTAAAAGAGTATCGCCACGATGATGAGACACAGCTACATCTGGAATAAAGTGACAGACATACTGTTTTCTTTGCCGGTGCAGGAACTTTATTTAAATAATGGACACATATATATTACTACATTCTAGAAACATATCTATAAACTTTATAACCAAAATTCATGAAATACATATAAAATTATATTTTCCATTTTAAGCTTTCCAGCTTCATTCATTCGTATAATTTCTGCATTTTAGAATATTATACAAATAGTTAATTCTCAACCAATTTCAAGATAACAAAAGTATAAAATGTAATAACTGTAATTAATGCAACAATTAATTTAAAGAAATGCAGTTTACTCATTTTAAAATAAAATATTGATTTAAAATATGTTGTTAGATATTATTCTTTCTTGCTTAAAGAATACTTTATTTCAACATTAAATCTAAACAAGAAGTTGGTAGCGAATTCAACTTTTACAATAAAAATTACTTGAATATCATTAAATATGAATTCTTTAAAACATTTAAACATTCTATTACAATATATTATAAATAAAAGATTTAAGTAAACAATGTTGCTAACATATCAATGTTACCATTAAAATCTCAAACATTAAAAATACTTATTTCTACAGTTCTTACCTGGAATAAAGAGACAGACATACTGTTTTCTTAGCCGGTGCAGAAACTGACCTGAGCCAGTTGCGCGACTATTTATACGCATTTGACTCATCTCAGGGTTAAACAAGGTCGCACCCTTAGTGTACCGGCCAGCAAAGATGTCTACTCTTCATCAGGTAGGAACCGGTTTGTTTTACGTCATAAGACTTAGTCTTGTGGTTTATTCGTCGTCACACCAAATATGGTTATCCGTTTGTTGAAAACCACTTTGTTTTGTAACACTGGATAGAAGTTCATTAAGTAAAGGTTAACCCACTTTTATTAAACGAATTGGAAATTCGCCAATGTCTGGGTTACATAATATATATATTTTTATTGATAGAACCTAAGAGTTCTAGCTGAATCAGCGAGATGGCATTATAATGTTTTTTGTTGTGGTACAGTTCCACACAGCACTGTTCATTGGCAAGCTTTTAGTTATCTTTACTGGATTTATGCAGTACGGCTATATACATTACTTATTTTTCGTTGCGTAGCAACTATTTTCGTTCCATTAATATATAGTTGTGCTTTGGAAATAAATTAAATTAATCTTAATATATTTTAAAAACTTACTTTAATATAAATGAATAAAACATTACTTGAATGCAACAAGAAAATTGCAATCTTATTAATTTTACTAAAACATCTATCCTAAGAGTTCGACTACCATGCTGCCGTGCCAACTAACTCAATAAAAAAGACTTGTGGGGGAGAAAGAGCCGCTTTCTGATATTTCTGATATTTTAATATTTAATAAGATGCTTTCATTAAACAAATATTTGTGTTATAAATAAAGCATTTAATGGTATGTTTCTTCCACCAAACCAAAACTTGTACAGTATAATCTTGACATGTATTGCAACTTTATATAATTGGTATTGCGAACACCGTATTCAAATCAAATATAACGTGCACAGCTAACTCGCAGACTACATCCCCCACAACCATGCATGACAGAGAGAGAGATCAAAGGGAAATCACACATGAAATTATGTTCCATGTTTAACTAAGAAGACGTGGATAAATAATATTTTTTTTATTACGTCGCTAATCATCTCAAATTTGCAAAATATAGACGCAATGGCCTACTGTTTTTATAGAATCTAATGTTGAAATATGCGTATTAATGTGCCATGAACGGATCACACTTTGATTCGCAAATTGCTTTAAAACAAACCTTTACAACAAAGGCATGCAATTATAACACACACACACACACACACACACACACACTCGCGCGCGCGCCAACAAAATTAATGTCAAGGTCTGCCCTTGTCTATGAAATAGCGAATCTGTGTTCCCTAGAAATTATTAGTTTACTATGACATTTGGTTTTGCCATGTCAGATGACAGTGTGTACATAGAAGTTAGGCAGTTAGACACTTATATATTCATCTTCTATCAGTCTTTGGAAAGCTGTGATACAAGTTTGTAATTGCGTTCCAGTATAATTTGAGAGTAAAATATTTATTAAAGGTAATCATTGGAATGACAAGGTGTTGGTTGACGTTTTGGACTATGTTATGAAACGAAGGTCTGAATGTAAGGAAAAGTAAAGCAAAACCAATACGTTTAATAATGTTACGTATATCTGATTTAATTTAAATTTAATTGCTTAAATATTTATATTCAATTACATGTTATTATAAGTAATCTTCTTTAGTTGATTTGGAAATATTTAAAAAAATCAATTTGACCTATTTTTGTAAACACATAAGGCTGACATATTTCCTAGCCTTGATTCAAAATTAGTAAGAGTCAAGTAAACAATCTCTTTTATTTATTTATTTAATTGTATTGTGGGATACATAAGAGTGAGATCGAGGCTTTATGCAATGTGTGGCCTTATTCTTTTGTTAGCTTGGTTTTTGTCAGGTTCATATTGGGAGTACGTGATTTTAAGATGTAAACATGATCACGTGACCTTCATAGAGGTTCTTATTTGCATCTAATTTTGACTGTATAACTTTTGTCATTAGAGAAATAATCTCAGTTTGGAATTAAAAAACTTGACGTTATGTTGTGACCAGATTTGAGGTTAGAGTTTTATGTTAAATGTTCTCCAATTTTGTTTAAAAATTTAGACGATTAATTTGTTTCTCTCGAAATATTGTAAGTACTCATGCAGAGTTCCTGGAAATTTCTTTAAATTTTATTTGGAATTCAAACACAGGATTGTTATTTCTTGTGGCAGTAGTATATTGGGGCACCCTGGGGACAATGGGAAAATACGTTACAGACACCACCACCCCACCCCTGCTAGGCAACTCTGGCGACAAGTTTTTAAATATCACCCTGGGCAACTCTAACGACCAGGGGAATTTAACATGGGGACTATTTGAGCCTGTCTAGCGACAGGGGAAAATGGAGAGATGTGTTGACGTCAAGGTACTGAAGATTGGTAACAATGTTGCAACAATGATAGGAACAGGTGTGCAACTGGTTAACCTCAGTGGTTGAATAACTCAATGGCCCTCTTCGGTTTGCTTATTCCGTAGAATGGCGCAAATGAATGAATGAATGATGGTTTTAAGTGAAACCGGCCACGAAGGGTCATTTGTTCACTATTTTACACTACCAATTAATATGGTAGCGATTTAGATTTTCCCATGAGGAAGGAATGGTGCCACATCCCCAAGGGCGTTTATGCATACATAGTATGCTATTTCATTTGGTCGTCATGCAGCACCCCCTATAAGATAGCTATCGACATGAATGAAAGACCTAGGTGAGTGGGAATAGAACAGTCAACCCTATCAACCAATCGGAGTATGCAGAGCTAGAGGTGAAATTGCACCAAATGAAGACTAGTGAAAAATGGTTTCCACTTCTAGTCACTTGCTGGTGTTGGAGTCAGGCAGCGGAGGAGGAGGAAAAGGATCTGTGAACTGGCACTTTGATGTCGTTCGTCTTGCACGCCATAGCCTTATCAAATCGAGTCCAGTTGCTGCTAGTGGACACCCTATACCGATATTGTGTAAGCCACCTGTGCAATTGAGTCAATCTTTCAAGTTATATTTTTTTCTAACATCCTAACATTCCAAATTTTGTCAAGTACAGAGTGTACATTTGGTGTTTTCTCTATCAATTTTGTAAACTAGGTATGTCAAGTGACATGTCGAGATTGGTCAATGTCAGGTTAAGTGGGTTGTTAATTTTGATGGTGGAGAGCCAAAATTGATCAAGTTTGATTTTTGAAGAACGAAATTGTCGAATAGCGTTTCTGAGCCAAAAGGAAACTGTTTAATTATAAATAGCCCTTAAAAGGGCTTTTTGATGGAGTGTTACAGGGTGTAACCTATGTTCCCTCATTTCTTCCGGTGAATCCATGTGGCCTTCTTGGTTGTCTTGCTTTTGTTGTTCCTCCATCTTGATGTTGCCTCCTCCCGTCGTATCAATTCCGTGTTCTCCCTTAACAATTTGGAATAGTTTGTGCTGTTATCAAAGTAGAGTATAGAACCTCATATGACAGCCTATTCTAGCGTTGGTAGTTAACCAACGTAGAAATTTTAGAGTAATTAAGGTTATTGTGTAAAACATTTATTGCAGCGTTTGCTGTCATTCTAGATTGTCAGGTATTGACCATCTAAATCATGTGATAGGCCTTAGTTCGTATAGCTTAGTTTATAATGCAGCCTTGTGCTGCGGGGCCTGATAGTCTGGTCTTTGACTACATTATAGTAATATTAATTTGAGGATCTGATTTGAGTAAATAACTATATTGCAACATTAAGTCGCTGGGCTGATAATCTTTGGACTTTGAGACTACCTCATAATATTTAGTTGGGGCCATAAAACGGGTTACGATTTTAATGGTCACATTTTAAACCATGACGATATCCCGGATTGTTGGGGTTCTAATCTGAACATGTAAATCATAATTTAGTTGTATACTAATGCTGTTAATGAGGCTGTATATAGGGAGAGATTTAGGAGCAGACAGAAGAGAGGTGGATTCCTAGACACTTGTTTTATAATTTTGTATGGTCCTATATGTTGTTATTTCTAGCATATTTCAATGTTTATTTTGTTTTTCCTGGTGATTTCATTAGAGTGTTACAACATCCTGTTAGGTTTGGTTGCACAGGTTTCGTCATGAGTTCGTTATACCCAGCGTAGTGTAGGTGGGGTCCCCTTGAGAGGTAACGGAGTCCCTTCTGATCCTGTACACTCCCATTCCGCGAGGATGTGATTATTTTAAAATATAAGGTTAAAATCCAGGACTAGTGAGTTATTTGGTCTTGATGTAATTATTTTAATCTTATATTTTATCAATGAGCCCTGTTGTTCTGAGTAATTATATTATATTTTGAATTGTTTTTGAGGGTTACTGTTGGTTAATTGAATTACTTCCGGGTATGTACTTGGTGCAGAAATGTTTAATTGTTTAGATCTGAATAATATTTTCCTTTCCTTTTGCGTTTTATTACAGTTATTAAAGATATGAGATAAATCTTCAGGGATGTTACAGTTGAAACAATTAATATTATGTGGAAAGGTTCTTAAATATTTCCCAAAACTGTTTGACAGTTTTGTTTTTCCCAAGATTATTCTATTTTTTTTAGACTGTTCATAACTATTGGACCTAGGTTGTATTATTTTTTCTATTGACTTCCTTAATGATGTTATGTAAAATTCTCTCTTGTTTGTTTTTGTCCCAATCAGTCTGCCACTTTTGATTAATCATTGAGTAGATTAAATGATATATTTCAGTTTGACTATACTTGAGTGGCATATAGTTTGGTTCGGTGAGTTTGTTTTTAGCCAGTTGATCTGCTTAGTGATTTCCTTTTATGTCTATGTGGGATAGAATCCACATAAAATCAACTGCTAGATTTTGAGAATTTAGTTTTTTAATATCTGATTAATTTGTTTTAGGAAATTTTCTCTAGATTTGGTGTTGTTGTTTTGGATAGAAGTAAGGACGCTGAGCGAGTAACTAATAATCAGTGTCTTATTTGGTTTGTTTTCTTCTATCCATTTTCATGATTCAAGGATGGCCCAAAATTCAGTTGTATAAATGGATCAGTGGTCAGGAAGACGCCTGCCCATATGTATGTTATGTTCATTATATGACCCTGGCTGCAGCTGTTTTTAAAGGATTTGTAATTTTTGAGCCATCCGTGTAAATTTTTGTGTAGTTTTGATATTGATTATTTATGATTTCCAATGGCAATATTTTTAAATGTTGTTGTTGATTTTCTTTGTTTCCGTTATCTGTAAGGGAGATATTTACTTTTGTTTGTACATTACTCCAAGGTTCTTTATATTAGATATATTATGTTATCTTCTACTTGGAATATATCTACTGGAAGTTTGTTGTTTAACTCAATTCTGGCTGGTTCTTCACAAGATCTACTCCAAAAACTTAAAAACGTTCAAAAAACAGCTGCTTGGATCATCTTTCGATCAGATTACATGGCCCCACTGCTCTACTCCCTATACTGGCTATCCATTCGATTTTGAATCAAGCACAAAATCTGTTTCCTTTGCTATGTTTCACTGATGAACTCTAGTCCAACATACCTATCCAGCCTCACCCATGTGTACACACCAGCAAGATACTTACGCTCCTTTTCTGACAATCATATACTTATTGTTTCCACTATGAAAACAAAGTCATAACGACAACGTTCTTATGCATACTAGGGACCAGCCATGTGGAATGAATTGCCCATTGAAATTAGAGAGAAAGTCGCAGTGATCCCTTTCAAGAGTGCTCCTAAAACTCACTTTTTTTGACTGCGAGAATAAACTTAAAGACTTAACAATGTTTCGTACCTTAAGTATTCTCAGCATTTTTTATGTTTTCCAATTTTATGGTTGTTGTTTTTTGTTTTTCCGTAGTCATATCATTATTGATGTAAAAAGCTAAGAGCTTCTAAGATTAGTCGCTATGCAAAGTCCTCATTATAATTATTATTATTATTATTATTATTATTATTTTTATTATTATTACTATTATTATTATTATTAAAGATGTTCCAAAGTTTTATCATGTCTGCTATGGCATGATTAAATGACCTCTTAATGCCCAGCTGTTAATCAAGTGTTTATTACTATTCAATTAACTAATTAATTAGCAAAATATATACATACTGGGAATTAAATTATTAATAAATCATCAAATTATTCTTTAACTATATCAGAAATGCATGCTCTAAGAGTTATTTTGTAAAATTAGATAAACTCTATGCAAATTTCTGAAGTTTTTGATTGTGCAAAGAAAGTAACTGTATTGTTCTAATTCATGAAACAAGTCATTACAAGATTGCAACAGTAGAATTTCTGACTTTGTTGGGGGAATTTTGTAAACTGGCATCAACATAGTACCCCTCAGATTTTTATGAATATTGGCAGCAACTGAAAAATAATCCCACATTGCTTACCAGTCGTGCATCATATGGCATTTGCATGATAACTATATAGAATAGCTTGATATCACATAAAGCACAGGCTTTTTTTGTTGATTTTCGGATTAAAGGAAAAAATACATTCTCACCACAGTTGTGTCTTTGTAAAAAGGACTGCCTGTGTGTAAACTTTGCTCCATAAGGATGGAAAATTTATCAGATTTCACTAATTTTAAGTTGCAGCGACAGGCCAGCTTTTAGGCCCAAGCAAAAGCCTGGGGTGTTTTTTTTTTAAAATCCGACCACGACATTAAAGCCTGGCGGAAAGATCAACTAATTGTTGAACAAAGTATGGATCAGAACTGGCAGCTTGTTGACATAAATAATTACAAAGAAAGGATTTGTTCAAGCTGGGACCAAGGGCTTTTGTGGACATGTATGTTTAATTTTGATCTCGACGTCGAACTTAAGCATGACAATTTGATAGTAATAGTAGACCAATGGACTGGGACTTTGCTTTTTTGTCGACATTAGGGTATTGTCGATATAAGCGATGTTGATATAAACGAGTAGGACTGTAAGTTTTAAAAAAAAATCTCAATGGCTTTGCCTCTTTCTGTTATGTATTTAAGACCATCGAGTCATAACACTGTAGACTAATATTTATTAAACAAACACAACTAATCTCTAAATCTATTTAGGGTCTCTGATTGCAACAACATTTCTCAGTGCATATCATTTCGTTTGTTGAAAATTCCTGGTTGTTCTGAAGTTGTTTCATGGGTCTGGAATCATTTGTATCGTTATTACCTAATGTAAGAAAAATGGAATAAAGAATTATTTTATTTCATGACATGATATAAACCTTTGGCCTCTATAATCAATCAAAGTTTGGTAGCAGTATATGGCAAAGGAGACATTTTATCTTCTTCCAATGATAAACAGGAATTAAAATTAATGCCATGCAGTTAATGACTTTACCAATGGATCCCACGAAATCCAGCAGCCAATCATACTTTATTTAATGAAGCTAACTCAGTAATAATAAAGTATTCTTTCTATAGTCCCCGAGAATGAACAAACTATTGTTAAAAATGTAGAACACAATAATCGAATACATTAAGTAAAAAGCACAAAGTGTCTAATGAAAAGCATTAAGATAATAATTTGGAATTCATTTATTTCAATATTTACAATGTAAAGTTGCCTTTCAATATAAAAGTCATGATTTTATTTTGAACACATTTAAATTTCTAATTGTTTTGTGAAATTTATTCCATAGAATAGTCCAGAGTTGGGGGGAATGGTGTTTTGCAATATCGTTTGTAAATGATCTCAGTATAGGTCCCTGTTAGTTTTTCAGGCTTAAAACGAAATATACCGTTCAAATATTGTGGGCAAAGTTCATTCTTTACTCTGAACTTTGGCTAATCTGTAGTCACATTGCAGCCATTTCAATTCTTAAAACAGATTTCTGAATGATGTATCTAACAGTAGATGTAAGACAATACTTGGTATTCTTCTGAAGTTTCTGGATTGTTTCAATATAATTATTTGTGCATCAGTAGGCCGAAATAGGAAGACTGAAAGCACTGCAAAATCTGTTAGTAAAAATTCCTTTGGTCTTGTATCAAATGTAACACCATGATTGTCTTTATTTGTTACTCGGTTATTTTAGTATGTGAACAGAGTGCCTACCAACATCCTGCACTTCAAGAGGTACAATAAATACTCAGGGCACAAAAGTATTTAAATATATTTTCCAAATTGGATTTTAAAAACCATGGCATCCATAATGGTAATTAGGTCAAAATACCAGTCAAAAAATTGACTCATGGTTATACTTAGATCTAATTTATCACTGAAATCATCCAAGACTTTGACAACATTAACCCATTGTCAAGTTAATTAAACCCTGGATAAGAAACTTTGCTAAAGACTGTTAAAATCTCAGCCAGGCAGATGCAAACTTACATCCTTGTTCATTAATACATTCACCTGATATGTAGAATATATGATACAGAATTTGATATCATCAATTAAGTGTTACATCTTTTCAAATATGTCACTATAATCTGCAATATGAAATTAAGCTTACGCATATGTCATTTGAAGTTAACATTTAAAATATATTTAAACTGGCTATTAGTAAATTAAATCTTGCAACCAATATTTTCTAGCAAACTGTTAAAAGTTGGACTTCGGAGAGATGGCCACTATCGCTTTAACAGCTTGACACAGCTCTTCCATTGTTGTGATTGGCTGTTTAGTTCATATGTGTTTCTTCATCTCCTTGTTTCGGAAACAAGAACAATTATATTTTTTTCTCAGCTGTCATGTTCCACTGTGAAGACGTCGTTCGTTTTTTAATAAACTGCCATCAATTGATCGCCAGTCAACCCGCTTATGCTATGATGGACCCTCATTGATTGCTTTAAATGATCACAACTTGGCTCTTCATAAAACATTGTGTTCAAGACTAAATGAACTCGGACTAGTCTCATCATTACTTAAATGTAAACAGAAGCGAATAAAGAAATGTTTCAAAGCTGGCCGGTGTAGTACAGGAAGAATTCCAGTTATCTCCCTTTCGCTCTTTCCAGATAAACAATTAAAACATTTGACCGCTAATTGTGATAACCTGGTGAAAATCCATCTTAAATCATCAACCATCATGTACAACGGAAAAGTGCACAGAAACAGTTAATTTTATCAACTACCAGAATATCGACGCCTTCTTGCTTACAGAAACATAAGGCGTTGAGCCAAAGTGCGTGGATTTAACACCCACCGGTTACTCCATCAAGCCATGGCAACTTAATTATTCTTTGAGATTTCACCTTTCACTTTGACTCTCCTGGAAACACATACACATCAAAACTTATAGATTCCATTCATGTTTTCAACCTTAAAAGTCAGTTAACCTACCCAACAATAAACTTGGTCACATTTTAGACTGGTTTCTTCCTAGACCTGATGATAATATTCTGCAATCCACCCTTGTATCCCACAAACTTGCATCAGATCACCTCTGCATTATATGCCATCTGGACATATCAATCCCTAACCCTCCACATTTGTTTGCTACTAAGAGAAACCTCCATATGATAAATAGAACCAAGGTAATGCATGACATCGAAACAAACCAAACAATTTGCTTACCTCCTACAGCAAAACAACACGATAACTGCCTGTCTTAACTCCTACAGCAGACGAAATCGATAACTGCCTGCATTCATTGCTTAAAAAACATGCCCAAGCCACAAGTGCAGATTATCTTTAAAAAATTGTCCTCCGTGTTATAGCAGTGTTAGGGACCAGCTTCGCACTGCTAAAAAACATTGCCGTAAAACAGAGAGGCTTTAGTTTTCCACCAGAATCACTATTCATTAACAGATCTATAAAGCCGCTGAGATGAACATCACATAGTCCATTTAGCCAAATTATCTCACTACAGTACCAAGATGACAGAGAGTTCCAGCTGCAAGGAGCTCTTCGGAATAACTAACAAATTAATGTCAAGGAACAAATGTACACCACTTCCAACTACCTATTCTCCAGTAGACCTTCCAGACCTATTAGCAAACTCTTTCGTGACAAAATACAACCCAATAGAGAAGCACTTGACAAAACGATTTCATTTGACTCTTCCCCATACAGTTATGAATTTCAACGACAACCATTATGAGCATTTGAACCTGTCTCTATGGATTTAGTAAGGAAAATCGTGATGAAGAGTGCACCAAAGTCATGTGAACTTGATCCAATTGCAACATCACTGCTGCTTGAGCGCCTAGACCCAATATACCTTCACAATCTGATGTTATTAATATCTCCCTCTCATCCACGAATTCCCATCATTTTTCAAAACTGCCATCGTAAAGCCTCTGGTGAAGAAACCATCACTTGTTTATAATGATTTAAAGAACTACCGCCAAGTTTATAATTTCCCATTCATATAAAAAGTCTTAGAAACAGTTTTTCTAACCCAACTAGTATCTCATTTGAATTCAAACAGTCTTTTTAGCAATGTACAGTCTGCATAACGCTCTTGCCACAGTACTGAAACTACTCTTCTGAAAGTATTTAATGACATTCTCTCTGCTTTCGATAGCAGACAGATTACAGTCTTCACCCTCTTTGATTTGTTGCAGTGCAGCATTTGACACAACAGCCCATGATATATTCCTTTACCATCTCCAGCATTGGTATTCACAATACAGCCTTACTGTGGTTCAAGTCCTACTTAGTCAACAAGAGACATATTGTGTATACAAATGGAATACACTCCAAACCAGTTGATATATGTTGTGTTGTTCCACTGAGGTCTGTTCTTGGACATGCTCTCTTAATTCTATACACTCAGCTGCTCTCAAGTGTCATAGATCATCACACAGTGTCTCACCAATTGTACACTGATGACACCCAAATATACAAGTCTAGACACAAAACTGAAGTTGATGCTACCATCCAAGGAGTAGAGAAGTGCATTTCTGATGTGAAATCATGGATGACATGTAACAAGCTGCAGACGAATGATGATAAAGCTGAGGCCATTCTGATCACAACACAAAGATTTTCTCATTCACATCCTTTACCTCAAACAACAAATATCAGTAACACCAATATTAAATTTACTCAGTCAGTACAAAACCTAGGTGGTACTCTAGATAGTACTCTCACACTGTACTAACATGCCATGAACATATGCAAGACTGCATATCTAGAGCTGAGATGCATCAGTTAAATTTGCAAATATCTTTCAGTTAATGTTACAACAATACTTGTGTGTTCATTAGTACTTTAAAGATTGGATTATTTTAACTCAATTATGGCAGGTTCATCTCAATATCTACTCCAGAAACTTTAAAACTCAGCTGCTGAGATCATCTTTCTATCAGAGCACACCTCCCTCCCTACACTGGCTATCCATTCGACATGTGAATCAAACACAAAATTTTGGCATCAATATATTACACCTCAGATTTTTATCAATATTAGCAGCAACTGAAAAATAATCTGACACTGTTTACCGGTTGTGCATCATATGGCATTTGCAGGCTAACCATCATGAGGATATCACATAAAGCACATATTTTTTTTTATTTGCAGATTAAAGGAAATAATACATTCTCACCACAGTTGTCTAAGTAAAAAATGCCTGTGCAATTTGCTCCATGAAGATGGAAAATGGCATAATAGCTATAAATTCAAGATGTAGATAAATCTTTTTTATATTAACTTTGTTAATGAATACATGGTCCACTTTCTTTCATCAATGTCGATAAATCTTTTTATATTAACTTTGTTAATGGATACGTTGTCCACTCTTTCATCTAGCTGCATTGAGAGTTCAGCTGTAGACATTTAAATGCTCCTTGCAGCTAAACAAATAAGACTCTCAAAATTCACTAAAGACAGTTTCTGCATTCGTAACTGCATCTAAGACTGAGAATCTTCTCTGTGCTCAAGAAGGATGAAATTTTCTTTGATAAACTTTGCAAGGCAACTTAATTTCTGAAACATCTTTACTTAGAAAAGTCCTTCCATCAGTGTGTCATCCTAAAATTATGATTTTGTCAATTATAAACAGCAAAAGCTCTACCTTTTGCAATCATTGGAAGCCTAAAATAATTGCATGTATTCTAGTTGGTTGTTGACGTTGTGGGGTTTAACGCCATTTAAACGTCAATTATAAACAGCAATCACTAGAAAACTCAAACAATTGCATGTATTCAAGTTTTAACTTCTCATTCATAAAATCCATTCTGGCTGGCTCATCATTAGAAACAGTTTTTAATTTTATTTTTGGGGTTGCAATATTTGGTCACACTAATACCATATCGAAAGGAAATTGGTAATTCTGGACTGAAATCAATGACTTTTACTAAACTTTGTAAAGGCAAGTGGGAAAATCATCAGGCGCAAGATACTCTTAATATCGTAATACCTAAGTAAAATTGTAACTTGGAAACTCTGATGTAACCCACTGTAATTATGGAGTGCTAAAGTATTAAGTTTGATTTCACATTTCTTCAACAACAACACTATGAAAATGGTAATGACTTGAATTAAACAATATTTAAGAATTAAAGAAACGGAAAGAGAAAATGACCTTTTAAACACTAATTGTATTAAATAATGTAATGAGACACTATAGGTGATTTGAAAAATGTCAAAAAGGACTTTCTTGAATTCAACATCAAAATTTCAGTTACACAAATAATGGATATTAACCCAAAATTAGCCGAATATATTAATCTTATTGTTCACTATAAATAGTATAGGTAAAACATCCATTATCTTTTCGAACCTGAAAAAAGATCTTTTTAAAAGCATCAATGAGAAACTCACGTTTTCAATTCACGTAAGCCCTAATCCAAAGCTTCAAAATTAAAGAGCATGGGCAACTTAAAATAAGCACAAAATTGGAAAACATTAACTAAGAAGTAACACTTATTAAATGACATTCGGTTCTGTACTATACACAATGTCAGCCAATAGATGAAAATCATCTAATTAACATGTAGTCAATTAACAATTTTTAGGGTTCCGATTTTCATGGTTTTGTGGGCGATCTAGGCCATGATACTGAATTCACAAGAAAACATCAACCAAGCTGATATTCAACTCCCCCTTCCGATTCCTAGTTATATGTAATGGAAAGGGATCATAAATTTCTTAATCTTTTTTAATACAATGCCTATCTATAATGCTGAGAATGTGAAATATACAATAGGACATCAAGTAAATGAATGACAAGGAAAACGGTACGTGTAGTAATGAATGCAGACATACACATGGCCCATGTTGTTCTTAATTTCAAGAACCCCATATAAGTCCTTACATACATATTTGCACACATCACCCAACTGTATCCTTAAATACATTTTTGCACACATCACCCAACTGTATTCTTAGATACATTTTTGCACACATCACCCAACTGTATCCTTACCTACGTTTTTGAACACATCACCCAACTGTATCCTTACATACATTTTTGCACACATCACCCAACTGTATCCTTACATAAATTTTTGCACACATCACCCAACTGTATCCTTACATACATTTTTGCACACATCACCCAACTGTATTCCTTACATAAATTTTTGCACACATCACCCAACTGTATCCTTACATACATTTTTGCACACATCACCCAACTGTATCCTTACATACATTTTTGCACACATCACCCAACTGTAAGATAAAGAATCAGCAGATTAGTCACACCTTATAAAAGCCATTTTCAGTCAGGTCTCTCCAAAAAGCTATTTTGTCAGATAAACTGCTTTCAGTGCATCAGTGTAAAGTATGTTTTCATCTCAAATGAGATCTGATCTTAATATAAATTTTCATTTTCTTTGCAGTTAATGTTTAGCATATTTTGTAAAAATTCCTTCAGCTCCAGCCATTACAATATGCACTTTAAAAACACCAACATTCATCTAGATTTTAATGGATCCAAATTTAGACAGCAATATTAAGGTCACACAGCAAAAGGGGGTTCCCATGGGGAACTTTATACTGGATTGATCTGAACAAAATGAGTGTTACAGTCAGTAGCATTGAGCATGCACCTAATCCATAATTGTTGAGAACTTTTTGCTTTGATAGTGATCTTTAAAAATACCCGAGAACCTAAGGCATGTGTGGAAGAAATGTAGGTATATTTTCTTTAAGATCTCAGCATTTTCACCAGATATTATCAATGAATAACTTAATTGATCAACTTAATAACTGCAATATGGAGTTAACATATTTGCAAATGCATGGAAAAGAATGTCAGTATAATCATTAACAGTTACATATACATCATTTTTATGGGGGGTGGTAAATGATATATCTTTAAAATTAAGCACCCACACAATCTTCATTTTACCTAAGCCATGAAATATTTAACACAAGAAAATAAAGTGGTTCAAAGTAATCTGCATTAAACTTATATTAGATTTATATTAGATCCATATTTAATAGAAAAAAATCAGATCAGAAATGTGGACACCAGAGTGATAACAAGCAATTGTTAACTGACAGATGACATGTGACAGACACTTGGTGACATCGTAAACTAAATAGGCCTTATGGTGAGGTAAGTAAGAAACAACCAGGGACAAAACTGCAATAGAAATAGAATATAATTTTTTCTGAAAAAAGACAGTGAAGAATTAATGCCTCATGTGCCACAGTACATATAAACATATACAGTGGGCTGTTAGAATTAATTACTTACTGACTAGCTTGAAATTACCTGTTTTCTTCTTGCAATAGCGATATGCACAAAACGCACAAATAGCAATTAAAATAACAGTCACTGGAACTCCTACTGCAATTCCTGCTATTGCACCTCTATTAAGTGTCTGGCCACCTGGAACTTCTACAAAAGAAAAATTATACATGTAATTAGAACATGAAAGCTCGATGACACTGCTATGAGTCTATGGTCTTAAATTAACAACATTAAAGAGCAAAGATCAACAAGTTTTGAAAAATTCAACAGTTTATTTCCCTAAAATACAAAGCGAAAATTAAAGACCTTACAGAAATGAAAATAAAAATCCGAAAATGGTCCATAAAGTTCTATCACCCGTTGTAATGGAGGCTCCAAGTGGTCTAAAGCGCTCTCTGTCATGGATCACTAACATATCACCTCTGTCTGAGTGGGCTTGAGTCTCATATTTGGCCAATGTGGGTATGTGAGAAAGATTGCCAGTAGCTTCTCGCGGGTCTTTCCCGGGGTTTTCCCGGGTTCTTTCTGCACCATTAATACTGGCCGTCATGTATAGCCTATCGTGTGCTGAGAAATGGAGTTAAACCCCAAAACAACAATCAGTTGTAATGCATAAAGCTCTATTTAAATTCCAATGGTCTTCAAAATAAAATTATGCGCCAAAGGAATTGATGTGTCCATAGTCTTGAATGTACTAATGTGCCAGTTGCCTGAAGTGTGATGATATACTAACAGTCTTCTAGTTAAACACAACATTATAATCCAAGATGTCCTTCTGAATTCATCATCTTTCCAAATTCCAAATGTTTCTGTCCAAGAATATTATTTATGAGTACTTTGTATTCCCAGTGAATAAATAATTTGAGCAATAGGAAATATGATACAGTCCCTCAAGCTAGTGGAAAACTCTATCACACAATGTCTCAAAAAGCAAGAAAGGGTCTATATATCTTACAAATAACAGCTTTAGATTTTGTAATACACTTAATTATACCAAAGGGGCCTCGAGTGGCAGAGTGGTCTAAAGTGGGTTTGAGTCTCAGATTCGGTCAATGTGGGTATGTGAGAAAGCTTGCCAGTACCTTCTCGTGGGTTGGTGGTTCCTTCCGGGGGTTGTCCTGGCTTCTTCCTGCACCATTAATACTGGCTGCACATGTATAGCTTATATTGTGCTGAAAAATGGCGTTAAACCATACAACAACAATACTTATATCAAAGACAGAGAAGAAAAAATTAATGAACATGAGAATTCCAGAAAAACTCCTATATTATTAAATGTGTAAATGAAATAAGTCTGAAACTGTGACTTCATGGTAAGTGTTTATTTGGGGCAGAAATTGGTCATATATATGAAGCAATGAGAAAAATTAACATTTCTCAATATGACACCATTATAATCAATGTTGGTGGCAATGATGTAAGTAACAATGTTCATATTAACGAAACTGAAATCAATTTAATGACATCCTAAAAATCATATACCTAAAAAATCCTAACTGCTCAGTCTTGTTATGCAGTGCGTGTCCAAGAATTGACACTATACATTTGTGAGCTGAATACAATAATTGAATATCTATGTCAGTAGTGGAAACACACAATGAGAGATATTGAACATTGATTTCTTAGCAAGTTTTCATTAGTTCTGGAAACATGTGATGTCAAACGACAAAATTCATCACTTTATCAATGCAATAAATGTGATTTTCCCAATACTAAAGGACAGTTCTAACAAAAGGCATAGAAATGTGTATCACAGACATAGTTGGGACCGTCATCAGAAATCAAGATATTGTTTTGAATGTGGGTATAAAGTGCAATCATACAGACACACAAGCACAGTATAGTGTCATGGCTGTCAACAATATGGGCAAACGCCACCCCACTGAGTGATACTGTCCATTGAACTACCTCTGTGATTACAGAAAGCAAACTACTGACACCCCTACTTAGTGATACTGTCCATGGAATTACCTCTGTGATTAAAGAAAGCAAACTACTGACACCCTTACTGAGTAATAATTTCCATGGAATTACCTCTGTGATGACAGAAAGCAAACTACTGACACCCCTACTGAGTGATAATGTCCATGGAATTACCTTTGTGATTACAGAAAGCAAACTACTGACACCCCTACTTAGTGATACTGTCCATGGAATTACCTCTGTGATTACAGAAAGCAAACTACTGACACCCTTACTGAGTAATAATGTCCATGGAATTACCTCTGTGATGACAGAAAGCAAACTACTGACACCCCTACTGAGTGATAATGTCCATGGAATTACCTTTGTGATTACAGAAAGCAAACTACTGACACCCCTACTGAGTAATAATGTCCATGGAATTACCTCTGTGATTACAGAAAGCAAACTACTGACACCCATACTGAGTGATAATGTATATGGAATTACCTCTGTTATTACAAAAAGCAAACTACTGACACCCGTACTGAATAATATTGTCCATGGAATTACCTCTGTGATTACAGAAAGCAAACTACTGACACCCCTACAGAGTGATAATGTCCATAGAATTACCTCTGTGATTACAGAAAGCAAACTACTGACACCCCACTGAGTGATAATGTCCATGGAGTTACCTGTGTGATGACAGAAGGAAAACTACTGACACCCTTACTGAGTGATAATGTCCATGGAATCACCTCTGTAATTACAGAAAGCAAACTACTGACACCCTTACTGAGTAATAATGTCCATGGAATTACCTCTGTGATTACAGAAAGCAAACTACTGAAACCCCTACTGAGTGATAATGTCCACGGAATTACCTCTGTGATGACAGAAAGCAAACTACTGACACCCCAACTGAGTCATAATGTCCATGGAATTACCTCTATGATTACAGAAAGCAAACTACTGACACCCCTACTGAGTGATAATGTCCATGGAATTGAATCTATGATTACAGAAAAAAAACTACTGACACCCCTACTGAGTAATAATGTCCATGGAATTACCTCTGTGATAACAGAAAGCAAACTACTGAAACCCTACTGAGTGATAATGTCCATGGAATTACCTCTGTGATTACAGAAAGCAAACTATTGACACCCCACTGAGTGATAATGTCCATGGAATTACCTCTGTGATTACAGAAAGCAAACTACTGACACCCCACTGAGTGATAATGTCCACGGAATTACCTCTGTGATGACAGAAAGCAAACTACTGACACCCCACTGAGTAATAATGTCCACGGAATTAACTCTGTGATTACAGATAGCAAACTACTCACACCCCGATTGAGTAATAATGTCCATGGAATTACATCTGTGATTACAAAAAACAAACTACTGACACCCCTACTGAGTAAAAATGTCCATGGAATTACCTCTGTGATGACAAAAAGCAAACTACTGACACCTCTACTGAGTGATAATGTCCATGGAATTACCTCTGTGATTACAGAAAACAAACTACTGACATCCCTACTGAGTAATAATGTCCATGGAATTACCTCTGTGATTACAGAAAGCAAACTACTGACACCTCTACTGAGTGATAATGTCCATGGAATTACCTCTGTGATTACAGAAAGCAAACTACTGACACCCCCACTGAATGATAATGTCCGTGGAATTACCTCTGTGATTACAGAAAGCAAACTACTGACACCTCCACTGAGTGCAAATGTCCATGGAATTACCTCTGTGATGACAAAAACCAAACTACTGACTACCCCACTGAGTGATAATGTCAGTGGAATTACCTCTGTGATTACAGAAAGCAAACTACTGACACCCCACTGAGTGATAATGTCCATGGAATTACCTCTGTGATTACGGAAAGCAAACTACTGACACCCCTACTGTGTGATAATGTCCATGGAATTACCTCTGTGATTACAGAAAGCAAACTACTGACACCCCTACTGAGTGATAATGTCCATGGAATTATCTCTGTGATTACAGAAAGCAAACTACTGACACCCCTACTGAGTGATAATGTCCAAGGAATTACCTCTGTGATAACAGAAAGCAAACTACTGACACCTCTACTGAGTGATAATGTCCATGGAATTACCTCTGTGATTACAGAAAGCAAACTATTGACACCCCACTGAGTGATAATGTCCATGGAATTACCTCCGTGATAACCTAAAGCAAACAACTGACACCCCTACTGAGTGATAATGTCCATGGAATTACCTCTGTGATTACAGAAAGCAAACTATTGACACCCCACTGAGTCATAATGTCCATGGAATTACCTCTGTGATTACAGAAAGCAAACTACTGACACCCCACTGAGTGATAATGTCCACGGAATTACCTCTGTGATGACAGAAAGTAAACTACTGACACCCCACTGAGTGATAATGTCCATGAAATTACCTCTGTGATTACAGAAAGTAAACTACTGACACCCCGACTGAGTAATAATGTCCACGGAATTACATCTGTGATTACAGAAAGCAAACTACTGACACCCCGACTGAGTAATAATGTCCATGGAATTACCTCTGTGATTACAGAAAGCAAACTACTGACACCTCTACTGAGTGATAATGTCCATGGAATTACCTCTGTGATGACAAAGACCAAACTACTGTCACCCCCACTGAGTGGCAATGTCAGTGGAATTACCTCTGTGATTACAGAAAGCAAACTACTGACACCCCTACTGAGTGATAATGTCCATGGAATTACCTCTGTGATTACAGAAAGCAGACTAGGGACACCTCTACTGAGTGATAATGTCCATGGTATTACCTCTGTGATTACAGAATGCGATCTACTGACACCCCTACTGAGTGATAATGTCCGTGGAATTAACTCTGTGATTACAGAAAGCAAACTACTGACACCTCTACTGAGTGATAATGTCCATGGAATTACCTCTGTGATTACAGGAAGCAAACTACTGACACTCCACTGAGTGATAATGTCCATGGAATTACCTCTGTGATGACAGAAAGCAAACTACTGACATCCCTAATTGGTGATAATGTCCATGGAATTACCTCTGTGATTACAGAAAGCACACTACTGACACCCCTACTGAGTGATAATGTCCATGGAATTACCTCTGTGATTACATAAAGCAAACTACTGACACCCGTACTGAGTGATAATGTCCATGGAATTATCTCTGTGATTACAGAAAGTAAACTACTGACACCCCTACTGAGTGATAATGTCCATAGAATTACCTCTGTGATTACAGAAAGCAAACTACTGACACCCCACTGAGTGATAATGTCCATGGAGTTACCTCTGTGATGACAGAAGGAAAACTACTGACACCCCTACTGAGTGATAATGTCCATGGAATTACCTCTGTGATTACAGAAAGCAAACTACTGACACCCTTACTGAGTAATAATGTCCATGGAATTACCTCTGTGATAACAAAAAGCAAACTACTGACACCCCTACTGAGTGATAATGTCCATGGAATTACCTCTGTGATTACAGAAAGCAAACTACTGACACCCGTACTGAGTGATAATGTCCATGGAATTACCTCTGTGATTACAGAAAGTAAACTACTGACACCCCTACTGAGTGATAATGTCCATAGAATTACCTCTGTGATTACAGAAAGCAAACTACTGACACCCCACTGAGTGATAATGTCCATGGAGTTACCTCTGTGATGACAGAAGGAAAACTACTGACACCTTTACTGAGTGATAATGTCCATGGAATTACCTCTGTGATTACAGAAAGAAAACTACTGACACCCTTACTGAGTAATAATGTCCATGGAATTACCTCTGTGATAACAAAAAGCAAACTACTGACACCCCTAATGAGTGATAATGTCCATGGAATTTCCTCTGTGATCACAGAAAGCAAACTACTGACACCCCTACTGAGTGATAATGTCCATGGAATTACCTCTATGATTACAGAAAACAAACTACTGACACCCCTTCTGAGTGATAATGTCCATGGAATTTCCACTATGATTACAGAAAAAAAAACTACTGACACCCCTACTGAGTAATAATGTCCATGGAATTACCTCTGTGATAAAAGAAAGCAAACTACTGACACACCTATTGAGTGATAATGTCCATGGAATTACCTCTGTGATTACAGAAAGCAAACTATTGACACCCCACTGAGTGATAATGTCCTTGGAATTACCTCTGTGATTACAGAAAGCAAACTACTGACACCCCTACTGAGTGATAATGTCCACGGAATTACCTCTGTGATGACAGAAAGCAAACTACTGACACCCAACTGAGTGATAATGTTCATGGAATTACCTCTGTTATTACGGAAAGCAATCTACTGACACCCCGACTGAGTAATAATGTCCACGGAATTACCTCTGTGATTACAGAAAGTAAACTACTGACACCCCGATTGAGTAATAATGTCCATGGAATTACCTCTGTGATTACAAAAAACAAACTACTGACACCCCTACTGAGTAAAAATGTCCATGGAATTACCTCTGTGATGACAAAAAGCAAACTACTGACACCTCTACTGAGTGATAATGTCAATGGAATTACCTCTGTGATTACAGAAAACAAACTACTGACTTCCCTACTGAGTAATAATGTCCAAGGAATTACCTCTGTGATAACAGAAAGCAAACTACTGACACCACTACTGAGTGATAAAGTCCATGGAATTACCTATGTGATTACAGAAAGCAAACTACTGACACCACGACTGAGTGATAATGTCCATGGAATTACCTCTGTGATTAAAAAAAAAAACTACTGACACCGCTATTGAGTGCAAATGTCCATGGATTTACCTCTGTGATGACAAAAAGCAAACTACTGACACCTCTACTGAGTAATAATGTCCATGGAATTACCTCTGTGATTACAGAAAACAAACTACTGACATCTCTACTGAGTAATAATGTCCATGGAATTACCTCTGTGATTACAGAAAGCAAACTACTGACACCTCTACTTAGTGATAATGTCCATGGAATTACCTCTATGATTACAGAAAGCAAACAACTGACACCCCTACTGAGTGATAATGTCCGTGGAAATACCTCTGTGATTACAGAAAGCAAACTACTGACACCACTACTGAGTGATAAAGTCCATGGAATTACCTCTGTGATTACAGAAAGCAAACTTCTGACACCTTTACTGAGTAATAATGTCCATGGAATTACCTCTGTGATGACAAAAACCAAACTTCTGACTACCCCACTAAGTGATAATGTCAGTGGAATAACCTCTGTGATTACAGAAAGCAAACTACTGACACCCCACTGAGTGATAATGTCCATGGAATTACCTCTGTGATTACAGAAAGCAAACTACTGACACCCCCACTGAGTGATAATGTATATGGAATTACCTCTGTGATTACAGAAAGCAGACTACTGACACCCGTACTGAGTGATAATGTCCATGGAATTATCTCTGTGATTACAGAAAGTAAACTACTGACACCCCTACTGAGTGATAATGTCCATAGAATTACCTCTGTGATTACAGAAAGCAAACTACTGACACCCTTACTGAGTAATAATGTCCATGGAATTACCTCTGTGATAACAAAAAGCAAACTACTGACACCCCTACTGAGTGATAATGTCCATGGAATTACCTCTGTGATTACAGAAAGCAAACTACTGACACCCGTACTGAGTGATAATGTCCATGGAATTACCTCCGTGATTACAGAAAGTAAACTACTGACACCCCTACTGAGTGATAATGTCCATAGAATTACCTCTGTGATTACAGAAAGCAAACTACTGACACCCCACTGAGTGATAATGTCCATGGAGTTACCTCTGTGATGACAGAAGGAAAACTACTGACACCCCTACTGAGTGATAATGTCCATGGAATTACCTCTGTGATTACAGAAAGCAAACTACTGACACCCTTACTGAGTAATAATGTCCATGGAATTACCTCTGTGATAACAAAAAGCAAACTACTGACACCCCTAATGAGTGATAATGTCCATGGAATTACCTCTGTGATTACAGAAAGCAAACTACTGACACCCCTACTGAGTGATAATGTCCATGCAATTTCCTCTGTGATCACAGAAAGCAAACTACTGACACCCCTACTGAGTGATAATGTCCATGGAATTACCTCTATGATTACAGAAAACAAACTACTGACACCCCTTCTGAGTGATAATGTCCATGAAATTTTAACTATGATTACAGAAAAAAAACTACTGACACCCCTACTGAGTAATAATGTCCATGGAATTACCTCTGTGATAAAAGAAAGCAAACTACTGACACACCTATTGAGTGATAATGTCCATGGAATTACCTCTGTGATGACAGAAAGCAAACTATTGACACCCCACTGAGTGATAATGTCCACGGAATTACCTCTGTGATGACAGAAAGTAAACTACTGACACCCCACTGAGTGATAATGTCCATGAAATTACCTCTGTGATTACAGAAAGTAAACTACTGACACCCCGACTGAGTAATAATGTCCACGGAATTACATCTGTGATTACAGAAAGCAAACTACTGACACCCCGACTGAGTAATAATGTCCATGGAATTACCTCTGTGATTACAGAAAGCAAACTACTGACACCTCTACTGAGTGATAATGTCCATGGAATTACCTCTGTGATGACAAAGACCAAACTACTGTCACCCCCACTGAGTGGCAATGTCAGTGGAATTACCTCTGTGATTACAGAAAGCAAACTACTGACACCCCTACTGAGTGATAATGTCCATGGAATTACCTCTGTGATTACAGAAAGCAAACTAGGGACACCTCTACTGAGTGATAATGTCCATGGTATTACCTCTGTGATTACAGAATGCGATCTACTGACACCCCTACTGAGTGATAATGTCCGTGGAATTAACTCTGTGATTACAGAAAGCAAACTACTGACACCTCTACTGAGTGATAATGTCCATGGAATTACCTCTGTGATTACAGGAAGCAAACTACTGACACTCCACTGAGTGATAATGTCCATGGAATTACCTCTGTGATGACAGAAAGCAAACTACTGACATCCCTAATTGGTGATAATGTCCATGGAATTACCTCTGTGATTACAGAAAGCACACTACTGACACCCCTACTGAGTGATAATGTCCATGGAATTACCTCTGTGATTACAGAAAGCAAACTACTGACACCCCCACTGAGTGATAATGTATATGGAATTACCTCTGTGATTACATAAAGCAAACTACTGACACCCGTACTGAGTGATAATGTCCATGGAATTATCTCTGTGATTACAGAAAGTAAACTACTGACACCCCTACTGAGTGATAATGTCCATAGAATTACCTCTGTGATTACAGAAAGCAAACTACTGACACCCCACTGAGTGATAATGTCCATGGAGTTACCTCTGTGATGACAGAAGGAAAACTACTGACACCCCTACTGAGTGATAATGTCCATGGAATTACCTCTGTGATTACAGAAAGCAAACTACTGACACCCTTACTGAGTAATAATGTCCATGGAATTACCTCTGTGATAACAAAAAGCAAACTACTGACACCCCTACTGAGTGATAATGTCCATGGAATTACCTCTGTGATTACAGAAAGCAAACTACTGACACCCGTACTGAGTGATAATGTCCATGGAATTACCTCTGTGATTACAGAAAGTAAACTACTGACACCCCTACTGAGTGATAATGTCCATAGAATTACCTCTGTGATTACAGAAAGCAAACTACTGACACCCCACTGAGTGATAATGTCCATGGAGTTACCTCTGTGATGACAGAAGGAAAACTACTGACACCTTTACTGAGTGATAATGTCCATGGAATTACCTCTGTGATTACAGAAAGCAAACTACTGACACCCTTACTGAGTAATAATGTCCATGGAATTACCTCTGTGATAACAAAAAGCAAACTACTGACACCCCTAATGAGTGATAATGTCCATGGAATTTCCTCTGTGATCACAGAAAGCAAACTACTGACACCCCTACTGAGTGATAATGTCCATGGAATTACCTCTATGATTACAGAAAACAAACTACTGACACCCCTTCTGAGTGATAATGTCCATGGAATTTCCACTATGATTACAGAAAAAAAACTACTGACACCCCTACTGAGTAATAATGTCCATGGAATTACCTCTGTGATAAAAGAAAGCAAACTACTGACACACCTATTGAGTGATAATGTCCATGGAATTACCTCTGTGATTACAGAAAGCAAACTATTGACACCCCACTGAGTGATAATGTCCTTGGAATTACCTCTGTGATTACAGAAAGCAAACTACTGACACCCCTACTGAGTGATAATGTCCACGGAATTACCTCTGTGATGACAGAAAGCAAACTACTGACACCCAACTGAGTGATAATGTTCATGGAATTACCTCTGTTATTACGGAAAGCAATCTACTGACACCCCGACTGAGTAATAATGTCCACGGAATTACCTCTGTGATTACAGAAAGTAAACTACTGACACCCCGATTGAGTAATAATGTCCATGGAATTACCTCTGTGATTACAAAAAACAAACTACTGACACCCCTACTGAGTAAAAATGTCCATGGAATTACCTCTGTGATGACAAAAAGCAAACTACTGACACCTCTACTGAGTGATAATGTCAATGGAATTACCTCTGTGATTACAGAAAACAAACTACGGACTTCCCTACTGAGTAATAATGTCCAAGGAATTACCTCTGTGATAACAGAAAGCAAACTACTGACACCACTACTGAGTGATAAAGTCCATGGAATTACCTCTGTGATTACAGAAAGCAAACTACTGACACCACGACTGAGTGATAATGTCCATGGAATTACCTCTGTGATTACAAAAAAAAACTACTGACACCGCTATTGAGTGCAAATGTCCATGGATTTACCTCTGTGATGACAAAAAGCAAACTACTGACACCTCTACTGAGTAATAATGTCCATGGAATTACCTCTGTGATTACAGAAAACAAACTACTGACATCTCTACTGAGTAATAATGTCCATGGAATTACCTCTGTGATTACAGAAAGCAAACTACTGACACCTCTACTTAGTGATAATGTCCATGGAATTACCTCTATGATTACAGAAAGCAAACAACTGACACCCCTACTGAGTGATAATGTCCGTGGAAATACCTCTGTGATTACAGAAAGCAAACTACTGACACCACTACTGAGTGATAAAGTCCATGGAATTACCTCTGTGATTACAGAAAGCAAACTACTGACACCCCCACTGAGTAATAATGTCCGTGGAATTACCTATGTTATTACAGAAAACAAACTACTGACACCTTTACTGAGTAATAATGTCCATGGAATTACCTCTGTGATGACAAAAACCAAACTTCTGACTACCCCACTAAGTGATAATGTCAGTGGAATAACCTCTGTGATTACAGAAAGCAAACTACTGACACCCCACTGAGTGATAATGTCCATGGAATTACCTCTGAGATTACAGAAAGCAAACTACTGACACCCCCACTGAGTGATAATGTATATGGAATTACCTCTGTGATTACAGAAAGCAGACTACTGACACCCGTACTGAGTGATAATGTCCATGGAATTATCTCTGTGATTACAGAAAGTAAACTACTGACACCCCTACTGAGTGATAATGTCCATAGAATTACCTCTGTGATTACAGAAAGCAAACTACTGACACCCTTACTGAGTAATAATGTCCATGGAATTACCTCTGTGATAACAAAAAGCAAACTACTGACACCCCTACTGAGTGATAATGTCCATGGAATTACCTCTGTGATTACAGAAAGCAAACTACTGACACCCGTACTGAGTGATAATGTCCATGGAATTACCTCCGTGATTACAGAAAGTAAACTACTGACACCCCTACTGAGTGATAATGTCCATAGAATTACCTCTGTGATTACAGAAAGCAAACTACTGACACCCCACTGAGTGATAATGTCCATGGAGTTACCTCTGTGATGACAGAAGGAAAACTACTGACACCCCTACTGAGTGATAATGTCCATGGAATTACCTCTGTGATTACAGAAAGCAAACTACTGACACCCTTACTGAGTAATAATGTCCATGGAATTACCTCTGTGATAACAAAAAGCAAACTACTGACACCCCTAATGAGTGATAATGTCCATGGAATTACCTCTGTGATTACAGAAAGCAAACTACTGACACCCCTACTGAGTGATAATGTCCATGCAATTTCCTCTGTGATCACAGAAAGCAAACTACTGACACCCCTACTGAGTGATAATGTCCATGGAATTACCTCTATGATTACAGAAAACAAACTACTGACACCCCTTCTGAGTGATAATGTCCATGAAATTTTAACTATGAATACAGAAAAAAAACTACTGACACCCCTACTGAGTAATAATGTCCATGGAATTACCTCTGTGATAAAAGAAAGCAAACTACTGACACACCTATTGAGTGATAATGTCCATGGAATTACCTCTGTGATGACAGAAAGCAAACTATTGACACCCCACTGAGTGATAATGTCCTTGGAATTACCTCTGTGATTACAGAAAGCAAACTACTGACACCCCTACTGAGTGATAATGTCCACGGAATTACCTCTGTGATGACAGAAAGCAAACTACTGACACCCAACTGAGTGATAATGTTCATGGAATTACCTCTGTGATTACGGAAAGCAATCTACTGACACCCCGACTGAGTAATAATGTCCACGGAATTACCTCTGTGATTACAGAAAGTAAACTACTGACACCCCGATTGAGTAATAATGTCCAAGGAATTACCTCTGTGATTACAAAAAACAAACTACTGACACCCCTACTGAGTAAAATTGTCCATGGAATTACCTCTGTGATTACAGAAAACAAACTACTGACTTCCCTACTGAGTAACAATGTCCATGGAATTACCTCTGTGATAACAGAAAGCAAACTACTGACACCACTACTGAGTGATAAAGTCCATGGAATTACCTCTGTGATTACAGAAAGCAAACTACTGACACCCCGACTGAGTGATAATGTCCATGGAATTACCTCTGTGATTACAAAAAAAAACTACTGACACCGCTATTGAGTGCAAATGTCCATGGATTTACCTCTGTGATGACAAAAAGCAAACTACTGACACCTCTACTGAGTGATAATGTCCATGGAATTACCTCTGTGATTACAGAAAACAAACTACTGACATCCCTACTGAGTAATAATGTCCATGGAATTACCTCTGTGATTACAGAAAGCAAACTACTGACACCTCTACTTAGTGATAATGTCCATGGAATTACCTCTATGATTACAGAAAGCAAACAACTGACACCCCTACTGAGTGATAATGTCCGTGGAAATACCTCTGTGATTACAGAAAGCAAACTACTGACACCACTACTGAGTGATAAAGTCCTTGGAATTACCTCTGTGATTACAGAAAGCAAACTACTGACACCCCCACTGAGTAATAATGTCCGTGGAATTACCTATGTGATTACAGAAAACAAACTACTGACACCTTTACTGAGTAATAATGTCCATGGAATTACCTCTGTGATGACAAAAACCAAACTGCTGACTACCTCACACTAAGTGATAATGTCAGTGGAATAACCTCTGTGATTACAGAAAGCAAACTACTGACACCCCACTGAGTGATAATGTCCATGGATTTACCTCTGTAATTACAGAAAGCAAATTACTGACACCCCACTGAGTTATAATGTCCGTGGAATTACCTCTGTGATTACAGAAAGCAAACTACTGACACCCCTACTGGGTGATAATGTCCATGGAATTACCTCTGTGATAACACAAAGCAAACTACTGACACCCCTACTGAGTGATAATGTCCATGGAATTACCTCTGTGATTACAGAAAGCAAACTACTGACACCCCTACTGAGTGATATTGTCCAAGGAATTACCTCTGTGATAACAGAAAGCAAATTACTGACACCCATACTGAGCTACAATGTCTATGGAATTATCTCTGTGAATACAGAAAGCAAACTATTGACACCCCACTGAGTGATAATGTCCATGGAATTACCTCTGTGATTACAGAAAGTAAACTACTGACACCCCTACTGAGTGATAATGTCCATAGAATTACCTCTGTGATTACAGAAAGCAAACTACTGACACCCCACTGAGTGATAATGTCCATGGAGTTACCTCTGTGATGACAGAAGGAAAACTACTGACACCCCTACTGAGTGATAATGTCCATGGAATTACCTCTATGATTACAGAAAACAAACTACTGACACCCCTTCTGAGTGATAATGTCCATGGAATTTCCACTATGATTACAGAAAAAAAAACTACTGACACCCCTACTGAGTAATAATGTCCATGGATTATCTCTGTGATAAAAGAAAGCAAACTACTGACACACCTATTGAGTAATAATGTCCATGGAATTACCTCTGTGATTACAGAAAGCAAACTATTGACACCCCACTGAGTGATAATGTCCTTGGAATTACCTCTGTGATTACAGAAAGCAAACTACTGACACCCCTACTGAGTGATAATGTCCATGGAATTACCTCTGTGATGACAGAAAGCAAACTACTGACACCCAACTTAGTGACAATGTTCATGGAATTACCTCTGTGATTACGGAAAGCAATCTACTGACACCCCGACTGAGTAATAATGTCCACGGAATTACCTCTGTGATTACAGAAAGTAAACTACTGACACCCCGATTGAGTAATAATGTCCATGGAATTACCTCTGTGATTACAAAAAACAAACTACTGACACCCCTACTGAGTAAAAATGTCCATAGAATTACCTCTGTGATGACAAAAAGCAAACTACTGACACCTCTACTGAGTGATAATGTCCATGGAATTACCTCTGTGATTACAGAAAACAAACTACTGACTTCCCTACTGAGTAATAATGTCCATGGAATTACCTCTGTGATAACAGAAAGCAAACTACTGACACCACTACTGAGTGATAAAGTCCATGGAATTACCTCTGTGATTACAGAAAGCAAACTACTGACACCCCCACTGAGTAATAATGTCCGTGGAATTACCTATGTGATTACAGAAAACAAACTACTGACACCTTTACTCAGTAATAATGTCCATGGAATTACCTCTGTGATGACAAAAACCAAACTGCTGACTACCCCACTAAGTGATAATGTCCATGGAGTTACCTCTGTGATGACAGAAGGAAAACTACTGACACCCCTACTGAGTGATAATGTCCATGGAATTACCTCTGTGATTACAGAAAGCAAACTACTGACACCCTTACTGAGTAATAATGTCCATGGAATTACCTCTGTGATAACAAAAAGCAAACTACTGACACCCCTACTGAGTGATAATGTCCATGGAATTACCTCTGTGATTACAGAAAGCAAACTACTGACACCCGTACTGAGTGATAATGTCCATGGAATTACCTCTGTGATTACAGAAAGTAAACTACTGACACCCCTACTGAGTGATAATGTCCATAGAATTACCTCTGTGATTACAGAAAGCAAACTTCTGACACCCCACTGAGTGATAATGTCCATGGAGTTACCTCTGTGATGACAGAAGGAAAACTACTGACACCCCTACTGAGTGATAATGTCCATGGAATTACCTCTGTGATTACAGAAAGCAAACTACTGACACCCTTACTGAGTAATAATGTCCATGGAATTACCTCTGTGATAACAAAAAGCAAACTACTGACACCCCTAATGAGTGATAATGTCCATGGAATTACCTCTGTGATTACAGAAAGCAAACTACTGACACCCCTACTGAGTGATAATGTCCATGCAATTTCCTCTGTGATCACAGAAAGCAAACTACTGACACCCCTACTGAGTGATAATGTCCATGGAATTACCTCTATGATTACAGAAAACAAACTACTGACACCCCTTCTGAGTGATAATGTCCATGGAATTTCCACTATGATTACAGAAAAAAAACTACTGACACCCCTACTGAGTAATAATGTCCATGGAATTACCTCTGTGATAAAAGAAAGCAAACTACTGACACACCTATTGAGTGATAATGTCCATGGAATTACCTCTGTGATTACAGAAAGCAAACTATTGACACCCCACTGAGTGATAATGTCCTTGGAATTACCTCTGTGATTACAGAAAGCAAACTACTGACACCCCTACTGAGTGATAATGTCCACGGAATTACCTCTGTGATGACAGAAAGCAAACTACTGACACCCAACTGAGTGATAATGTTCATGGAATTACCTCTGTTATTACGGAAAGCAATCTACTGACACCCCGACTGAGTAATAATGTCCACGGAATTACCTCTGTGATTACAGAAAGTAAACTACTGACACCCCGATTGAGTAATAATGTCCATGGAATTACCTCTGTGATTACAAAAAACAAACTACTGACACCCCTACTGAGTAAAAATGTCCATGGAATTACCTCTGTGATGACAAAAAGCAAACTACTGACACCTCTACTGAGTGATAATGTCCATGGAATTACCTCTGTGATTACAGAAAACAAACTACTGACTTCCCTACTGAGTAATAATGTCCATGGAATTACCTCTGTGATAACAGAAAGCAAACTACTGACACCACTACTGAGTGATAAAGTCCATGGAATTACCTCTGTGATAACAGAAAGCAAACTACTGACACCACGACTGAGTGATAATGTCCCTGGAATTACCTCTGTGATTACAAAAAAAAACTACTGACACCGCTATTGAGTGCAAATGTCCATGGATTTACCTCTGTGATGACAAAAAGCAAACTACTGACACCTCTACTGAGTGATAATGTCCATGGAATTACCTCTGTGATTACAGAAAACAAACTACTGACATCCCTACTGAGTAATAATGTCCATGGAATTACCTCTGTGATTACAGAAAGCAAACTACTGACACCTCTACTTAGTGATAATGTCCATGGAATTACCTCTATGATTACAGAAAGCAAACAACTGACACCCCTACTGAGTGATAATGTCCGTGGAAATACCTCTGTGATTACAGAAAGCAAACTACTGACACCACTACTGAGTGATAAAGTCCATGGAATTACCTCTGTGATTACATAAAGCAAACTACTGACACCCCCACTGAGTAATAATGTCCGTGGAATTACCTATGTTATTACAGAAAACAAACTACTGACACCTTTACTGAGTAATAATGTCCATGGAATTACCTCTGTGATGACAAAAACCAAACTGCTGACTACCCCACTAAGTGATATCAGCTAAATGATAAGCCAAGTATTGCAAAACTAGCACCTATGAAAACATCGTCGACGTTAAATTGTGTAGCAACACGGGTAATGGAACACTTCACAAATGCATCCCGGGGAAACAATTTAACTGAACAACGACGAAAAAAAATAACCGAATCGGAAATTACAGTGAAACAGCGCGGGGCAATGATTTCCGATATAGCTAAATTAGAAGCATCATTAAAATTTCCAATATCGGTAGCAACGATAACCGGAGAAGTATTATACGAACCGAAATATCAATCGCGAGGAGCTCCAATTGAAATTATTGATCATAACAAACACGCGTGGACACCTGCGGTAAATGTATTTCCACGAGAACGAATCGTGAGATATATCCCGGGTGAATTTTACAAGGATGTGTTCTATGAAGAGAAATTATTTGATGCTATTGTTACGTTGTGTAAAGATGATCCCGTGTCGGTGTGGTTTCTTAGCAGCGATGGTTCTGAATCGGGATTTGATCAGTTTGTAAAACCAAATGGAGAATTATATCGCGTTGAAGAATTAGATAACAGAAAGAGAAAAATCGCTAATGAATTTTCACCGGAGAGTTTCCATGAAAATCTACTCACGGATAGTTTTACAATTCCATCAGTGGTAGCTCACTTCGCAAGAGAAAGGAACTCATGGCGTCCAACACGAAGTGATTTTCTCGAGGATGTCAAATTGAGTTGCGTCGAATTTGGTCATGGAGGATTGTGGAATACGAAATACTCACGTAATGGTATGATTTCAATTGATATATCTGCGTGTTATCCTGTTAGTTTTCTCGGGTATGGAAAATGTAGTAACTATTTTAAACGATTTGGACATCCCACACATAAAATGACTCGTGTTGCGATTAATGGTCGTTTGCCTGATTTTGATTTAACCGGATTCGCTCGTGTGATATCATTCGAATTCGCTACAGGGTTACATCCGTGTAGTTATGTTTGGCTTGGTAGACATATGTCTGAAAAACACTGGATGCCAATAGTGTTACTACGATATATGATCGATTGTGGTAAGCTAATATCGTTAATTGTCAGTGAAGCGATTATATGCTATCACGCGCAGAAGGATGTTTGGTTACCAAAACCTGATCTAGATCGTATAATTGATGAAATACGAAAACAGTTTCCTAATTTCAGCGAGGAAGAAATCATGAAACTATCTAGGCAGTTATTTTAAATTAAAAACAAAGAAGCCAAAGATTTCGGACGAAAAATAATTGGTAAATTCACTCAAGGTGGAAGATTTGACAACACAAAATACTCTTCGAGGTTGATCATAGACGTCGCTGAATACGATTTTATTGTAGCGGATTTAACGAAACAGGGAAAACTTGTAACCCGTAGGGATGCTTTTCTATCCAATGGTGAGAAATTAGGAACGGTTGTTACCTACTGTGATGGATATAGTTGTCAGTACACACATTTGAGAAGTTCCATGCTAGCGTATGCTTGTATTAATTTATTTTCGATGATAAATAGATTTCCAGATACCGCGGTTAGAGTAGCTACTGATTCGATGTATATCCACAACAAATACAAATCAGCTGTAGCGGCATTCACAGATCCCGAGGAAGCGTGGGGACGTTGGCGATTTAAAAAGGAAAAACTACATGAGTATTGTGAATCCGCAGACGTCGCCAACGACGATAAATACTTGAAAAGCAGCTATAATCTCTCAGAGATTCAATCAGAATTATCTAATGCACTACCGGTATCTGATCCCGTATGTAGATACAAGACAGTTTATTTAAACGGCTGTGGTGGATCAGGAAAGACAACTCGTGCAATTGAATTATTTCGTCGGTCAACCATGATTGTGTTAACACCAACTCACAGACTCGCCAGAGAGATGATAGCGCGGGGAGTAAAAGCCTGTACTTATCACAGCTTCTTTCGATGGAAAGGCGATACATGGACTCCTGATCGAATGGGCGATAAATTCATTCCTGAAATCATAATCTGGGATGAAATATGCACGGTATCGTTGACAGTATTACAGATATTTCTTGAATGGTTGTTATTGAAAACTACAAAAGTCGTTATGTGCGGGGATCACGGCCAACCACAGCCATTTCTTGGTGGATCTCCACATGAATGGCTAAAGGGCTTTGTAGATTATTATGAAGAGATTTATACCGACCATATTTCACTTGATGAACAATTACGAGAATTCAAAGCGCTAATTAGATTACAACCGGATAAAATCCAATGTGAAATAGCGCGTGAAATAATTTCAGAAACTCCCATGAATGATTTTTGGGAAACATGGAGACCAAATGATTTAATAATCGCGAGTAGATAAATAGTCAGAGACGAGCTTCAGATGAAATTATTTGAATTGCATAAATGTAAATTTGCAACACTTCCAGTACCACTCTGTTATAGACCTTCTAATACACGAAAGCAGAATATCGACGTTGACATTCCTGGACAACAACAAAAGCAGAATTTAGTATTAAATGATATTGTGCTGGTTGATATCGGCGTCGTCGAAGATGCATTGCGTGCTGATAAATCCCCATGGACGTTAGGTTACGCAGCAACAATACACTCTTCACAGGGATTAACTATCACAGACACAATTGTTTGGATAGTAGATAATCGCATTGAGTGGTCAAATTTAGTTTATCTCGCAGTATCCAGAGTACGGCGAATAAACCAACTTCGAAGAATTGTCGTTGGCGAAGCCAGTGGCGATGATGCCAGTGACGATATTGTCAGCGCCGATGATATCACTGGTGACATAATCAGAAAAAAACTCTCTGGTTATAAACAACAGGATAAAAAAAATTAACAAGAATTCGACATTGATGCTGAATTAATAATTACGCTAAAGCAACAACAGAATAATCACTGCGCGAGTTGTAATTGTATAATGCATTGGCAGTATTCGGATTAAGATCCTCGCCAATTTACCGTAGACAGAAAGAATAGTAGCGTAGGTCATACCAACGATAACGTTATGCTGACTTGTCTTGAGTGCAATAGACGCCGGGGTGCCAGCACCCTGGGTGCTAGTTAAGACCACGCGGTGGCAATTGAGTATCCTCGGGGATCACTTGCAGTTGTTGTCGAGTAAATCCTTGCTGAGGAGCAGTTGAATCCAGTCTATAGATTGCTGGTCTACCCGTTGATCGTGTTATACCGGATATCTTATGCGTCGTGACGCTCCAAATAGGATCAGTAGCTCTTTTTTTACCACCCTCAAGCTCTCCTGGTTCGTATAAGTACCTTGCAATGACATTACTACCAAGAATTGGTTCGGAAACGCTAGCGTTTCTAGAGAAATCTTTTTGTGGTTGTACGGGTATATACTTCTTTTTAATAGCGTTGACAGGTTTCATATTAATTGTTCTAGTAATCTCATTATTGATTGCGGTAACTACACCTGGTAATCTCTTGACCCATTCACGGGATCGTTTATCCTGGATGAATTCTTTCGCGTATTGATATCCAAATAACCGCTCAGCAAGTGTCCGATTAAACCGTTCAACAATTGCCTGATCGCGATGTAGCGCAGTGTGTCCTCGTCTGATGGCGACATTATGATGTTTCATCGTTGTTAAAACAGCGCCTTGAAATTCCTTGCCAGGATCAACTTGTAACAGATTTGGCCAGCGCAGAGGACCTCGCCGATAATTTTTTTCAAATGCAGAAGCTACTTCAGTAGATGATTTTTTCCTTAGTGGTTCTGCTTGTTTGTATCGACTCGCAACATCAACTAACGTTAACGCGTATTTGTAACCGTTGTCATGCGGCAGAAATAGTATATCAGCTTGATGAACTTCATTAGGAACGGTCACATCAAAATGCGAGTAGTTAATTCGTTTAGGCGCTGGTAGATAAATTTGCCATATAGCTTGTTTAGATAACCAGTTTGCCGCTGTAGTTTTTTTTACCGCTGCAGCGCTAGCGAGTTTACTTATTGCTGCGTAACCTCTCCAGTATCCTCTTGGAGAATAATAAATAGATTCCATATTTTTAATTACCAACACCTAACATCAATTTACCCTTCATAGCAGATTTTACCAACCACGAAGCCAATTTTTCTTTGAAGGATTTATCAGGAATAGCATTTAACGCATGAATTAATTTCACATCCGCAAGATGTCTGTGTTGAAGATTGCTGCTTTTATAAGCAACATCATGAGCATGACACGCCTTATCAATAGCGTTTATTGGATACTCGCCGGGTCGGGGCAGATTTTGATCATTAAGTCTGATATCTAATCTTGTTCCCGGTCCACAGTAGCTATATCCTGGAAGGTGCTTTTCTCCTGGATACTTTGCCGACGGTGTTCCTGGGAGTTTAGCTAACTTGGCTGCAATATCACCTCCTCGTTTTTTTTTAAAGGTTTCGTGGAAGTAAATCTAAATTTTTTCGTACTACATTGTACGCACTTACCAGAAAGCGCTGATCGATTAGTTTTCGTTGTAATCGTCGTCAAGTCATTTGTGCCAGTACGCGTCCTACATTTCACACAATATAGATCCATAATTTATATATAACGGCATGAATGTAATTGATTATTCAGCTACGAGACGACGGGAACCTATTAGACACCATGCAATGTTACCAAATTCTATTCGCGCGATTATCATCGGACCATCTGGAAGTGGTAAAACAATTGCTACTTAATTTGATAACGAGATGGATGGCGTGGGATAAGTTGTATATGATTGCTCCGAGTGTAGATGATCAACGATGCTATGAAGTGTTAAAGGATTTTAACAAAGCCGCGCGAGAAATTAACGGCGATGATATCATTGAGTTTATAACCGATATCGAAGAGGCACCTAGCATTGATGATATTGATGGAAGTATTAACAATTTAGTCGTATATGATGATATCATGTTAGATAATAAAAAACATCCTGCTAGAATATTTTCCAGAGGCAGACATAAAAACACCGACGTGATATATATCACTCAACGTTACACTCAAATACCAAAAGTGATCAGAGATAACTGCAATATGCTGTGTGTATTTAACGGAGTTGATACTCATACGTTAAGAAATATTTGGCAAACTTGGTGCGGTGGCGATATGGATCATAATCAATTTAGAAATTTCTTTAGCCGCGCTCAGACAATCCCACATGGATTTGTGACGATAAATTTATCAGACCCTCGGACAAGATATCGTGTCGGACTTGATCAAATATTTAGTTAGTAAAAATCGAAGATTTTCATAGCAGCAGAGGAGGTGAACGCCAACTAAATAGCAACATCGTTGTAAGATTATTTTTTTCATTATTTACGACGACCGCTTACAACGTTGCCTTGGGACGTTGCAGTGTCGCAGGCGTTGTGTTTGTGACAACTAAATTGGGGCAACTATCATCGTAAAATTTTTTTTTGTTTCGGTTTTGTAACGAAACGCTTACGAAATATTTTGCCTAAAAAGTTGGTCTGTTCACCTCCTCTGCTGCTATCAAAGATACAAGAAATCCAGATAAAAGTGACAATGATAACAATTACAAATGATCAATAGTTAAATAAATGTATTGCAATCATTACATCAAAATGTACATTTAACATCAGAATCAAACAGTATCTTAATTGATATATTTTTATACATGATAATGGCCAATATTTATAAAAGAACAACAAAGGGGTTAAATAGCTATTAAAGGAAAGCAATTATTTGTGAAATACATTTTATTAATATCTATATTGCCAAAAATATCTAACAACTAGTCAATGCCACATTAATCAATTCCATCTCTTGAAATCAATGAATTATTCTTTGTAAATCCTGAATGAGTCATTTGCTTGGTGAAGAGAATATTTATGTGATTCTTGGTCCGTATATACCTCGTATACGTATCAGCCCATTAGGCTACATATACATGTACAGGTGTCGGACATCCTTCACAACCCTCTAACTCCCACAGGTTCCTGAGGCATTTCTTTTCAACAAGAAAAAAATCAGAGCTGGGTTGGTGCAATGTTCTGTGACAGGACTTGCCCCCGTTATGCCAAAGATTATTTTATATGTACAATAAAAGTGTATTTTAACCTATGTATTGTGTATTATTTAAATTGTAATTTAATTGGTTAGATATAGTTTGAATAACGCATAATGCATCCTTAACTGACCCCTTGTTTGGGCCCCTCTTTGTCTGTGGTGGTTCTGCCAAACACGAGGTCAGTTACAAATTTTAGCTATGTTCATGTTGAACCAATCAGATGACGGAATTAGAACACGTGATCTAACATTCGTCAGCTGGTTTGAGGCAGTGATACATTGGCTTGGATGCAACAACGACGTGCCTTTCAGTGCTAGCGTTACACTAAATTATTAACCAAGGTTACAGTAGTGAACAGACATCTCCATCGACATGAAGTTTTCCTGATTTGTAAATTCTTCATGCAAAAGCTTACTGTCCTTTTTGTGCACTTGATAACTGGTATACATAGGGATATGGTGGTATTGCATTGGTTGCAATGGAGATTATAAAATCTAGAAGAAACCATCAAACTTGAATCACCATTTACCACTGCTGGGATGGAATATTAAAACCAGACTCACTGGTAAAAAGTGTTGAATGTGTAATGTAATGCTTTGTTGCAGGTATTTACACACAATATATACTCTGATGCAAATCAAAGTTATTATCACATTTACAGTAGAAAATCCTTATTTTGTTGCCAGTAATGACTAATAAAAGATAATACTTTCTACAACTTTAATTTTTGTAAAGGTAAATTGCAGTATATACTAATTAACGTAAAGACATGTAATGTTAAACTTTAATGAGATTTTACGAATTAAATTTGGTCTTTTTGTCACCTTTTAAGAAATGGAATTATTTCCTTTAATTACTTAGTGGAACAATTTACAACATCTTTACAAACTAAAAGTTATTCTTTCATGCACCTTTTGTTCATTGGAAAAATGGGCCATTTATTTGCATTTTAGGACCCTAAAATTGCTTGTAAATATCATCTTTAATGCCTTTAACTTTTTCCAAAAATTTGTATTAAAGTTAAGTAAAGGTCAAGCAAAGTTTGTCTTTCTTTATCTTTTAAGTGCTAGTAAAGACATCTTTTCAAGCAGTGTAAACCCCATGGAAACTAGGATACGCAACGACGATACATTCTTCGTAAGGGTTGACAATATCCGATACAATTGTTTGGATCATAGATAATCACATCGAGTGATCGAATTTAGTTTATCTTGCGGTGTCCAGAGTACAAAGAATAAATCAACTTCGAAGAGTTGTTTTAGACTATAACGACACTACAATAACTGATATTGTCAGCGATGATATAATCAGAAAAAACGATCTAGTTATAAACAGAAGGATAAAAAAATAACAGAAAATTTGACATTGATGCCAAATTTACAATCACACTGAATCAACAACAGAATAATCACTGCGCGAGTTGTAATTGTATAATGCGTTGGTGTTGGTCGGATAAAGACTCTTGCCAATTTACCGTAGACAGAAAAAAATAGCAGTATTGGTTATACCAGAGATAATATGATGCTGACTTGTCTTGAGTGTAACAGACGAAGAGGTGCTAGTTAAGACCACGCGGCGGTAATTGTGTATCCTCGGGTATCACTTGTACTTATTCACGAGTAAATCCTCGCTGAGGAGCAGTTGAATCCAACCTATAGGCTGGCGGTCTACCGGTGGATCTCGTTATGCTAGATATTTTATGTGCAGTAAAACTCCAGATAGGATCAGTAGCTCTTTTTTTACCACCTTCGAGCTGACCTTGTTCATATAAATAGCCAACAGTGACATTGTCGAGTATTGGTTGTTTTGAAAAATCACTTTGTGGTTTTACGGGTATATTCTTTCTTTTACTCGCGTTGTTAGATTTCATATTAATTGTTCGAGTAATCTCATTATTCAGCGCGGTAATTAGGCCTGGTAGTCTCTTGACCCATTCACGAGATCGTTTATCCTGAATAAATTCCTTCGCGTATTGATATCCAAATAACCGCTCAGCAAGTGTCCGATTAAATCGTTCAACAATTGCCTGATCGCGATGTAATGCAGTATGTCCTCGTCTGATGGCGACATTATGATGCTTCATTGTTGATAACACTGCATCCTGAAATTCCTTGCCAGGATCAACTTGTAATAGATTTGGCCAATGCAGAGGACTCCTTCGATATATCCTTTGAAACGCAGAAGCCACTTCAGTCGATGCTTTTGTCTTTAGAGGTTCTGCTTGTTTTTATCTACTCGCAACATCAACGACGGTTAGCGCATACTTGTAAACACCATCATGCGGCAAAAATAATATATCAGCCTGATGAACCTCATTAGGTGCGCTGACATCTAAATGCGGGTAGTTAATTTGTTTAGGCGGTGTTAGATAAATTTGCCATATCGCCTGTTTGGATAACCAATCCGCTACTGTAGTATTTTTCATCTTTGCGGCACTTGCGTGCTTACTGCCCCCCCCCCCCCAGTATCTTCTTGGAGAATAATAAGGAGATTCCATGTTGTTATTAATTACCAGCACACATCAATTTACTTTTAATCGCCGATTTTATCAACCATGAAGCCAATTTTTATTTGAAGGATTTTTCAGTGATAGAATTCAACGCGTGAATCAATTTTACATCTGCGATATGTCTGTTTTGCAGATTACAGCCTTTATCAGCAACATCATGGGCATGATACGCCTTATCAATGGCGTTTATTTTTGGTTTTTAACGGGTCGGGGTTGGTTTTGATCATCGAGTCGGATATCGAGTCTGGTCCCGGGTCCACAATAACTATACCCTGGAAAGTGTTTTTCTTCCGGATATTTTGCCCATGGTGTTTCCTGGGAGTTTTACTAACTTGGCTGCAATATCACCTCCTCGTTTTTTTTTTTAAAATCATCTGCAGATTTCATGGAAACAAATCTAATTTTTTTTGTACCACATTGTACACACTTACCAGCAAGTGCTGATCTGTTATTTTTAGTTGTAATCGTCGTCAAGTCGTTTGTGCTAGTACGCTTCTTACATTTCACACAATATAGATCCATAATTTGTTTATAATAACATGTAGGTAATTGACTTTTCGGCGACAAAACAACCAGAACCAGTTAAACACCATTCAGCGCTACAAAATTCTATTCGCATGATTATAATAGGACCATCTGGAAGTGGTAAGACGCAACTGCTACTTAATTTGATAATGAGATGGATGAAATGGAATAAACTATATTTGATTGCTCCTAGTGTAGACAATCAGCAATGTTACGAAATGTTAAAGGAATTTAACGAGAAATCAAAATCGGAAATCGATGATGATATTATTGAGTTTATAACCGATATCTTGGAAGCACCGAACATTGATGATATTGATGGAAGTATTAACAGTTTAGTCGTATATGATGATGTCATGTTAGACAATCTAAAGAATCCTGCTAGGATATTTTCTAGAGGTAGGCATAAAAATACCGATGTGATATCACTCAACGATACACTCAAATACCAAAAGTGATCAGAGATAAATTTATTATTCTTGCTGTATTCAACGGAGTTCACACATATACGCTACGAAATATTTGGCAAATTTGGTTCGGCGGTGATATGGATTACAATCTCTTTAGAAATTTCTTTAGTCACGCTCAGTCAATTCCACATTTTTTTGTAACGATAAATTTGCACGACCCGAGATCAAGATATCGTATCAGACTTGATCAATTATTCAGTTGAAATCCTAAAAGGATTTTCATCGTAAAAAAGATTGTTACCCCCATAGCAGTAGGGAGGGTGCAACAACGACCTTGCGTCTCCAAAGGAAACTTTTCTTTTACGAATTTGGAAGAAGCCTTGGTTTTCCTAATAGACGCTTTTTTTACGATTTTGGAGAATGCCTTGGTTTGCCAAATGGACGCCTCTATAAAAGGTTGTCCGATTCGCCCATCCTGCTGCTTGGTGTCCATAACACCTTTATTGTCTGCGCGTCTGATGCTTAACGGAAGTTTTCATACTAAGACGACACCATATTGCACACAATTTGGGCAAGTCTTTATTCCTCAAATAGAGTGACTAAATAGTAAGGGGGCGCTCACCAGTTAGTATGTACTTTTCAGATAGTGACGTATGTGAGGTGAAGTTGTTTGCATTTTTAACATGTACAATGGAGATAATGTTGGCATATCTCAATGCTACTTTGATGTAATGTGGCTGATATTTCTTTGGATACTGCACTTGTGGAAATTGTACATGATCTAAGCAAATGGTATAACAAAATGGACGCTCCCATGTGCTTTAAAAATTAGCCAGAATTAATCAAAAGTACACTAACTTTAGCAGTTATTAAACTAGGGAAAACGAATTTTGCTGAAGTAGGCAATAGCAGCTTCTGAAAGTGCAATGAACAAATTACAAATGAACAAATTACAAACCATCTGAAAAGGTAAAAAAAGTTATCGGATCATTTTTCTACAATTTACTTCTGAAGTCCAGGAAGTGAAAATGACCATGCAGAGCTAGCAGTTTTTTTATTTGAGCACATCTTAAGTTAGCCCAAGCTGTATACTCTAGAACCTAAAGTACACCCATCAATCATACATAAAAATAAAGGGAATTGAAAGTTCTTTTCGCAAATTATTTTTTTGTGAAAATTCTAACCCTATGCAAAGTACGAAACTGTAGAGCGCCACCTTAAAGAACCACTGAAGATGTGTTTTCAACTTATTGAAAAACTTGTCATATTCTGCAGTCAATTTCAAACATATTGATACATCATACATGGTATTTACTTCCAAAATGACAAACACATAGTTAATTTACTATACCCCTCTGAAGTAACTTAAATGTAGCTTCATGACGTCAAGACTGTATTTTAAAGTCACTGGGAAATGCTATTATTTTGACATTAAAGAAAGACATTCAAGAATAAATGCATATGAAGTATTTGTTTTATTTTTCAATCCATACATTAAATAATGTATTTTGATCATTTCCCAAGTTGCAAACTATACTTTGGTCATGTATACATGTAAATCAAGTGAGAAAAGTGAGGAAAATTCCATAAAGTTTGAGGTAATAGTGCAAAAATTGTCCAGCATAGGATTAAGAAAAAATTCCTTGGTGCTATAAATTCATAACAGTAGACATAAATATATATATTGTTTGTAAATAATTACTTTTTTCCCCGGCACTACTAATCTAATTTGAAACTGCACTAATGCTTGTATGCCAAAGAATTGAAATGAAAAGTCAAGGGGAATTAACTCCTGGTGAGACCATTCCATGGACCAGGAATGTGATTGATGATTACATACATAATTGATTACAATGAAAATCAAATACGTTGACTGCTTTATATGGTCAAATTAATTATAAAACCAAAACATGCAGACTTGTATGCCAAAAAAGGGGGTAGGTGTGTTTCCCAACAATTTAAAGCCCCAGCCTGATTATGATGTTACATACTGTCTAAGATCCATCACAACCAGGAACAACTGGTAACCATGTCACTAATACTACATCAACCCACATTAGCCACTATCTAAGAAAACATGGCTAAAGGAAGAGCTAAGAAAATAGCTAGGTGTCCACAAGAGTTCATACAACACAGTCATCCATAGGACTATGGATTACAAGTATCCAAGAGTGACCAACCTATTCAGGTTGCAATCTAGTTCTACATCTCCACAAATAAAGCGCCCAAGAATTGATGTATATGAAGAATCACTATCTTCCTTTGGCCCAAATAAAGTGCACCCAAGCTTTGCCCTGAAGTGGAGAAAGAAAGAAAGAAATGAAGAAACCTTAATTGTTGGGTCACATGTTGCAGCGTGTTGTCAACATCAATGAAAATGCAATTATCAACATACCAAAACTAACTAGGATATTGGAAACATTGTGCGTAATGCATGACTGAGCTGGAAATTGCAAGCGATATAATCCACAGATGTATAAAAGCAAAACTCAAGGACTGTGTGCCTTTTTAACAGTTAAATGTACAAACTGCAATCTGCAGGAAGTAGAACAGGCTGCCTTTCCAGAAACGTGCCAAGGACATAGAAAGTGAGGCCCAGGCACAGGAAATTTAAATGAGATGTTGGCACTTTCTTGCTACAAGGCCAAAGTTGTAGTGACTGACTTGCCCATTTAGCATCCTGTACTCAAACTTTCAGCCATATGGGAAACATTTAAATCTTTTTTATATTAAAAAGCTTGAATATTTACTAAGAAAGTTTGTCTTAGATGTCAAGCTAAGTACAATTTCACACTTTCTAAACACAAATAAGTGCGAGAGCTTGCACAATATCAGTTTTACCTATGCAGCTAAGATATCAGTATGGAGCAGAAATTTGTATGCATTATGTCATTCATCCCCTCACAGCTCTGAGTTTGGTACAGGAAACTTTACATTCCCACTGACCAAGTCTCATGGAATTGTTCTACTCAATGTGATCCAGTATTTCAGCTTATAGTAGAAAGAGATCAGAGAACAGTAACAGATAGGGAGAGGAAATCAAGTCTTCAGTACAAGTACATATGCTACATCAAACGCAAACAAAAATGCAACAGAAAACATGTACAAAATTCAACGTTTGCCAATTCAATAAATAATTTTGTACCCAATGAACATCCATACACTTTAAATCCTTTAAATTAATGCATGTAACAGTTATTAAATGTACCTGACTATCACAGTATATATCACTCCCCCTACCCCATATTGCCTTGGCATTCACCATAGGCTTTACATGCTTTTCTAGCCATATTTACTCTTTTTTTGTTCAAGTGATAAATGATCATGTTTTTTTTATGGCATCTATGTGATACCTCACACTGATATGGTAGTGAGTTTACCATAGTTTCGACATAGAACCTTAGTCAATGAGCCAAGCAATCTTTCTTTTCCCACGAAAGGTTACATAAATTATTCCATAACCATGTTGTTCATGTGAGCCTGTCCAAATGTGACACTTGCTGCAGACTTGTGTATTTTGAGTTGAAGCTCTTTTATATGTCATTAATTCTTGAACTGTTAATTTAGTTTTAAATATTTCTGACTTAGCTTAATAAACCATGACCATATGATACTATAGAATTTTTTTTATCTGTCAATACAAAATTATTTAACACCAAGAAAATAAATTTTCTGTTAATAGTTTAATTTGACAATGAAAAAACAGGGAAAAATAAATCAAAATTATTACCAGTTCAAAGAAGAACTGATAGCATCTTCCTTGAGAAATGTGAAATTAATGAAACATTTTTAAAAACAATGACACACAGAGGTTTCTAATTGCCACTAGTCTATGTCGTATTGTGTACAATCGCAAGGGACATAACTCTTCTCAAGCCCACCTGCAGCCGCTATATTAAAGCAGAATTTGGAATGAGAAGACATTTAAGTTCTAAACTGCAGTGAATTTAACTAAATGACCCAATATTAATACAAACAGCAATATGCAAAGTACGAAACTGTAGAGCGCCACCTAACCTATCTGGTTACTCCCGGATACTTCCGTCACTTACGGTAAGGTAAAGAGTTATATCCCTTTGCCACCTATAAAATAATAATAATAATAATAATGAGGACTTGGTATAGCGCCTAATCTTTCGAAGCTCTAAGCGCTTTACAACATCAATAATGATATGACTACACTACAGAAAAACAAAAACACTAACTCGGGCTACAACACTTTCACAGTTAGTAGATTGATTGATTCATTCAATATTCATAATAAATTAACTATAACAACAATAACCAGTATACTGGACTGTTAATTAATGTAAGCTTAAATAATTTTGCTTGATACTGCAGTTGCTCTAAATCTATTATTTTCTTCAATTATATATTATATACAAAGCTATACAACTGTTTATTTGTATGTAAAAAGAAAATAACAAGAAAATCATTCATGCCAATTTTATAAAAATGAGACTTAACTTGCTTTAATTGAATAAAATGTAGTAGTTTATCTTTAAACTAATATTTGTGAAAGCTTAACAAATGTAACAATACAAATACAGGAGATATGCATGAATGATTCTTCCCAAAAATCTAAATATTTCAAATGTTAAAAAATAGCTATTACCAAGCTGAAAAAAATGAATTTCAGAATGGTGCAAAGAGAAGAATATGGAGGTAGATCTGAAGGCAGTTGAGTCTGCACATTTGGGCCAGATGCTAGCAATATTGTATGCTGAAGCAGCCCCCAAGGTCACCACAGCACGAAAGAGGATGCTGTCTGAAGCCCAAGCTGAGGAATACCATAAAAACACTTTTAAAAATGTCAGGGCTGCTATTAATTGCTACATTTAGGTTGAATTCAATAAATATTGTTACAGACCCTGAGTTTACAAAATCAAATAACATGTTAAATGGAAAACTAAAGTTGAACACAAAAATGGCGTATCAAGATCAATTCAATACAAACCAATTATTCCTCCATGAGATATATATGCAATCAACCAGTACCTGATGCAAGATAATGCTATCACACTCAGATACAGGGTTTCGTTATCCCTCTCCATCCATTATGTTACACGTGGATGAGACTTCCACAGCCAATTCGTACCAACCAGTCTCGAAATCAGATTTGATGAAACTGGGACTGAATATGTAATTTTGACTCATCAAACTATGCAAAGAAATTATCGTTGAGACTTAAATGCTAAGGAGGAAAATTTTAATGCACAAGTTGATTTACTGTTTTGTCACGTTGATAAAAATGGTTTTGAAAATCCCCACATGGTACACCACAAGAAAATTTAGCCATTTTATGCCTGACATATGCATAAATACCCATACATCTGCAAGATATACTGTTCACTCTCTTTGCCGAGATCACTTTCCAGTTCCTGGACAAGTCCATTTTCAGCAATGGGGCGGATGCATAAATACGTAGGTATAACTGTACCAATTGCGCAAGTCCAGGTGGGAGGAGCTTAAGGTGTAGTGAACCTTGCATTCAGAAATAGACAAGAACACTAGCTATGATTGATGGAGTATGTAATAGTTGTACTTTCTGTTAGGCTTAAAAAAGTTTAGCCTCTTGGCAACCTGTTAATTTATGCTAATTCCTATATAGATCATATTTTGCATTTTTTTATGATTTTTTGAATATGTGATACACATGACTGAAAATAAGTATGTTGTGACTAGATAACTCATACCCCTGTCTAGTTCCAGCAGTTATCTCTCTTAAATGCAATAGAGTACCTGGTTTTGTCATCGTCAAATTGACAATCTAACATTGTTCTCTATAACAGTGTGTGAGATGCACGCTAAATTAGGATAGACAAATTAGTTATCTCTCCAAAAAATTAGCATTGAGGTTAATGGAAAAACAATTGCTACCGTGATACCCTCATGTATGTACATAAGTTTTTATAGATGGCAAAGGGATATAACTCTTAACCTTACCGTAATTGATGGAAGTGTCCGGGAGTAACTAAATTGGAGCAATGACGTCACTCTATGTGCGGAAAAAAGACATGCCCAAATGGTGTCGTGTCCGTATGAAAACTTCTGTTAAGCATTAGACGCGCAGACGATAAAGGTGTTATGGACACCATGGTCGCAATCGGGTTAGAAATTATAAATCAATGAATGAATTGAGTAAGATTTATTGACTTGTTATCTTGATTTTGCTTTTCGTTACTGAAATCGGCAGGGTCATACAAACAAACGGGGATGTAGACACAGACTATAGATTATACTAGAGTAAATGTACGGGCATAAATGCGCTTAAAGAGTTATTGAACTAAATTCTGGAATAAACATGTTTGCAGCCTCTAATACTCTTGATTAAAATTTGTAGGTGTTTTAAGTAGTAATTAGGCTTGAGCTTTTGATAGTGCAGATACAGTAAGCAACACTAAAGGATATTAGCCGACCATGCGGTACTTTCATTAGTGCTTCACTAATAACCAGACGCGCATAATTGGCCGACATGTGGGTATATACATGTATATTTCTTGAGTTATTTGTGCAAGTTTACATCCATATTGTTTATGTATTGCTAAAATTTTGCCTTTTGACAAACTTTTAAAATGTTTGCAAAAAAGCGGAAAATTGTTGCTACCGAAAGAGCTGCATTTTGCCCGTGAAGTTCCTGTCGTTTAAAATGTACGTCTAACTGCATTCATTGTGAGTCTTGCCGTCAATGGAATCATTCAAACTGTGAACAGTTGTCTCTGGAGGAATTTGTATTTTTTACTAAACATTTTGACGTCCCATATGTGTCCAACAAATGTTTTGCCTTAGAGATCAGCACAAAAACTTACAACTACAACGAAGGATTCAATCGCTTGGCACAGGTAACTTTAATAAATACTTTAATAAATTTGCATTTAGTCCTGTTGTAAAATGTATCTGTATCTGCATGAAATTATGAATTTAAGTTTTAAATTTCTCAATAATATGCGAGTAGGAAGCATCAATTTACGCATAACTTAACAAGAACGGATGTATCAATGTGTTTTCTTTAGTGTGCTTGTTCAATATTTTGCTAAAATGTTTTGTTTTGTTTGTTTTTGTTTTGTTTTATTTTGTTTTGCATTTATGTTAATTGTAATGATAGTATTGCATGCCTTGACAACTGATTATTTTTTGCTTTTTGGGGGGAGGGAGCACCAGACATACCTCTCCCCCAAATTAACCAAAAGAAAGTCTTTTCATGTATTTCTTAAAATTTTGATTGTGTTTCTCCAGATTCGAATTAGGTATCCTCTCTATTATTTACTTTATAACCTAAAGAAATTCCGATTTGAATACCTTGTATTTATGTGTTATTTCGGAATTACTATGCAAAAAAACACCCACAAAAGCCCGAATCAAAATGTATACCTCAACCCTTAAAGTGCGCTCTTACGACCAGCATTGCTTGCTAACTGTTTTCGTGTAGTCTTTCCTCCTCTAGACTTTCTGGCTGGCTGTAGGAATAAGAATATCCATTTTTATTTGGATGATTTTTATTTGAACCAAGAAGAGATGTTAGAGTTTCAAATGGCTTTGAAGGATGTATGATATTGATACATCAAAACTACTGATGTATTTTTTTCTGAGTATATTTTCTGAGTATATGCTTGATATAAAACCAAATGAAAAATTTGTTATTTCAGTTCAAATTTATCTGACCATTTAAAAATTTCCCATAAATTTGCAATTCAAGCATTGAATGATGAAATGGGAGATTAAGATTTCACAGAGCCAATATTTTCAATTGTGTTGACAGGTCACTGTTCATTTCATTCTTTTATTACTTTTTATCTGAATAGATTGCTGTTTGGTTGTAATTAATCCAGAAGTTTCACATTTTAAATAGCTTTAAAAAATATCAATGCATGATGATCTAATTAACAAACAGATCACATGTTTCATTTTTATTACTTTTTTGAATTTGGATTTTTTATTTGAATCAAGCAGAGTTTCACATTTAAGACGGCTTTGAATGTTCCAAAATGCTATATGTTGTTCTGTCTATACTACTGAGAAAATAAAAATGTATGATATAGATATTTCAAACTATGAATACATGGTTTGCTGTGAGAATATCTTTCATTTAGTTCCAAATGCAATATAGAGTTATAACACCAATTATTGCAAAATCCTGAATAATCCAATGTTAAGTGATATTTTGAATTCCATTAATATTGGAAGAACCATAAAAAATGTGTTCAAGAATTGGGTCAACTTTAACAGATCATTCTGCCATGAAACTATTTTATATTTCAGATAATACCAATCTTCCATCTAATATGACAATCAATTTTTAAAAATGGTAAACCTACTTTTAGTTAAACACTGCTCAAAGCAGTTGGATCAAAATTCACTAGAAAACACTCAGGTTTATTGTGATTATATTTTTCTTTCCAGCTGATGTTGATCTACCATCAAATAAAATCCCCATTACTAAAGTAGAAGCAATTTAATTGACTTCTAAAAAAAATAAGAAAACTGCTTTGGAATATTTATTATATGATTTGACAAAAACTATTCTGCAGTTAAGAGCTAAGCAGGTTTCGATTCAAATGATGTTGATTCAATATAAAATATGTTCATCACTCTAATCTGAAATCACAAGATTTGTATACAAGTTTGTGACAACCTAGACTAGTTTTGATATGAACAACATTAAAAGTTGCATACCTTTAGTAATTGCTGGAAATTAAATAATCACTATGATTAAATTAAATGAGGTCAATAACAAAAGCTTTTAACCAGCCTTAGGAACATCTTTATTGCCACGCCATGCATTGCAAAAATTTACCTCTAACAACTGAATTAGCCTTGCCTTCATTTTACAAATTTGTCAATAATGACATTAATGAAACAGACTGCAACACTTGCTGTAATGCTGGTTGAAAACTGAATTATTTTGAAGGTTTAATTAATGAAGGTGCTGAAGCTACACTAATATAATAACTTTATACTCAGTAAGCAATTTCCAAAATTATAGTTTTGATTCTTTGTAATTTGGAGAAACCTAATTTTTGAAATCACTTATTGTGTATACAGGTCGCCCATATTTCGTAGCTCAAAAGTATAACCAGAGTCAAATTGTAACTGACACATATATAACCTACCTCCCCGGACATAACCTTTGCACAATGAAAAGTGGGAATTTTTTAACCTACCTACCTGGATGGACATAACCTTCGCACCATGAAAAGGTTGAATTTGTTAACTTACCTCCCCAGACATAACCTTGGCAAAATGAAAAGTGAGAATTGTTAACCTACCTCCCTGGAGATAACCTTCACACAATGAAAAGTGGAAATGTGTTAACCTACCTCCCTGGAAATAACCTTCACACAATGAAAAGTGGGCATTTGTTAACCTACCTCCTTGGAGATAACCTTTGCACAATGAAAAGTGGGAATTTGTTAACCTACATCCCTGGAAATAACCTTTGCACAATGAAAAGTGGGAATTTGTTAACCTACATCCCCAAACATAACCTACACACAATGAAAAGTAAACTATCTTACTGCTGTTCAGAAATGCAATCGATAGGAAATTCTTAGTCTAGTCCATGAAAATCCCCCAGCAGGTCATTTAGAAATAAGTAAGACTTGTCACAAGATATTTAATCAATTATCATACTTGTCAAATGATGGAAAACCAAATCAGAAGATACCTAAGGCTCATATACAATCTACATTTGATATACCAGTTTGTAGAATTCTGGACTGTGGGTTCATTGCCTAAGATGTTTTCTTTTTAGTGATGACAATAATTTTAATAAATCTTTCATTACAATGAAATCATTAGGATGCCTTCTGTTATGTAAATTATTAGGATCATTTAAAGCAAGTATGAGCAGCACCCCAGCATTTTTACTTTCTCTAATTGAAGTAATTTTGATCATTTTAAGTAGGATACTGTAATTTTGATCATATTAAGTAGGACAATGAAATTTTCTCATATTAAGTAGGACACTGTAATTTTCTCATATTAAGTAGGACACTGTAATTTTCTCATATTAAGTAGGACACTGTAATTTTCTCATATTAAGTAGGACACTGTAATTTTCTCATAATAAGTAGGACACTGTAATTTTCTCATAATAAGTAGGACACTGTAATTTTCTCATAATAAGTAGGACACTGTAATTTTCTCATAATAAGTAGGACACTGTAATTTTATCATAATAAGTAGGATACTGTAATTTTATCATATTAAGTAGGATACTGTAATTTTATCATATTAAGTAGGATACTGTAATTTTATCTTATTAAGTAGCATACTGTAATTTTATCATATTAAGTAGGATACTGTAATTTTATCATATTAAGTAAGATAATGTAATTTTATTATATTAAGTAGGATAATGTAATTTTATCATATTACATAGGATAATGCAATTTTATAATATTAAATAGGATAATGCAATTCTCTCATATTAAGTAGGATACTGTAATTTTATCATTTTAAGTAGGATAATATAATTGTATCATATTAAATAAGATACTGCAATTTTGATCATATTAAGTAGGATACTGTAATTTTATCATATTAAGTAGGATAATGTAATTTTTATCATTAAGTAGGATAATGTAATTTTTATCATTAAGTAGGATACTGTAATTTTTATCATTAAGTACGATACTGTAATTTTCTCATAATAAGTAGGATACTGTAATTTTCTCATAATAAGTAGGATAATGTAAGTTTTATCATATTAAATAGGATAATGTAATTTTATCATATTAAGTAGAATAATGTAATTTTTATCATATTAAGTAGGATAATTTTATGTTATCATATTAAATATGATAATGTCATTTTATCATATTAAGTAGGATAATGTAATTTTTATCATTAAGTAGGATAATGTAATTTTTATCATTAAGTAGAATAATGTAATTTTTTACCATATCAAGTAGGATAATGTAATTTTTATCATATTAAGTAGGATAATGTAATTTTTATCATATTAAGTAGGATAATGTAATTTTATCATTTTAAGTAGGATAATATAATTTTATCACATTAAATAAGATACTGCAATTTTGATCATATTAAGTAGGATAATGTAATTTTATCATATTAAGTAGGATAATGTAATTTTTATCATTAAGTAGAATAATGTAATTTTTTACCATATCAAGTAGGATAATGTAATTTTATCATTTTAAGTAGGATAATGTAATTTTTATCATATTAAGTAGGATAATGTAATTTTTATCATATTAAGTAGGATAATGTAATTTTATCATTTTAAGTAGGATAATGTAATTTTTATCATATTAAGTAGGATAATGTAATTTTTATCATATTAAGTAGGATAATGTAATTTTATCATATTAAGTAGAATAATGTAATTTTTTACCATATCAAGTAGGATAATGTAATTTTATCATTTTAAGTAGGATAATGTAATTTTTATCATATTAAGTAGGATAATGTAATTTTTATCATATTAAGTAGGATAATGTAATTTTATCATATTAAGTAGGATAATGTAATTTTTATCATTAAGTAGAATAATGTAATTTTTTACCATATCAAGTAGGATAATGTAATTTTATCATTTTAAGTAGGATAATGTAATTTTATCATATTAATTAGGATAATGTAATTTTATCATATTAAGTAGGATAATGTAATTTTATCATTTTAAGTAGGATAATATAATTTTATCACATTAAATAAGATACTGCAATTTTGATCATATTAAGTAGGATAATGTAATTTTATCATATTAAGTAGGATAATGTAATTTTATCATATTAAGTAGGACAATGTAATTTTCTCATATTAAGTAGGACAATGTAATTTTCTTATATTAAGTAGGATGCTGTAATTTTCTCATAATAAGTAGGATACTGTAATTTTATCATAATAAGTAGGATACTGTAATTTTATCATAATAAGTAGGATACTGTAATTTTATCATAATAAGTAGGATACTGTAATTTTATCATAATAAGTAGGATACTGTAATTTTATCATAATAAGTAGGATACTGTAATTTTATCATAATAAGTAGGATACTGTAATTTTATCATATTAAGTAGGATACTGTAATTTTATCATATTAAGTAGGATACTGTAATTTTATCATATGAAGTAGGATAATGAAATTTTATCATATTAAGTAAGATAATGTAATTTTATCATATTAAGTTGGATAATGTAATTTTATCATATTAGATAGGATAATGCAATTTTATAATATTAAATAGGATAATGCAATTTTATCATATTAAATAGGATAATGTAATTCTCTCATATTAAGTAGGATACTGTAATTTTATCATTTTAAGTAGGATAATATAATTGTATCATATTAAATAAGATACTGCAATTTTGATCATATTAAGTAGGATACTGTAATTTTATCATATTAAGTAGGATACTGTAATTTTATCATAATAAGTAGGATACTGTAATTTTATCATAATAAGTAGGATACTGTAATTTTATCATAATACCGGTAAGTAGGATACTGTAATTGTATCATTATAAGTAGGATGCTGTACTTTTATCATAATAAGTAGGATAATGTAATTTTATCATATTAAGTAGGATAATGTAATTTTATCATATTAAGTAGGATAATGTAATTTTATCATATGAAGTAGGATAATGTAATTTTATCATATTAAGTAGGATAATGTAATTTTATCATATTAACTAGGATAATGTAATTTTATCATATTAAGTAGGATAATGTAATTTTATCATATTAAGTAGGATAATGTAATTTTATCATATTAAGTAGGATAATGTAATTTTATCATATTAGATAGGATAATGTAATTTTGTCATATTAAGTAGGATAATGTAATTTTATCATATTAATTAGGATAATGTAATTTTATCATATTAAGTAGGATAATGTAATTTTATCATTTTAAGTAGGATAATATAATTTTATCACATTAAATAAGATACTGCAATTTTGATCATATTAAGTAGGATAATGTAATTTTATCATATTAAGTAGGACAATGTAATTTTCTCATATTAAGTAGGACAATGTAATTTTCTTATATTAAGTAGGATGCTGTAATTTTCTCATAATAAGTAGGATACTGTAATTTTATCATAATAAGTAGGATACTGTAATTTTATCATAATAAGTAGGATACTGTAATTTTATCATAATAAGTAGGATACTGTAATTTTATCATAATAAGTAGGATACTGTAATTTTATCATAATAAGTAGGATACTTTAATTTTATCATAATAAGTAGGATACTGTAATTTTATCATAATAAGTAGGATACTGTAATTTTATCATATTAAGTAGGATACTGTAATTTTATCATATTAAGTAGGATACTGTAATTTTATCATATGAAGTAGGATAATGTAATTTTATCATATTAAGTAAGATAATGTAATTTTATCATATTAAGTAGGATAATGTAATTTTATCATATTAGATAGGATAATGCAATTTTATAATATTAAATAGGATAATGCAATTTTATCATATTAAATAGGATAATGTAATTCTCTCATATTAAGTAGGATACTGTAATTTTATCATTTTAAGTAGGATAATATAATTGTATCATATTAAATAAGATACTGCAATTTTGATCATATTAAGTAGGATACTGTAATTTTATCATATTAAGTAGGATACTGTAATTTTATCATAATAAGTAGGATACTGTAATTTTATCATAATAAGTAGGATACTGTAATTTTATCATAATACCGGTAAGTAGGATACTGTAATTGTATCATTATAAGTAGGATGCTGTACTTTTATCATAATAAGTAGGATAATGTAATTTTATCATATTAATTAGGATAATGTAATTGTTATCATATTAAATAGGATACTGTAATTTTTACCATATTATGTAGAATAATGTAATTTTTATCATATTAAATAGGATACTGTAATTTTTATCATATTAAATAGGATACTGTAATTTTTATCATATTAAATAGGATACTGTAATTTTTATCATATTAAATAGGATACTGTAATTTTTATCATATTAAGTAGAATAATGTAATTTTTATCATATTAAGTAGGATAAAGTAATTTTATCATATTTGATAAGATACTGCAATTTTTATCATAATAAGTAGGATAATGGAATTTTTATCATAATAAGTAGGATACTGTAATCTCATCGTAATAAGGATAATGTAAAATTTATCATATTAGTTAGGATAATGTAATTGTTATCATATTAAATAGGATACTGTAATTTTTATCATAATAGGTAGGATAATGTAATTTTGATCATATTAAGTAGGATAATGTAATTTTTATTAAATTAAATAGGATACTGTATTTTTTATCATAATAAGATAATATAATTTTTATCATATTAGGTATAATAATGTAATTTTTATTAAATTAAATAGGATACTGTAATTTTTATCATAATAAGTAGGATAATGTAATTTTGTAATTCCTTTCATCATTACTTAAATGTAAACGGAAGCGACAAAAGATACGTTGTTTCAAAGCTGGCCAGTGTAGAACAGGAAGAAGAATTCCAGTTATATCACTTTCGTCCGTAACAGATAAACAATTTAAAAATTCTGTCCCAGGGATACCACTACGTATTGCATTATTCAACGCTCAATCAGTAGGATCACTGGAAAAGCGCACAGAAATTGTTAATTTTATCAATGACCAGAATATTGACGTCTTCTTCCTGACAGAAACATGGTTAAAACCATAAGGCGCTGAACCCATGTGTGCGTATTTAACACCCAGCGATTACTCCATCAAGTTGTTACCCCTTAACTCTCGCGGAGGTGGAATTGCTGTTGTCATAAAGAATTCCATGATAAAATGCCTAAAGTACAAACACAACCTTCAATTTCTGCTACACATTGTTTAAACTAGTCCAAACAACACTCACACTGGAACAAAGGTCAGTCCATTTTTTCTGTTTCTACCGCCCTCCTCCTCCTAGTAGAAAAAACAAGCTGACTGAAGCTCTCTCTTTTGGAGAAGTTTCCAAACCTTCTGGAGTATGGAAATGTGATAGTTGGCAACCTAATTATTCTTGAAGATTTCAACTTTCACTTTGACTGTCCTGGAAACCCATACACATCAAAACTCTTAGATTCCATTCATGTTTTCAATCTTAAACAGTCAGTTAACCAACCCACCCATAAAATTGGCCGCATTTTAGACTGGTTTCTTTATATACCTATTAATACTATTATGCAATCAATCTTTGTATCCTACGATGTTTTATCAGATCACCTCTGCATTATATGCCATCTCGACGTATCTGTCCCTAACCTTCCACCACTATTTGCTACTAAAAGAAACCTCTGCATGATAAATAGAACCAAATTCATGCATGACATCCACTAAAACCTAACAACTTTCTTACATCCAACAGCGGAACAACTTGATAACTGGCTGCGTTCATTGCTTGAAAAACATGCCCCAGCCACCAAATGCAGAGTATCAATAAAAAAGTGTTCTCCATGATATAGCAGTGTTAGGGACCAGCTTCGCACTGCTAAAAGACATCGCCGAAAAGCAGAGAGGCTTTGGCTTTCCAGCAGACTCACTAGTCATAAACAAATCTATGAAGCCGCTAAGAGGAATGCCACAAACATAGTCCATTTAACCAAATTATCCCACTACAGTAATAAGATCACAAAGTTCCAGCTGCAAAGAGCTATTCGAGATACCTAACAAACTAATGTCAAGGAACAAATGTACATCAGTTCCATCTACCTTCTCTCCAGTATACTTTCCGGACCAATTTGCAAATTTCTTCTGTAACAAAGTACAAACCATTAGAGATTCGCTGGACAGCACAATTTCAACTTACTCGTCACCATACAGTTATGATTCAGAATTTCAGCGACAACAATTAGGAGCATTTGAACCTGTTTATATTGCTTTACTATGGACAATCGTGATGAAAAGTGCACCAAAGTCTTGTGAACTTGATCCAATTCCGACATCACTGCTGCTTGAGTGCTTAGACCCAATATTGCCTTCACTAACTGATGTTATTAATAACTCTCTCCCTCATCAGGGGAACTCCCATCATTTTTTTAAACTGCCATCATAAATCTTCTGCTGAAGAAGCCAACACTTGACCATAACGATTTAAAGAACTACTACCCAGTTTCTAATCTCTCATTCATATAAAAGAATCTTAGAAAAGAATGTTCTAACCCAACTTTTATCTCATTTGAATTCAAACAGTCTTTTTAGCAATGTACAGTCTGCATATCGCCCTTGCCACAGTACGAAAACTACTCTTCTAAAAGTATTTAATGACATTCTCTCTGCTTTTGATAGTGGAAAGATTACAGTCCTCACCCTCCTGGATTTGTCTGCAGCATTTGACACAATTGACCATGATATATTACTTCACCATCTCCAGCATGTGTTTGGCATTCAGAATATAGGTTTACAGTGGTTCAAGTCCTACTTAGTCAATAGGACACACATTAGATCTGCAAATTGAATATATTCCAGTACAGTTGACGTTGTCACAGAATTAGGCGAAAATTGAATTTTTTTCCTTGAATTACAAACTAATCTCACCATTTTTTTTGTTTCGTCGTACATGCGTTACCTGGGTTGAATAAGTGATTTTCTCCAAGGTAAGCGGCATGTAACGATTTGCATGTGCCTGACTTTGAATCACATGAAGTCCGGAACATTAGATTCACGGAGTGCACGGTAATTTTGCCGTGATTTCTGCTCACCTATTTGAGGATATATAAGGCAGAGTATTTCTTATAAATATTACGGGACCAAAAGTATCTTATCACAGGAAAGATAGCTCATCATTCTATCTCCAGCCAAAGGGGTGAGTGTTAAATTTATATTTCGTTTTATTGTGAATTTTATTCCGTTTATCATTTCATATAATGATGCCTTTATTGCAATGCAGATTTAAAACATGTAATATTTGGAATTACTATTCACTATTAGACTTTAAATGCAATAGCGTAATCTAAGTTTTAGATTCGTTTTGAAACAACTACTATTAGTGTGGTTTCTTTATTGTAGCTGATATCGTAACTGATTTGTTGCGGAACATCTCTGATTTGAAACTGAACGTCTCTGATATTGTAGCGGAACGTCTCTGATTTATAGCTGAAAGTCTCTGAATGTCTCTGAATTGTAGCTGAATGTGATGGATTGTGTCGTGATTGTGCTGTTTAATTGTGCAATCGAATTGAAGTATCTGACTGTCTGTCTGTCCATCTACATCTGTCGTGACGTGTAAATATCCGAAAATCTAGAAGTCCGAGTGTCGGAGCTATCTAGAGGTGTAAACATCCGGGGTGGCATCTAGGTATTTGGGAACGTTGGTTCTAGTAGATGCTGTATGCTGTCTGTACGTATAACTGGTGGATCCGTGAAGGGCAAACGGCCGATAAAAGTATTGGTTAACCCTAGGTATTCGGGGAAACTGGGCGGCGATTCAACAGTTTGTGAATCGGACTATTATACAGGGTCGAGACACGTGTGTGTTGCAATTGTAGTACAATTGAATACATTGTTATATTTACATAGTTACTTCAAATCACAGTAGTATTTCAAGGGATTACATGAATCTCAATAAAAGTTAGCAACTTGATTAAATACATATACATGTTCATGCTAGTTGTCGCAATCCATATGTGCGATAGTATAGTTTGTTGTTTTGTATTTGTTATCGCAATATATACTTGCGGTAATATAACTTTTGTAAATGTTCCTTGGATCTGTGTATAGTCCAAGAGATTCCTTTGTATCTTGTGTTTTATTTTGTATTAATATTTAATTTATTCATGTATTGTTAATGGTTGTGAGTGTAATTGTGGGTTGAACGCATAAGTTATTGTGTTGATACATCATTATTTTTCATTAATAATTTATTTCATAAATTTATATTTTCTTTCACATATTGTGTTTGTGTTGTTCAGTTAATCCACCATCCACTCGGTAACAATTCTGTTACAGACGTATGTTGTGGTATTTCACAGGGGTCTGTTCTTGGACCTGTTTCCTTCATTCTTTACACTCAGCCACTCTCAAGTGTTAGAGATCACCCAGTGTCGCACCAATTGTACACTGATGACATCCAAATATACAAGTCTAGCCACCCAACTGAAGTTGATGCTACCATCCATGGAGTAGAGAGGTGCATTTCTGATGTGAAATTATGGATGACATATAACAAGCTACAGATGAATGACGATGAAACAGAGGCTATTCTGATCATAACACAAAGACTTTCTCGTTCACATCCTTTACCTCAGACAAATAAATATCAGCAACACCAACATACCGCAGTCAGTTCAAAACCTAGGTGTTACTCTAGACAGTACTCTCACATTGAACAAACATGTCATGAACATATGCAAGGCTACATGTCTTGAACTGAGACGCATCAATTCCATTCGTAAATATCTTTCATTTGATGCCACTAAAACACTTGTGTGTCCATTAGTACTTTCAAGACTGGACTATTGTAACTCAATTCTGTCTGGTTCGTCACAATATTTACTCCAGAAACTTCAAAAAGTTCAAAACACTGCTGTCCTGATCATCTTTAGAGTACCTTGATCAGAAAACACCTTACCACTGCTCTGTACCCTACACTGGTTATCGATTCGATACAGAATCAAACACAAAATTTGTTCTGTTATGTTTTACTGACAGACTCCAGTCTAACATACCTATCTTGCCTCACCCATGTGTATACACCAGCAAGATACTTACACTCTTCTTCTGACAATCATAAACTCATTATTCCCACTGTGAAAACTAAGTCATATGGACAACGTTCTTTTGCATACCAGGGCCCGGCTATGTGGAATGAATTGCCCATTAAAATTAGACACAAAGACACTGTGGTCCCTTTAAAGAGTGCTCTTAAAACTCACCTTTTAAGACTGCAGGGAGAAATTTAGAGAACTATTAATGTTTTAATCGTATATGTTTTCAGCATGTTTTTATGTTTTCCAATTTCATTGTTTTAGTCATTTTTTTCTGTTGTGTAGTCATATCATTATAGATAGCACTTAGAGCTTCAAAAGATTAGGTGCTATACAAAGTCCTCATTATTATTATTATTATTATTATTATTATTATTTTATTATTATTAAATCTAGATGATTTTATGAAAAAGTCAGGGTCTAGGCAATAGTACATAGCTGTGCATTTATCTGTGGTCATATGTAATTAGTATATGGTCTTAAACTAATGATGATTTATATCTATATTTTGTGTAACCTTAATAAAAATAAATTAATAATTTTGTTTATGAGTTTGGGGTAGTTCTCATTGGATAGTTAAGTCAGATTGTTTTTTTTATACTCCATTGGGTCTGGAATGCCCCATTGTTTTAGGGCGTGTATGCATGTATGTATGAAGACAACTAAGCACTTAACTCGTTCCTGTTTGGGATTCGTATTTCCTATGTTTTTGTTTTAACATCTGTCTGTAGATGTGTTAGTAAATGTGTTTAGATATAACTTGAAAGGACACATTTATTTGGATTGCTCACTAGAATTACAATGTGCATGTTGGACTCTAATAATATTCTGTAACTATTGCAAATTGTTTCAAAGGATTTCTTGACAATATCAGCATGCTACTATTGCAAATTGGTTCAAAGGATTTCTTGACAATGCCATCATGCTACTATTGCAAATTGTTTCAAAGGATTTCTTGACAATGCCATCATGCTACTATTACAAATTGGTTCAAAGGATTTCTTGACAATGCCATCATGCTACTATTGCAAATTGGTTCAAAGGATTTCTTGACAATGCCATCATGCTACTATTGCAAATTGGTTCAAAGGATTTCTTGACAATGCCATCATGCTACTATTGCAAATTGGTTCAAAGGATTTCTTGACAATGCCATCATGCTACTATTGCAAATTGGTTCAAAGGATTTCTTGACAATGCCATCATGCTACTATTGCAAATTGGTTCAAAGGATTTCTTGACAATGCCATCATGCTACTATTGCAAATTGGTTCAAAGGATTTCTTGACAATGCCATCATGCTACTATAGCAAATTGGTTCAAAAGATGTCTTGACAATGCCATCATGTTACTATTGCAAATTGGCTCAAAAGATGTCTTGACAATGCCATCATGTTACTATTGCAAATTGGTTCAAAGGATTTCTTGACAATATCAGCATGCTACTATTGCAAATTGGTTCAAAGGATTTCTTGACAATGCCATCATGCTACTATTGCAAATTGGTTCAAAGGATTTCTTGACAATGCCATCATGCTACTTTTGCAAATTGGTTCAAAGGATTTCTTGACAATGCCATCATGCTACTATTGAAAATTGGTTCAAAGGATTTCTTGACAATGCCAGCATGCTACTATTGCAAATTGGTTCAAAGGATTTCTTGACAATGCCATCATGCTACTATTGCAAATTGGTTCAAAGGATTTCTTGACAATGCCATCATGCTACTATTGCAAATTGGTTCAAAGGATTTCTTGACAATGCCAGCATGCTACTATTGCAAATTGGTTCAAAGGATTTCTTGACAATGCCATCATGCTACTATTGCAAATAGGTTCAAAGGATTTCTTGACAATGCCATCATGCTACTAATGCAAATTGGTTCAAAGAATTTCTTGACAATGCCAGCATGCTACTATTGCAAATTGGTTCAAAGGAATTCTTGACAATGCCATCATGCTACTATTGCAAATTGGTTCAAAGGATTTCTTGACAATGCCATCATGCTACTATTGCAAATTGGTTCAAAGGATTTCTTGACAATGCCAGCATGCTACTATTGCAAATTGGTTCAAAGGATTTCTTGACAATGCCATCATGCTACTATTGCAATTTGGTTCAAAGGATTTCTTGACAATGCCATCGTGTTGCTATTGCAAATTGGTTCAAAGGATTTCTTGACAATGCCATCGTGCTGCTATTGCAAATTGGTTCAAAGGATTTCTTGACAATACCATCATGCTGCTATTGCAAATTGGTTCAAAGGATTTATTTACAATGCCATCATGCTGCTATTGCAAATTGGTTCAAAGGATTTCTTGACAATGCCATCATGCTACTATTGCAAATTGGTTCAAAAGATTTCTTGACAATGCTATCAAGCTGCTATTGCAAATTGGTTCAAAGGATTTCTTGACAATGCCATCATGCTACTATTGAAAATTGGTTCAAAAGATTTCTTGACAATGCCATCATGCTACTATTGCAAATTGGTTCAAAATATTTCTTGACAATGCCATCATGCTACTATTGCAAATTGGTTCAAAGGATTTCTTGACAATGCCATCATGCTACTATTGCAAATTGGTTCAAAGGATTTCTTGACAATGCCATCATGCTACTATTGCAAATTGGTTCAAAGGATTTCTTGACAATGCCATCATGCTACTATTGCAAATTGGTTCAAAGGATTTCTTGACAATGCCATCATGCTACTATTGCAAATTGGTTCAAAGGATTTCTTGACAATGCCATCATGCTACTATTGCAAATTGGTTCAAAGGATTTCTTGACAATGCCATCATGCTACCATTGCAAATTGGTTCAAAGGATTTCTTGACAATGCCATCATGCTACCATTGCAAATTGGTTCAAAGGATTTCTTGACAATGCCATCATGCTGCCATTGCAAATTGGTTCAAAGGATTTCTTGACAATGCCATCATGCTACCATTGCAAATTGGTTCAAAGGATTTATTGACAATGCCATCATGCTACTATTGCAAATTGGTTCAAAGGATTTCTTGACAATGCCGTCATGCTACTATTGCAAATTGGTTCAAAGGATTTCTTGACAATGCCATCATGCTACTGTTGCAAATTGGTTCAAAGGATTTCTTCACAATGCCATCATGCTACTGTTGCAAATTGGTTCAAAGGATTTCTTGACAATGCCATCATGTTACTATAGCAAATTGGTTCAAAGGATTTCTTGACAATGCCATCATGCTAGTATTGCAAATTGGTTCAAAGGATTTCTTGACAATGCCATCATGCTACTATTGCAAATTGATTCAAAAGATGCCATCATGCTACTATTGCAAATTGGTTCAAAGGATTTCTTGACAATGCCATCATGCTACTATTGCAAATTGGTTCAAAGGATTTCTTGACAATGCCATCATGCTACTATTGCAAATTGGTTCAAAGGATTTCTTGACAATGCCATCATGCTACTATTGCAAATTGGTTCAAAGGATTTCTTGACAATGCCATCATGCTACTATTGCAAATTGGTTCAAAAGATGTCTTGACAATGCCATCATGCTACTATTGCAAATTGGCTCAAAAGATGTCTTGACAATGCCATCATGTTACTATTGCAAATTGGTTCAAAGGATTTCTTGACAATATCAGCATGCTACTATTGCAAATTGGTTCAAAGGATTTCTTGACAATGCCATCATGCTACTATTGCAAATTGGTTCAAAGGATTTCTTGACAATGCCATCATGCTACTTTTGCAAATTGGTTCAAAGGATTTCTTGACAATGCCATCATGCTACTATTGCAAATTGGTTCAAAGGATTTCTTGACAATGCCATCATGTTACTATTGCAAATTGGTTCAAAGGATTTCTTGACAATGCCATCATGCTACTATTGAAAATTGGTTCAAAGGATTTCTTGACAATGCCAGCATGCTACTATTGCAAATTGGTTCAAAGGATTTCTTGACAATGCCATCATGCTACTATTGCAAATTGGTTCAAAGGATTTCTTGACAATGCCATCATGCTACTATTGCAAATTGGTTCAAAGGATTTCTTGACAATGCCAGCATGCTACTATTGCAAATTGGTTCAAAGGATTTCTTGACAATGCCATCATGCTACTATTGCAAATAGGTTCAAAGGATTTCTTGACAATGCCATCATGCTACTAATGCAAATTGGTTCAAAGGATTTCTTGACAATGCCAGCATGCTACTATTGCAAATTGGTTCAAAGGAATTCTTGACAATGCCATCATGCTACTATTGCAAATTGGTTCAAAGGATTTCTTGACAATGCCATCATGCTACTATTGCAAATTGGTTCAAAGGATTTCTTGACAATGCCAGCATGCTAATATTGCAAATTGGTTCAAAGGATTTCTTGACAATGCCATCATGCTACTATTGCAAATTGGTTCAAAGGATTTCTTGACAATGCCATCGTGTTGCTATTGCAAATTGGTTCAAAGGATTTCTTGACAATGCCATCGTGCTGCTATTGCAAATTGGTTCAAAGGATTTCTTGACAATACCATCATGCTGCTATTGCAAATTGGTTCAAAGGATTTCTTTACAATGCCATCATGCTGCTATTGCAAATTGGTTCAAAGGATTTCTTGACAATGCCATCATGCTACTATTGCAAATTGGTTCAAAGGATTTCTTGACAATGCTATCAAGCTGCTATTGCAAATTGGTTCAAAGGATTTCTTGACAATGCCATCATGCTACTATTGAAAATTGGTTCAAAAGATTTCTTGACAATGCCATCATGCTACTATTGCAAATTGGTTCAAAAGATTTCTTGACAATGCCATCATGCTACTATTGCAAATTGGTTCAAAGGATTTCTTGACAATGCCATCATGCTACTATTGCAAATTGATTCAAAGGATTTCTTGACAATGCCATCATGCTACTATTGCAAATTGGTTCAAAGGATTTCTTGACAATGCCATCATGCTACTATTGCAAATTGGTTCAAAGGATTTCTTGACAATGCCATCATGCTACTATTGCAAATTGGTTCAAAGGATTTCTTGACAATGCCATCATGCTACTATTGCAAATTGGTTCAAAGGATTTCTTGACAATGCCATCATGCTACTATTGCAAATTGGTTCAAAGGATTTCTTGACAATGCCATCATGCTACTATTGCAAATTGGTTCAAAGGATTTCTTGACAATGCCATCATGCTACCATTGCAAATTGGTTCAAAGGATTTCTTGACAATGCCATCATGCTGCCATTGCAAATTGGTTCAAAGGATTTCTTGACAATGCCATCATGCTGCCATTGCAAATTGGTTCAAAGGATTTCTTGACAATGCCATCATGCTACTATTGCAAATTGGTTCAAAGGATTTATTGACAATGCCATCATGCTACTATTGCAAATTGGTTCAAAGGATTTCTTGACAATGCCGTCATGCTACTATTGCAAATTGGTTCAAAGGATTTCTTGACAATGCCATCATGCTACTGTTGCAAATTGGTTCAAAGGATTTCTTGACAATGCCATCATGCTACTGTTGCAAATTGGTTCAAAGGATTTCTTGACAATGCCATCATGTTACTATTGCAAATTGGTTCAAAGGATTTCTTGACAATGCCATCATGCTAGTATTGCAAATTGGTTCAAAGGATTTCTTGACAATGCCATCATGCTACTATTGCAAATTGATTCAAAAGATGCCATCATGCTACTATTGCAAATTGGTTCAAAGGATTTCTTGACAATGCCATCATGCTACTATTGCAAATTGGTTCAAAGGATTTCTTGACAATGCCATCATGCTACTATTGCAAATTGGTTCAAAGGATTTCTTGACAATGCCAGCATGCTACTATTGCAAATTGGTTCAAAGGATTTCTTGACAATGCCATCATGCTACTATTGCAAATTGGTTCAAAGGATTTCTTGACAATGCCATCATGCTACTATTGCAAATTGGTTCAAAGGATTTCTTGACAATGCCATCATGCTACTATTGCAAATTGGTTCAAAGGATTTCTTGACAATGCCATCATGCTGCTATTGCAAATTGGTTCAAAGGATTTCTTGACAATGCCATCATGCTACTATTGCAAATTGGTTCAAAGGATTTCTTGACAATGCCATCATGCTACTATTGCAAATTGATTCTAAAAGATTTCTTGACAATTCCATCATGCTACTGTTTTAAATTGTTTCAAAGGATTTCGTGACAATGCCATCATGCTACTATTGCAAATTGTTTCAAACGATTTCTTGACAATGCGATCATACTACATATTGGACTCTTGGCAGACCATTTTATTCAAGAATCTGGAATTTAGGCATTACAGTCAATTATATTGGAAATGTGTTGAACGTGTTTAGAATTATATTGGATATGTTCATAAAACTTTAAGTTCCTCTTAAATTTTCATGTTCTGCCTTTGATTGTTGAATTTATGTTTCACAAAACATGTGTTTTGTGACTTTCTATTACTTTGTCTATGAATATAAAGTTGTAATGCAAAAATGCTAACAAGTTTAGAAAAGTTCAACATATAAATTATTTCCCTAGAATAAAAAGCTAAAATTCTAAAGGAACTTAAAGTCTTGTGAATTAAATACACAAAACTCCTAATGCTTCTATAACAAGTCCAAGAGTTTAGTGTTGGAAATGAATTCCAATATTGAATATGCTGCTGTGTTAATAATCTTGGATGATCTTATGTATCAATACAATGATACATATAAACCATACAATCTACAAACATGGACAACAATTAGCTATGTAATATGTTGTTTACATATGATCCTTACAATCTACAAAACATGGACGTGGTTAGACACAATATACATGGACTGCATTGGTGACATAAGTGGTTAGATTATCTGCCTTGGCTGCAGGAGGTTGTGGGTTCAACCCCCAGCCGAGTCATCAAAGATGTATAGGTTATCATGCACTGAAACATGACTTTAAACTAAAAACAAAAACAAATAAAAGTTAGGAAGTATATGTAAGATGGAATGCACCCTATGAATCGTTTAAATGTTAATTCATAAGAGTAAATAAACTCACCTCCATTCACAGAAGAATGGATATAAAATGGTCGGATGTGGGAAGCTTTGGGCTAGAACCCCAGCTGTGTCATACCATTGACTTATAAAATGGTACTACCAGCTGCCTCACTTGAGGCCCAACATTAAGAGGTTTGAGCTGGAACTGGCCAGCCTGTCGTCAGGATAATCTGACTGGTTGGGAGATCATATGCTACATATATGCGGCATGATGCCCCATTGCTTGTCATCACTATAAACTACAACACTGCAGATGTCCTAGCAGTATGACAAAAGTGTTTTAAAGCTATGTTAAAAATCCAAATCACACACACATGCTAGCCATGTCAAAATAAATTCATATAAGTAACTAAAATTAGATGAGAGTCCAATATTGCCCTCTTGACCCTAAGGTAACAAATCTTGTGGGGATGGTTGCAGCAGACTGGGATCGTAGGGATGGGTCTTTTGAAAATAATCCAGTTAAACCAGGATCATATTCACTGTCATGTGCCTTCACATGGTGCACTTGATTATAAATGCAAAAAAAGTAACTGCATCTAGTGTTTACTCTTTTTTATTTCATTTGAACTAATTGCACTCTACATTTTCTTTTTCAGAACATTAAGAGGCTGATTGCAACCAGGCATAGAAAAATTCATCAGCCATTGACAAGATGATGTTTTTGAGATCTTGAAATCCATCAGGCATTGACAAGAAGATGTTTTTGGGATTGTTATTACCGATATTGTAAAACCGATATTAAATTCCATGCAGATGTAGTGTTATTTACATTTAGTGACTCTTGTCTGTAAGTAATAAATTAAGTATTTACCGAACATTTGTCAATATGTCAACTAGAATTTGACAATTTCCTAGCTTTGACAACTAGTTAGTCCTGTTTAATATATCCAGACCTTGATTTGTAACACCTATGATTTTCGGGATACCATCTCTCAGACCACGTTACAAGGAATTGTAAACATTTTTTTAAACAATTAATATATCTCTGGTTTATTGCTATTCATTTCTAGTTGTTTCAGCCACACAATATCTCCACATGAAGAAGAAAATTTATGTGGAAAATAACTGATGAGAAAGTATTCATTTTATAATACTTTAGTATCAGTTCCATTCGCAAATATCTTACAGTTGATGCCACTAAAACACTTGTGTGTTCATTAGTACTTTCAAGACTGGACTATTGTAACTGTCTGGTTCTTCACATTATCAACTCCAGAAATTTCAAAAAGTTCAAAACACAGCTGCTCAGATCATCTTTAGAATACCTTGATCAGAGCACACTTCACCAATGCTCTGTACCCTATGCTGGCTATCCATTCGATACAGAATCATACACAAAATTTGTTTTCTGTGCTATGTTTCACTGACAGACTCCAGTCCAACATACCTTTCCGGCCTCACCAGTGTGTATTCACCAGCAAGATACTTACATTGAATCATCTGACAATCGTCTACTCATTGTTCCCACAACATTTTTTGCATACCAGGACCTGGCGATGTGCAACAAATTGCCCATTGAAATCAGACAGAAAGACACAGTGGTCCCTGTTAAGAGTGCACCTAAAACTAATAATATGTTGTATCTTATATATCATTAGCAATATTATTATTATTATTATTATTATTATTATTATTTAGTGCAGTCATTGTTACCTTCAATGTCACTATTATTATTATAATAGCTCTTTCCTTAATCTTGTCAACAATATTGAAGATATTTTATGTGATAATGCTTTCACAGAATTCTTTTATATGAATAATAATGTGTACATGTTCCGTTACTGCATACAGCATTACTGAGGGTGTTTTAATGACATCTTTAGCTTTTTCAAATACTGAGTTGTAATCAGCGAATGCTGCACAATGAAAGGACTTGCTGTGAGAAAACTAATTATCTTTACCACATATTGATGGCTTTCTGACCAACTGAAATACTATAAGCAAAATACCTTACAGCCAGCTCAACCAGCAAACCAGGTATTGATTATGTTGAGAAATAATCTTTACAGAAGCATTCTTCAACCGTGAATATATGTGAAATATAAAATGGAACATACAGATTGACTTCTTTATACATTGCATGTATAAAAGAATTAGAAAATGTTCATGTTCTTATAAATAAGTGGTTACTTTTGTTGGATACAGATTCATAAATGAGCTTGTGTATTATAATAATAATCTCGTACAGTAGTTCTGATAAAATGATATATTTTTTAAAAAACAAATTCACATGCTTGAATGCACAGCATATCATTGCATTCATGCTTGACTGTATTACATATTGCACAGTTCATGATTATACTTTTAGCCTTTTTTAGACGTAGAGTTGTAGATCTGTTTTCTTGTAATCTCGATGTTGATGTTGGCTTGGAGGACAGTACTGGTTTACTTGCTCTGAGGGTCATGATCATTAGAACTAATATGTTTCTAGGAATAAAGAGGTTCGCAAGTTGACCGCAAGGGGCAGACCATTCAATGAGAGCTGTGAAACTAGAAATACTTAAAGATTATCAACAGTTCACCATAAGTATTCCAATGTGAAATCCTACTCGCATAATAATCCTACTTGCATAATAATAATCCTCACATAATAATCCTCCTCACATAATAATCCTACTTGCATAATAATAATCCTCACATAATAATCCTCCTCACATAATAATCCTACTTGCATAATAATAATTCTCACATAATAATCCTACTTGCATAATAATAATCCTCACATAATAATCCTCCTCACATAATAATCCTACTTGCATAATAATAATCCTCACATAATAATCCTCCTCACATAATAATCCTACTTGCATAATAATAATCCTCACATAATAATCCTACTTGCATAATAATAATCCTCACATAATAATCCTCCTCACATAATAATCCTACTTGCATAATAATCTTTGCTGGCCTATAATTTATATATGCTATACATTTTATCCATGGTTTTCATTCACCATTCAGTTCAACTTCAATACAGCAGCTTATTTCTTCATGACATCACACTTCGGAGATTGTAACACAATTCTGATTGGATAATTTGAATGGAATCATTAAGGCAAACATAGAGGGAAATGTATGGCTGAGAGTGATTGTACAAGTCTGTCATAACTTTTATAATTTATGTCTGTTTGGCTAGAAGTCATAAATCATTGTCAAGTAAGTTAAAAAAGAAACAAAAATGAAATTAATTTGCTTATAAAGCATGCAATCTCATTCATTCATTCAGAAACAATACTTACTGTAATGACTATAAACATTAGGACATGAAAAAATAATATTTTCTGTTGTGTCCCAAGATTTATATGCTTTTCTGAATTATAGACATAATATCGAGACAAAATTGGCAAGATTACAATACTGCACATGTTCAGCTCTTATTCATTTACAATGTTATTAGCTGCTATGATTGTACTTGTATTATTAATTTGCATATTTTCCAATTTCCCAATTGGGAAATAAATTAAAGGTAAATAAAAATGTATTAATTCAGAGTACTTAGAGTTTACCAGATGACCGGTACACTAATATAGTGTACAGACCAGTACAGAGAAAATTCATTTAGAAATAAACAATATTTTTAAAACTGCAAAATAATTGGTGATATATGTTTCATTTGTTTAAATGTTTTATAAATTTAGCATGTCATCATATAACGTTCCTTGCTGGAGTCCTGAATCTGTATGGTAATTAACTGACCCAAACAGGAAACAGACCATACACAATGGTGGCAAATAAGGTTTTCTATTTTATTATTGCAACCCACACACTCAAGATATACTGCTTGTTTAAGATACAAGTGACCCAGCAACATGATTTCAATAACTTGAAATTACACACATCTTTAATTATACAAGTTGCATAACCAGCTCAAAGTTGTTGTAGGGTTTAATGCCAGTTTTCAGCACACACATGGCAGCCACTATTATTGTGGGATGAAGAATCCGGGAAAACCCCCAGAAAGAACCACTGACCCACGAGATGTTACTGGCAAGCTTTCTCTACCAGCCAGCTTGAAGTATATTCACTATACTGGTCAGGATTGATACATTTTCATTTTCATTTTAGTGTTTTGGTTTTCATTCCACCGTTGACTTTGGCAAGTTGTTTTGGCATTTCCTTTTCTTTATAATTGGCAGATTTGTGTTTTGATTTCTGACAGGAGATCAGGTAACTATCTCAAATATGAAACGGTTGGGAAAAGAGGGATTTTTGTCTGACTACAATACTGACATCTGTTATAATTGGTAGAGAGACTGGATTGGGAAAAGAGTGATTTTTGTCTGGCTACAATACTGACACCTGCTATAATTGGTAGAGAGACTGGATTGGGAAAAGAGTGATTTTTGTCTGGCCACAATACTGATACCTGTTTGTTCTACAACATTAATTTACACCATTTAACTCTTGTAAAGTTTTAAGTAGGTTGCATGGTACTAAATATTACTACAGTGTTGTGTTATAATATTTTACAGATCTTAAATATTTACCTTTGTTTAACTAATTTAGGATGTCCCAAAACTTACTGTAATAAAGACAAAATCTACAAAAAACATTTTGTTAAAATTATATCTATTTGGTCAGTTATGACTTTTTACACTTGCTTCATAGTGAAATGACATTTAACCGTAATGAGATATTGTAAATATATTGTCTACTTCTGATATTAAAATTGAATTCTTTTCTTTTTTTAATCATTTAAACCTTTTTTATTCTTTACTTTCTTTATCTTACAATATACTGCATTATTAAATATGATTTACTCTGGTTAAAAAATATTTGCTGTGAATAAACTTTCTCTATAATACGACTTTTTATTATTATTCTGAGTTTCAGAAAGAATCAATTTCACCCTAAATCTAAAATGCACAGACAAATTTTCAATGTTCTACTCTGTTGTTTATTAAGGGTAAGTTGCACCCAGGACAGTAATGATAGCCCAAAAGTGTTTTGGTGCCTCAAGACAGCTGACACTTAGGACAGCTGTCCTTCTCAATGAGTACAACTGAACGTTTTTAATTGGTATGACACCACATGGATTACATGTGAATGTTTTACATAGGTATGACACCACATGGAGTACAAGGGAAGGTTTAGGTATGGCACCATATGGAGTACAAGTGAAGGTTTTACATGGGTATGATACCACATGGAGTACAAGTGAAGGTTTTACTTACGTATGCCACCTGATGGAGAAGAATTGAAGGTTTAACTGTGTATGACACCACATGGATTGCAAGTAAAGGTTTTACATAGGTATGACACCATATGGAGCACAAGTGAAGGTTTTACATCAGTATGGCACCACATGGAATACAAGTGAATGCTTTACATAGGTATGGCACAACATGGAATACAAGTGAAGGTTTTACATCAGTATGGCACCACATGGAATACAAGTGAAGGTTTTACATCAGTATGGCACCACATGGAATACAAGTGAAGGTTTTACATCAGTATGGCACCACATGGAGTGTAAGTTTAGGTTTTACTTGTGTATGACACCCGATGGAGAAGAAATGAAGGTTTACATATGTATGACACCACATGGTTAGCAATTGAAGGTTTTACATGAGTGTGAAACCACATAGAGTACCATTGAATATTTTACATATGTATGACACCACCAGGATTACAAGTGAAGGTTATAAAGAGGTATGACACCACAGGGAGTGGAAGTTAAGGTTTTACAAAGGTATGATACCACAATGAGTACAACTGAATGTTTTTAATTGGTATGACACCACATGTATTACATGTGAATGTTTTACATAGGTATGACACCACATGGAGTACAAGGGAAGGTTTTACATAGGTATGGCACCATATGGAGTACAAGTGAAGGTTTTACATGGGTATGATACCACATGGAGTACAAGTGAAGGTTTTACTTATGTATGCCACCCGATGGAGAAGAATTGAAGGTTTAACTGTGTATGACACCACATGGATTGCAAGTGAAGGTTTCACATAGGTATGGCATCACAAGGATTACAAGTGAAGGTTTTACATAGGTGTCAAGCCACATTCAGTACCGGTGAATGTGTAACATAGGTATGACACTAAATGGATTACGAGTCAAGATTTTAGATATGTATGACACCACATGGTGTACAAGTTAAGATTGTACATAGATATGACACCACATGGAGTACAAGTGAAGGTTTTACATGTGTATGGCACCACTTGGAGGACAAGTGAGGTTTTACATAGGTGTCACACCACATGGAGTACAAGTTAAGGTTTTTCATCGGTATGACACCACATAGAGTACAAGTTAAAGTTTTTCATAAGTATGACACCACATGGAGTTCAACTGAAGGTGTTTAATATGTATGACACCACATGGATTACATGTGAAGGTTTTACATAGGTATGATACCACATGGAGTTCAAGTGAAGGTTTTGCATAGGTATGATACCACATGGATTACAAGTGAAGGTTTTGCATAAGTATGGCACCACAAGGAGTACAAATGTTCTACTGTTCTTTATTAAGGGTAAGTTGCGCCCTGGACAGGAATGATAGCCTCAAAGTTGTTTTGGTGCCTCAAGACAGCTGACACTTAGGACAGCTGTCTTTCTCTCCCCCACCCCCTCAACTAATAGGTTACTTTTTCTATTGCATTTGAAAATACCGATCATTTTGCGAGTTATCACCCATTTTGTAGAGGTACATAATAATAAAATAGAGGAAACTTAATTGTGGGCAAGAAGCCAGTATATATTATGAAATTTTGTTCAAATTTTATATCACATTAAATTCTTAATGACTTCTTCAAGCAATTCAGTTGATATTTCAGACAGAATATGGATATCTTTTTCAACATTTAAATAGGTAACAACTGTTTTGCATGTTTGTTACCGTTCTTTCCTGTCTACTCTTATAGTAGACAATTGTCAAGTCCAGTATATGTTATAAGACTTTATTGTGCATGAGGGTTGTATTCAACTCAACCCTGCAAATACAACAAAATACATTTACTACAACCATAAATACAATCATCAGTGCATTACATCGATTCTGTTTCACAGTATATTCAATACTAATAACTACCACCACATATTTATTACTTTTCAATCTAGAGAGATAGTTGACCAAATGAACCTTAACAACAATCAATGTGCACTGCACAAAACAGAACAGACATACAGACAGATACAAGCCTATGGACATAATGATAGGTTCAGAAAAGACTGTGGGTTAATAACCTATTAAAGGCACTAAAATGCAATATACATTTCAGTTAAATATATAGACTACATATAAAATAACCATTTACATTGACCATATTATAAATATATTATAATCTATTTACCTTATCATATGGGACATAGGTTGTCACATCTTGAAGTCCAACAGAATCACAAGCACATTTAATTTAATTCCATGACCAGCACCCTTCAGCAACTCATATGGAATGACCACCACCAATCTACTGCCCATGATATGTTGTTTATACAGACAAGTAGCAAACTAACCAATCAGAAAGTTACTTACCACTTGTCATGCAATAGAACAACACAGCATGAACAGCACTCAGGGTAGCTTCATTGCTCAGAGTGAACAAAACTCAATAGGTAATCCTGGTTCAAGGTTGGCTAAATGGCTATATATGTGAAAAAATAATAACACTAATTGCAACTGATGATTTTATTTCACTCATCTTTTAAAAACAGTAATTAGATAAAATAATAAAATACACCCTTCTGCCTATTTAAAACACGAATATATAAACTTATAAAATATATGCTTCTGCTACATGTTCACATTACCTTCAATGCAATTTTTGTTACAAACTCCATGGGGAAAATACTGCACTTGTTTACGTTTCCTGATGTAACATTTTTTTGCTACTCAGGCCTTGACTAGACCAACAAACTTGTCCCCAATGTTGACATACATATATATCCAATCTTTCCCCAATGTTGAAATACATATATATCCAATCTTTCCCCAATGTTGACATACATATGTATCCAATCTTTCCCCAATGTTGAAATATATATACATGTATATCCAATCTTTCCCCAATGTTGAAATACATATAAAAGAAATCAAGTATCAGATGGAAACACGATTTGCTTACAAACGCTAATCACTCGTGTGGCCATCTATTCTACACAAGTATTTAAAGGTTAAAAGAGTCATCTATTCTATACAAGTATTTAAAGGTTAAAAGAGTCATCTATTCTACACAAGTATTTAAAGGTTAAAAGAGTCATCTATTCTATACAAGTATTTAAAGGTTAAAAGAGTCATCTATTCTACACAAGTATTTAAAGGTTAAAAGAGTCATCTATTCTATACAAGTATTTAAAGGTTAAAAGAGTCATCTATTCTACACAAGTATTTAAAGGTTCAAAGATGCAAAGGACAGGTATTTTGTAAATGATGCGTGCTTAAAAACAAAACAGAAAGAAAAGAGAATAAAATATAAAGGAAAAAGAGGATATAGTTTTATTAATCACACTGATACATCATATATCATTTGTTGTCTTTTATGCAAACATTTTCAGTAAAGATGAATCTTTCACTCTTTGGTATATCATTCCACAAACTTGTCTTGAATGTTTGGGTGCTATAGAATTTTGAAACAGAGTCAAAATACATTCAGATTTGTTGTTGTTTGAGATTTTAGTACTTTTTGGAGATATAGAGTACCTTATTTTTATGTTGTGTATCTACAGCTAACTGTAAGTTTACTTTTCTCATAAATATCCCTTCCTTAATGTAGTATTTCCAGATCATTTATTGCTTAACAGATATCATTTTTCAAATTTTTGGGAAATGTCTTTATTTTGTTTTGGTAGCTTTGGTAGCAGCTGCAATATATGGTGTCACAACAATAATAATAATAATAATAATAATAATAATAATAATAATAATAATAATAATAATAATAATAAAATAATAATAAAAATAATAATAAAATAATAATAATAATAATAAAATAATAATAATAACAATAAAATAATAATATTAATAATATTAATAATATTAATAATAATAAAATAATAATAATAATAATAAAATAATAATAATAATAATAATAATAATAATAATAATAATAATAATAAATAATAATCATAATAATAATACAGGTAATTGCTCTATTTTGTTACAACTATAGGTTTTAACTTTCCAACTTGGACACTACACCTTTGACAGTTTTCTCACCCATTGTAGAAGAAGGTTAAATAAACCTTGCCATGGATCCTATCCAAGTCTGTATTTTTCAGTTATGCATTAAATTGTTGCATGTTTATCTTGTATGTACATGTACGATTCACACATTCCTATATATGTTTGTGAGGATTGGCTTTCCCTTCTTTGGATCAAATATATTATGACCTGATTCTGTAACCAAAGAGAGATATGAGCAAACCAAAAAGGCTATTTAGAAGGAATTATTTTTTTCTGGTATTTGTGGATCTATATGATGTCGGTATGTCTGACTTGCATTTGTTAGTATATAGATCTCTGATTCCAATTATTTTAGTTGTTGTAACATTTCTTGTCATGCCCCTCAGAGTTCAGGAAACCACACAGCCTCTGACTGATTGATTACAAATTTGCTGGGCTTGGTAAAACTTGTATACATACATGTCCATGGACCAGGTAGATGCCAATTCACATGCTATTATGTATATTTGTTTTGTGTGCATGACATTTGTCCATGCTTATAGGACATTTATCATTTTTGTTAAAAGTTGTTTACTGATATTATTGTTAAATGTGTAGTCTTATTTACAAACGTTTTAATGTTCTGGAGTCAAACTTTTAACTTATATCTTGGTGATTTTATTACATGTATGTCTTATATGTTCTTATATAAGCTTGAAGTAAACAAAATTAGTTATTCCTAGTGTTCAGTTTGGTCTCTATGCATGTACTGTTGTGTTCATATATCATCGGAGAGGAGTTGTTTATCATTATTAATTAGTGAACCTTCACCATTTTATTTAACTTATAATTCTGAGATGGTTGGAGTTCTTCTTTCAAATGCACGTTACTGATACCTTTATTGTGAAATGTACTAACATATAAATATATGTTAGCATCTTTATCTTGGTGAGACAGTATATTGATGTGACAGTGTATTGGCGTGACAGTGTATTTAATAAATGGCACAGTGTTGAGGATACCAGTAATCTGGACATGTACAACATACAACAGTATCTGACCTGAATAAAAAATAAAAACATTTTGCATATTTCATTTCTGAACTTCTTCCATATTTTATTCATAAACATCTCATTCAAAGAAAGATTTATTGGCACCGAAATTAATTTAGATTACTGAAAGTTAGCACAGCCAACCTCAAAGAAACTATGCATGCAATTACAATTTATAGAGTTATCAACCTTGTCTGTTTCTAATTATTTACCTGAATCACTGTGCATTAGAATAATAATTAAGGAACAAAGAAAATACGAAACTAATCAAATACTTTATATGAACCAGACTGATAACAAATGTGAAGCATATTTTACTGTTATTCCAAATGAGAAGCATAATATTTGGTATATTCCAAATGTGAAGCATAATATAAGGTATATTCCAAATGTGAAGCATAATATACTTTATATTCCAAATGTGAAGCACAATATACTGTGTATTCCAAATGTGAAGCATAATAATCAGTATATTCCAAATGTGAAGCATAAAATACAGTATATTCCAAATGTGAAGCATAATATACAGTATATTCCAAATGTGAAGCATAATATACAGCATATTCCAAATGTGGAGCACAATATATTGTATATTCCAAATGTGAAGCATAATATACTATGTATTCCAAATGTGAAGCATAATATAAGGTATATTCCAAATGTGAAGCATAATATATGGTAAATTCCAAATGTGAAGCATAATATATAGTATATTCCAAATGTGAAGCATAAAATATTGTATATTCCAAATGTGAAGCATAATATAAGGTATATTCCAAATGTGAAGCATAATATATGGTAAATTCCTAATGTGAAGCATAAAATATTGTATATTCCAAATGTGAAGCATAATATATGGTAAATTCCTAATGTGAAGCATAAAATATTGTATATTCCAAATGTGAAGCATAATATAAGGTATATTCCAAATGTGAAGCATAAAATATTGTATACTCCAAATGTGAATCATAATATACTGTATATTCCAAATGTGAAGCATAAAATACTGTATATTCCAAATATTAAGCATAATGTATGGTATAAATTCCAAATGTGAAGCACCATATACTGTATATTCCAAATGTGAAGCATAATGTATGGTATATTCCAAATGTGAAGCATAATATACTGTATATTCCAAATATTAAGCATAATGTATGGTATAAATTCCAAATGTGAAGCACCATATACTGTATATTCCAAATGTGAAGCATAAAATATAGTATATTCCAAATGTGAAGCATAATATACTGTATATTCCAAATATTAAGCATAATGTATGGTATAAATTCCAAATGTGAAGCACCATATACTGTATATTCCAAATGTGAAGCATAAAATATAGTATATTCCAAATGTGAAGCATAATATACTGTATATTCCAAATATTAAGCATAATGTATGGTATAAATTCCAAATGTGAAGCACCATATACTGTATATTCCAAATGTGAAGCATAATGTATGGTATATTCCAAATGTGAAGCATAATATACTGTATATTCCAAATATTAAGCATAATGTATGGTATAAATTCCAAATGTGAAGCACCATATACTGTATATTCCAAATGTGAAGCATAATGTATGGTATATTCCAAATGTGAAGCATAATATACAGTATATTCCAAGTAATCAAACTTGCAGATGCATATCATTGCTCAGTATGAAATATGAAATGTTGTGTGTTGTGAGTCTATGTATAAAGTAAAAGAAAAGACTGAAGAAGACAAGCTTTGTAAAATTAAACAAATAATTTACATCACTAGAATACAAAGTGAAACAAATAAAAAAAACTGACAGTATTGTGAATTAGATCCCCAAATAATTCAATAGTTAAAAACACAAGTCCTAGTAATTTAAAGTATTGACTAAAATTCAGTATACGTCACTCAGATATCCAACATGCCATACACTCTAGAAAATCTTCTTATCAATATACTTTCTGGTCTTATCAACACCATAGCCTTCACTAGAAGATTGCTTGTATAAAAGTAAATTTGTGTTCATATGATGTCCAGTATGGCCATCACATTATTTATCTTGAAATATTGTGGTCACTTTTTATCAGGAATGGACATTTGTGTCATCATCAGGTTTATACTTGATCTGTTTTAATTGTAGAATCTGTATTTAGCAAAGATATTGGACTCCAATTCTTTAGTTCTGCAATTTCTTCTTTCCCGTTATGAACTGAAATAAATATGACTTCTTTAATATAAAGTGGTATCCTCACAATTTAAAATAACATGACTAACAAAGCCTTGTTTCAGCTTCAATTTAAGAAAAAATATTTATAAAGATGAGATTAAAGGCCATCAAATACGTTTTAGAAATAAATAAAACATAATAAAGACTAATACTAACAGCCCACAAAATATAAGGCAGCCTGGAGCGACACTGGATTATACTTTCAAGAATTCAATTTTGCATGCATCTGTTGTCAGCCGTTATGTTTTTTGTTTTTTATTACATTGTATAATTATTGTGCAGCGTATTGAAATTAAAATTTAATAGCATCATAAATATCACAGGCTGCTTACTGAGAAAATGGTGAATGGCTCTAATTGGAATTCTGATTAATCAATACTAAAATTAAATTATTGCACAGACTTAAAACACAAAGGCAAATATAGAAAAAAAACATTTTAAAAAAACAACCCCAATAGATCCACCCTGTTCAGAAAGAAACTTTGCAAATTTAAACCATTACTGTTTTGTAATGATGAATGAATATGTTGGATCCACAGTCCCAAAATAAAGTGAAAATTCTATATAATTTTCTTTCTACTTTTATCTACTCTCTGATTATTAGTTTACCTTTTAATCTTTCTTATATTGATAAAATAACTTCAGCTAGCTTTGTCATCCTTTAGCATTATAAGTTTTTTTCAGCAAATGGTTAGTATCGTTTTATTGGCACAAACACTTTGGCAGGTGGTTTAAAATTATCAACAAAATATTTTACATAAAATGTTGATTCCCTAGCAATTTGAGTTGTCAAAATTTGACTGGTAATATTTTTGTGTTATATTGATTAAGACAACTTTCTTCCTTTCTTTTTTTAATCTCTGTACACTGCTCTTGTTTGTAATGTATTTAAGAACATCTTCCATACAAAGTGTATCTTTTCTTGAGACAGAATCATCAACATTTGTTTCAATTCATTTCCTTTCCAATTCATAAATGTATCTGAGGAATACATTCCACCCCTTTTGTAAATACATTATAGTATGTTTGTTGAACATTTTCTGCCAATACAAGCTTCACATGCTGTTTTTTGCAATCAATGAATGCATGTTAAGATCTTTTGCAAATATGAATGTGGGAAAACAAGGAAATATTTGCAACACATGTTCTGAATATGCCAGCTGAATATGACAATAATTAGCAACACTAGTTACAATATAGCCTAAAATGGAGGTTACAGAATATTACATGGAATCACATTCTTGATATTTTGGTGCTTTCTGCAACTGCTTCTCTTCAGATCTTTAAATAATTTGTATCGTTCATTTGAAGTTATTACACTTTCATACCGTAAATGGAATTTTCAAACTAACAACTAATGAGAGGTAGTGATCATATTGCTAGTGGGAATGGTTACAGTTATAAGTGAAATTTGAATAGGCTCCATGCAATTAATTACTATTTGACAAAATTCAATATGGTAATTAAAGTAAGCACAGATGTTGTGATAAAGTCTGACCACACACACACATACACACAAACATCAAATATAATTGAGGTGGGATGCAAATTGAGTCAAAGACACCTTATACAAATCACTGACATCACACAGTTTGTTTTGAGTTGGAGTATCAAGTAGGCCAATATGGGTATGTGAGAAAGCTTATCAGAAATGTAGATTCCCATTGTGTTGGTTTCCAGGGATATTTCCACATTCTTGTACCACCAAATACTGTCTGTGATATATATATATCATATCCTGAAAATGGTGTTGAATCCATGAAAACCAAACTAAACTTGAACCTTGGGTGTAATGTTAAAGCTGGACACATCAAACTCTTTAGATTGTATCTCATACCTTTTTATGCAATGGGGATATGGTGAGTGGGGTTGGATTTTTTTAGACTATTGATTGTCTTGTGATTAAGTAATTAAAGTAAAGGCAACATGATATCAACAACTATTACCATGCTAAGTACAATTTATTATTGTAGATACCAGTCATGTTCAGTATCAAAATACAATTACATGTCACCATGGAGATAAATTTGTCATCCCTACATCCCTATATTTACTATATATTTAGAGGCTATTTTCTTTTCTACCATAATCCAAGATTTATATATATATATATATATATATATATATATATATATATATATATATATATATATATATATATATATATATATATATATATATATATATATATATATATATAAATATATATATATATGTATGTATGTATATATGTGTGTGTGTGTGTGTGTTTGTGTGTGTGTGTGTGTGTGTGTGTAATTTTTAAAGGATATTTTCCTGTAATACCAGATATACGTATCTGGAGATCTTGTATTGTCACATCAGAAAATATAAGGATATATTAGTCACATAGGAAAAAGAGGGGAGAATAAATTAAAATTATTTCACAAAATATTCTTTATATAATACTCTTAAGTACATAATATGACAACATAATTTTATTCCTTCATATTATGAATCAAGACAAATTTGATTTACAGATGGTTCATCTTCAATTAACCCAAGATTGTGGATCCTTTTTATGGGTATCATAACTGTATGGGTGATTGGCAGTTAGAATTGAGAATATTCATTATGCACTGGACATGGAGAAGGTGAGTTATCATCTACAACAAATATGTATGTATCTTGTGGCTTATTATTTTACTGAGTGTGTGTATATGTGACTTTGATTTTTTTTTTTTCATAACTTTAATAATTTTTGTCAAGTCACTACAATATCTGGAATATGACATTTTATAATAAAGTCTCACAATGGGGAAAGACGTACCTACTAAAATTATCCTGACACAAGGCCAGCCAGTCCTTACACTTAAGCTCTTAATGCTGAGTGCCAAGCAAGGCAGTTGTTAGTACCATATTTGTGTTTGACTCAACCAGAGTTCAAATCTGGCGCCCTTCCGAGGCAAATGCTCTGGCCACTTAGGCTACTGGATTAGTCTATTTTTATAGATGTTTTCTTCCTTTGGTCACAGTTATCTGTGACAGAATTTTCTAGGTGTTGGATGGAATAAGTTTTGATGGCACTGGGACACGAGTGTTTAAAACACCTAGTTTGAAATAAAACTAATTATGAATTCACTATGAAAACCCTGTCAAAACTGACTTACAGATAAGTAAAACTTATGGCAAAATAAATAAATAAACTGTGGCATTATACATTCATGTATTACTTTAATAGGATGGATGATTGCAAGGAATCTTAAGAAAAATGTATCCCCCAATCAGCCTGAGACTTCAAAATAAAAAAAGCTGAGATAACACCATATCAGACTAAAACCCTGGCCATATTTTGACAACTGTGATACAAATGTTGATTAATGATAAGCTGAATCAGGCCTTCATATCATATATTCTAATTCTAATTTCTTGAGCTTGACATGGAGCCAAAGGATATTACATTTAACTCTTCAGACTTATATCTGTTGAATCAAAGAAAGCAATTGAAATGAGTATTTGGGGAAGTAAAAGCTTTGTTTCATTTTTACGGTTTATTCTGGAAAAGCATGTCCCAGACTTTGAGATTAAAATACCTGATTTGGCACTCAGCTATCCTAAGGATAAGAACTGACAGCATCACTTTTAGTAATTTAACTAAAGCACAATTTGTTTTATACAAAGTTTTGACCTTGATGGTTGTTTGACCTGTCCAATATTTTTTATTATTTTGTTGTGAACCAGAAACGGCAAAAAGCATTGATGTACATAAAAGAAAATGCGAATCTTTATTAAAAACTTACATGGGGATGGATATTGCTGTGTTTCCCTCTATATAATATTTTATTTTTTACATTTTGTAAACCAAAAGATCTGCTCCGGTAATGGACGAACCTGTTCATACACGAGTATTTTGATCAGGTATTAAACCCTTACAGAAAATTAGAAATTGACACCCTTAGGCATCCTTGGTCTGAATAGGGATAGGCTCTTCCAGACATCCTTTGCCCAATACATATGATAATGCTTGACAAATCTGAAGTTACCATACCGGATAGGTCGTCGCCTGGGTCAACAAGACTTCGCCTGCCGTTTTTTCCAGGATGGATGTGACAAGTACTTTGCACAAAATCAGCGCGAGAGACAGCATCGCTATCGTCACTTGGAACATGTAGTCATTTCACGTTTTGCAGATAAGATGAAACGATCGCATCAAAGAAGAAAGAGAAAGAAGAGAAAAATAAGAGATAAGAACATGACTTATGGTTATGCACAGTAGCTGATGCTAGTGACATTGAAGATGACATGAGTGAGCCCGAATACAGACCCAACGACTCCTAGACTTCCAATTAAAATTCACTAGTAAACGCTGAAATGTTAATGCATTCAGGAGACGCAAAATCGATCTCCACGAAAATTCAGAAATACGCCTTACATGTTTTCGGTGACATTTACAAATTTCAAGACCAACTTATCTTTGGATAATGCAGAGGGGTGTAATTCTTTCTTAACTACACTGGAACAGCAATGTAACTCCAAAGCAGACAATCGTTTAAGACTTTCCATTCATCAAAATAGCATGAAGTCTTCCGTTTGCAAAATGCCATAATAAGTTTCACATTAAAGATGGAAAAGCAACATTGTTTATGATGTTTATGGTAAACACCCTTCTTAGAATCAAAAAGAGCCTTGTCCAAATTAACAACTATCAAGAGGTGTTTTGCCCGTGGCATTGTGGTAGGACGAACGTATTCGACAAAGAACGACAAGGTAGAATGGAAAGGAGCCTGGAAAACTGTTCAGCAATCCGATGGAGTCAAACAACGAAGAGAAGCCGAACTCACGGTACAGCAAATCTGGCTATTCAAAAAGACACCGTGTGGTATTCCAGAAATGCAAAAATTGCAAAACGTGTTAGATCCATGTTACACCTTAAAAGTGCACCCTCAAGAAGTGGTGGACCTCTGTTGTTTCGAGACAAGGAGTTCAAAGACGGAAGATACATTCGAGTTTATCATCACGATAAATATTTTGATACCGTCAACATTATCGCCGGATTCCTGGGATACGGTTATTAATGCGAGAAATTTGAATATTGTTGTACCAATCACTAACAACACAATCGATGCGGCTCGAACTGCATTGTATGTTTGGCTTCTCAGTTTGGTTCGGAATTAAGACAAGAACGAGTACATTGTCTACCTGGTCAGAGCTCTTTTGTCATCCCAGCTTCTTACCAAAAACATTTGAAGAAGGTGCTGAAATTGTGCCCTAACAGTGGATCAGAAACACATGCCAATATTGCCAAATTACACGCTTGCCAAGGAAAGAAACGATGTCACATTTGTCACCAAATTGTACATTTAAAACACGAAGGCTTCATTCAGAACAACCATTTCAAACATCATGAAGAATACAATGACTAGAAGAAAAGCAATGTCATCGTTTCCGATTTCGAATGCATACAAGAGACCGGCATTCACATTCCTAACTTACGCGTGCATCGAAGGCCTATATTTAGTCAATGCACTCACTATAGCAAGATTTCCTGAGGAAGTGAAACAATCTGTCCAGGATCAAACCCGTTGGTCAATTTTGCCCAATGGATCTTAAACCATATCGAGACGTGCAGTCAAGTAGACATCGTAATTCGACTTTCAAGAGGAATTGTTAAAGTATTGTCGATAGGGCATGTACATTTTACGGTGTAGCTGCGATAAATTTCGAAAACTGTTTATCCAATGCGTATGGATAGATCCTTTCAAAGAAGGTTGCATCACTGCCAAAGCGTGTTAATTTGCGTACTGAAAAACGATTCATGCCCGAAAACCCACTGGTGGACATGAATCCTCAAACGACGAACTTTGTCAAACGTCAATACTCGGTCAAAGCCCTACACTGGCGACATTACTTGTGTGACAAGGAAGACAAATGGGTCCAACTCGCCTGCAACGGTAGAGGCGAAAAGACCATTGTAACGTATTCGGGAGATGGCTGGGGCATAGAAAACCCTAAAATCGTGTACGATATCAACTGGTGAATACTGATGTCCCCTCTGCTACCTTCAATGTGACTCCAATAATCAGTTTTTACAACGGACTAGGGACGAATTGTATGAGACCATTGTCAACAACGCTTGAAGTTAGAACAGCAAGGACACCAAGTGTTGGAAATGTAGGAACACGAGTACGATCATCGTTTGAAAACCGCGTCCGCGTTTAAATGCTTCTTGGAAAATAACACGGTGATGGACCCACTGAACTCACTGGATAGTTTGTACGGGTAAGGGACGAATGACACCTGGTTGGTGTACCCGGCGGACGAAGAGAAAAGAGAAAAAAATCAAATATTTGCACGAGTGTTCGCTGTGTCCTCGCACATGCAAATATCGTCAATTTCCCGTAGGGCATCCACAGTTGATGATGGTACACACTGACCTGGGCAACATTCGACAATACGAAGGATTGATTACGTATGAAGTTTTACCTCGCACGGACTTGTATCATCCCGTTTACCTCACCATTACCAAAGGAAAACTGATGTTTCCTGAGTGCCGAAACGTGTAACCAAGACCAGCCTTGTCTTCTTACCCAGGAAAAACGAGCTGTGACATGAACATGGGTCCGCGTGAAATTCTTTAAAGCTCTTTACCTGCTTGGTATACAACTGTTAAAAGTGGACGAAATATACCACTTTCCCACGATACAACAATAAAATAAGGGCGACGAGACACAGAAAGACATGGTCGCAGACTAAGTTGATGCCTTTTAAAACCAAAACAAGAAGCCGGCGGCTATCTTTCCTTGCGCCAACTACCAAGGATCAAAATAAATTCAAAGAGAAATACTGGGAGCTGTAAGGTTGCATGTTAGACCACGAGGAGAAAAGCTAAGGAAGGTGATCGTTTGCCAAAGTGATGCTGAATTGCTTGTGGGGTAAAATGGCACCGTCTTTTCCCAAGATAGAGTATATGTCCGAACCTTCCCGATACTTCCAGATGATTCACGATAAACATAATACTTAAAATACGTGAATATCGCTCGACATTAGTTAATTACGAAGAAGAACTGGACTTTGTAGAAGCCGACGAATTTGGAAATATCATTGCGTCTTACGTGACACCACATGTTCCCTTAAATTTGTACGACGTTTAAGAACTATTAGGTGATCGTGTGTAGTATTCTGACAATGACAGTAACATATACATCGATTGGTCGGGCAGAGGAGCATCCCTATGACACGATTCTAACTTTTGCAAGTGGCTGTCGTTAAAATTACTTCTACTAATACCGAGACTCAAATGGCGACATGACATCGAATATAATGGTAAAGGATTGACTCTCAATTGTCGCAACACTTGAAACGCCTGCAATTTTTTTATCTGGAAGCTTTAGACCAAAGAGCTGTACACACTCTGAAAGATTGTAAGCCTTTGATGAGAGTCCGTCACCGTTATTTCCCTCAGCGGCCAAGACAGAGGCAACCCCACAATTACCTGAGGAAGAAGAGACAAGAGATGCTTTTAAAACACCTTCACAGGTCCCATTCCTAGTTTATCACTTCCCACATTCCCCAACGAGAACTGAAAATTTAGGTTAAAAATGCTCCTTCGAAATAAATGAAAGAGGAGGAAGGGAAACCAGAAATGAAAAATGAAAAGAATACCAAAGCTATCCCATTACCTCCACTACCACCAGCACTACCATCGGCGTCTAAGCCTGTAGCACACCGAACACAAAACGGTTTCCAAACAACCACCATTTCTTTCCATCCAAACTAGTATCATCGATGAGTGGGTGACTTATTGACAGAAATGGAAAAGTTGTTAGCCAACATTTATTACGATCTAGTACACACTGTAGTTTCCAGGGAGTTCCGAACTTGTATGGTGCTGCTCAAACTCGACTGAAAAGTCTTCGTTTACCTAATGTGCAGCGATGGTAACAAGAACAAGGCACGTAAACTTTACATAAACTAACTCAACAAAGAATTTTCAGAAGTCGCACTCAGATGGAAGGCATCGATCATCAATGGCAAGCCGATTTAGTCGATGTCTCTCCTTTAGCCACCTACAGTCGTGGCTATATATATATTTATTTTGTGTCATAGACGTCTTTTTCTATCTTTGCCTGGGTCGTGCCATTTAATTCCAAATCGATCAGCAAGTCGGTATCATCCAGTTGGTAAAATATCATACTACAATGTGTTTGTGAATTTATTCTATTAGCATTCTGCAGCGTAACAAACATATGTCGCGACGCAGAAACGCCCTGCTGTTATGCCATATGCCATGCAAATATACAATTATTAGTACTTTGAATACTATCTGTAGCTGTTGTTAGTCATGATAGGAATGATTTACCACATGTATCCATAAATGATATTAATGTTGTCTCTGCTGCCATCGCTGAAGTTTTGTTATATTTTCTTTACCAGCAGCAATACCATCATCTCGCCAGATTGCATAATTATTGCACTACAGAATCATATACGATGACATCTGATAGTTGACTTAATTACGGACAAAACTAAATCGGTTGCTGACATTTATGGGACGTGATCTGAATGTAGATACCGGGCTGCAAATATCACAATTAGATTTTAGAAACCTATATCCGATGTATTACTTTTCGTTGAAAACATCTTGATTTAACAATGTTATTCAAACGCACTTCCGATCTCGTGTATCTCTACTTGTTGCACCAGCCCCTCCCCCCGTATCCCCAATTACATAGCACTCGCGAGAAGAGTAAACTTGACACCTGTAGTCGTTTATTTTTGCATCATTCAAATGCTTAATCTGACGCGATGATAGTGATAGTTTATTCTGACCGTCTTTGATCTTATCGTGTTTTAGAGGTGATATGGTAGTTCCACTTTTTGTAGCTGAATATGATGGAAGGTTTTTAATCGGACCAGGAGCCAGAGTATCACTAATGTGACGTATGACATGTATAATAATACGAGTGATCTAACTGTGTTACATATTTGGAAACATTTACATGTTTTATACTAGTGTATGAATGACTCTTATTTGTCTACCAAAAGCTTCGAGTAACATCTTTTTGTCGCTGAGTATAACAAATGTCGCTATTTCTGATATAGTTAAATCAGCTTGTAAATTTACACTTCTCGCGACTATACCAACATTGATTGTCACTGCCGCCTCTGCAGTAGCAAAAATATCAAAAAATCAAGGCAGTCAGGACAGCAGCTGGAATGGCACTAAAGAAATCAACATGACAAGGATACAAAAGACGAAGGGGTTTAAGGTTACCAGGGAGTAGTTTCACTTATGGAAAGACCTGAGATTACCAGTGAGTCTGTTCACTTATGGAAGCGGCCTGAGATTAACAAGGTGTATGTAGCTAGAATACACCAAACGAGTATATAATAAATTACATACCACTAAGGCAATTCGATTTGTCATCTGGGATAAATCTAATGCATTTTTACCGCATCGTTAATACTTATCGTTAAGTGCTGATCTATTATTTTTGGTTGTAATAGATTTTAGTTTATCTATCGGGGTACGCGCTCTACATTTAACACAATATAGATCCATATTATATATTATATATCATGAATATAATTGATTTTTCAGCGACAAGAACGCGAGAACCGGTTGCACACCGTCCAGTGTTACCAATGTATTAAATAACGATTATCATAGGTCCATCAGGAAGTTACTGAATATTACAATAAGATGGCTAATGTGGGATTGCACCATCTGAAGACGATCAGGCCTTTTACGATGTTTTAAAATAGCTTAATGAACATTCAAAACGTTGGATGAGCGCGGTTTTGATATTATCAAGTTTTATCACTGATATCAATGATGTACCAAGTATTGATGATATTAATGAAAGTATTAATAATTTAATTATATATGTTGATGTAATGCTGGATAAACAATCAAATCCAGCAAAACCATTTTCTCGAGGTAGACATACTAATACGGATGTGATTTATGTAACTAAGCGATAAAAACAAATTCCAAAAGTGATCAGAGATAACTGTAATAGTCTTTCTGTGTTTAACGGAGTTGATATGTATAGATTAAGAAATATTCATCAGACCTGGTGTAGCGGAGATTACGACTATAAACGTTTAGAAATTTCTTTAGTCATGCTCAGTCAACTGCACACGGATTTATGACAATAAATGTACACGATCCAAGATCAAGATATCGAATCGGTCTTGATAAACTATTTGGATTAAACTACAACAGCAGAGGGGTGTGACCTCTATTAGAGGCGTCCATCTTTCAAACAAACACTTCCTACACTATTGAAAATTATAACGGCAAGAAAGTAACATAGCTAAACCGTAGGAGAACTCTCGGTTAGTTATGAGCTTTATTGTTTGTTTTTCTATAATTTTTTTTCTCTTCTAGATTTTGTAGGAAGTGTTCGTTGAGCAAATATTTGCTTCTATTATGAGGTGGGCTTACCCTATGTGCTATTTTTTAGACACACCTTCATCCTTGTACTAGTATGTTTACCGCAACTCAGCTCAAACTGTTTGCACGACAGCGATGTATATATACTAAATACATACCATGCTGTATGAGAAAGGCAGACATACATGAACTATTGCGACCTGTAAGTACCGAGAATCCATCAGCATCGGTTAACAGAGCAACTGCAATTACATCTTTCTCAAATACCCATTTTTGCTGAGCCAGAGACTTAAACGCATGCAGTCAGACGTGAGGTGTCCGTTTTCCGTACAAGCTAGCACCTTAAACCATTTAGCATCCTGGACAGCTGATGGCGGGAAAATTAAGCTGATTTTACGATGCTGGAGGGGGAGGACATTGTCATTGCTTCGTAATTTTTATAGCTGGAAGAGTGACGGAAGTACACTCCCTGAGGCAATATTCAGTCAGTATCCAATTGGATATCTAGTTTTAGGTATGATTCAAGATTAAACATATATGATGAAAGGTATTGAACTATCGGAATTATATTCATGATGCCATACTAGTTTATTTCCACTTTCGGGTTCGTAAACAGAAATTTCACTTCGTTCCCAATGCATGAATTTTTTAAAAAACATTTTGAGGAACCAATCTAGGCAAAGGTCTCCAACAATGTCAGCTGAATTTTAATATTGGCAAACTAATCAAACTAAGCAATGACGTTCGTTTTCAAATCAAACGGTGGAAAGACTCAAAATGGCATAAATATTACGAGTAGAAACAAATCGTTTCCTCTTCGTCATGTAAAGGAAATTATTTGTCAGAGACAACTTAGCAGTTCATTCCATCAACACTTGCCAGGCTTCTAAATGCGTTCAAAATACGTTTATCATTGAAAACTGTATCCAAAACAAGTGGCAACTAGATTAGTAAGTCAATGAGTATTTAAGTTAACACAAGCATACTATCATAATCTGGTTCTAACATTTAAAACTACACATTCCTTAACAAAATATCAAATGAATCTTATCCTCAAATGGATAACAGAAGGGGTTAATGAAAGTTTTGGTCATTAACCTCTGCTTCGAAATAATGTGTCGTATGTTACCTTGCTTGTATTTTGATTGTCAGTACTAGTTTAGGCTTTTATTCGGCACAAGCCACTGTTTTATTTATCACAATTCCGTAAGTATGCGGGTCGTTTGAGCAGCCAATTGTAAGTTGTATAGATACAGAATCACTGCAGTACACAGAACATTATTTTGAGAGCACAAAAAATAGTGGAATCAGTTAGATTTTTAAATGGTACAAAATTAAGAGAAACAGACTGTGAGTTGAAAGTTAATGACATACTGTTTTGGGGCTTTGTATTAGATGAAATGATTTTTAACATCGCCCGTCTACGTGCAAAGACTAAAGTTACAAAGGCTCTCATCCGTGAATTGCTCTTCGCCGACGATGCAGCCTTGACACCACACACGGAAGATGGACTGCAGCAGCTAGTATGCCGCCTCTCCCACGCCTGCAAGGAGTTCGGACTGACCATCAGTCTGAAGAAGACGAATGTAATGGTGCAGGACGCAGACTCCTCTCCCACCATCGCCATTGATGGGTACAACCTGGAAGTTGTTGAGGACTACACATACCTTGGGTCCATCATCTCCAACTCGCTCTGATACTGATGTAAATGGCCGGATTGCCAAGGCATCAGCAGTTATGGCGAGACTGAACCAGAGGGTCTGGGACAATCACAACCTCACCGAGAAGACCAAACTGCGCGTCTACCAGACATGCGTATTCAGCACACTCCTTTACAGCAGTGAGGCATGGACCACCTATGCGAGTCACATGAGGAAACTCAACAGCTTGCACCTGAGATGTTTGCGGCGCATTCTACGTATCCAGTGGCAGGACAAAGTTCCCAACACAGAGGTTCTGAAACGCACCGGCATGAACAGCATGTTCTTCATTCTCAGCGAGAGGCGACGTCGCTGGCTAGGCCATGTTAGGAGAATGGACCCAGGCCGCATACCCAAGGACCTGCTGTACGGCGAGCTAGTAGAAGGTCCACGAACGACTGGAAGGCCACGTCTGCGATACAAAGATGTCTGCAAAAAGGACATGAAGACAGCCAACACCAACATAAACAATTGGGAGAGCTGTGCTGACGACCGCTCCGCGTGGCGTCTTGCTGTCAGACAGGGCACTCAGAAAGCTGAGGAGATGAGAAACACAAACCTCGCTGCAAAGAGAGCCAGGAGGAAGGCGAACCAAAAACATCCTCAGCAAGCATCAGCATACACCTGCAGCAAGTTCAACAGAAACTGTCACTCAAGGGTCGGACTCTTCAGCCACTCGCGAAGGTGCAGATAGGACACCCAAATCGGAAGCTACACTATCGTCTCTCGAAGACGGACGGATGCCGACGATTAGATGAAATTAATAAGGAGATAGCGAAACATCACACTAACAACTGAAAGCAAAGGAGTGCTGAAAATGCAAATGTGGAAGAGAATGAAGAAAACAATGAAATAGGAGATGATTGATGAATTACAAATGAAATAACACAAATTGACAGGAGACCATTCACAAGTTGGCAACATTGATGTCAAATGGAATTTTAGTTTACATCAAATATACTTTTTTGTGTTGATAGCTGTAATTATTCCAGGTGAGTTCATAATGGGTTTTGTGGATTAGTAATGACAAGAGAAGCAATTTACAAAGGAATTATTTCCTTTATTTATCAAGGAGTCTTACTGCTGTATGTTGCATTAAATTCATAACAGTATGTATGTAGTTTTATTGAAAACAGCTGTGCCACGTTTCAGATTAACTGAAGGAATAGAACAGTAAAATATAGCAAATTTATTGAAATCTGATATCTCTGTAAACATCAACCAGTAAACTAGGCATTCGCTATGTAAGGGCTTTTCACAAAATGTGGAAAATATTAGTTATGAATATAGGTCTAGGTGAATGATAATATAAGGTACACGAACATCACAGGAATAATATTGATAAACATGCACATACTCACCTTTGAGAACTGTCGCATCAATGTTAAATGCTGTATCAGATATACGTTTAAACATTTTTTTAAATATATGTTATCGTCTAACACGAAGACCACTTCCTGCTAGCAGACTAGCAGCTACATTTGTTAATCTTTTCTGATATTGGTACCCTAGACAATTACGTTTATTTTTTAACTGCAGCTTGATTTATTATTTTACTAATATTTGCTGGTATTTCTTCAGTGCTTCTCAATTTTTCTGCTGGTTGAAATTTCGTCGTATTTATTGTGCTGGTCTATCCCTGATTACCTAGAACACCCTACCAGAAACATGACTAATAGCACAAGTAACAACGTCGATTAGCTTTAATTTCTAGCTGCTTTGCAATTGATATTGCTTTGAGGGCTATCCTTCTAAATAAACCCTGAACATCTTCCGAGTCAATCTATATAAGTTACTTTTTAATTAGGTCATCGTGAATTTATCACGCTGACAATTATAGGTCCAAGTTGAGAATTGTGTATGATCATCTTATTTCTTATTTATTTATCGAATCAGTGTGATAATCATCAACGATTTTATCAATAAGAGATCAATACATTAATATCCACGATGCCGCCTTAAATAATCGTTGAATAATATCAGCTGATTCATTAACGGCTCGTCAAAAATTCTAATCGACGTACTTAAGAAAAAATGTTGTTAGGACAATTATTATTAATTACTATTATTATTATTATTATTATTATTATTATTATTATTATTATTATTATTATTATTATTATAGATATTATAATATGTCACGTTGCCCTGTCCGCGATAGTGAGAGAGTTGAGGAGTAGGAGGACAAGGAGTTGAGAAGGTGTATAGAGTAGTCAAGAGGAGAAAGGTATTTGTAGCAAGTATGGAGAATGAAGATACGGAGGTGGAAAACTAGGATAGAATAAACTATTGAGTATAATACAAGGACAGGTGGAAAGCTATCTCACACTACATATCAAGTGATATAATAGGATGTTACAGGGTCGAGAGGAAGAAGAGTTATTGGGAAATTATTGTCATTGATATTTAAATTAAATTATATTAAATTATTATTCATTTTGAATCGCACCTTTTTGTGTACTAAAAAATGTAACTGTCGGCATTGCTTACTGGGGGCTCAACGCTTTTACTGTCTCTATCATAAATTTCACTTCCTTCAAAATCGAGTCTGGCTACGACTTCCATAATAAGATTTTAACAAATATTTGGAGTACCCCATCCCTACCTCAACAATCCGGCCACATCATACAGATTATGAACAATACAATAGTAATTATGTGGATAGATTTTGTCTGTTTGCATGAGAACATTGCTTAAATATTTTAGTCCAGTCACAATATTTTGCATAGGTCTACAAATGTCCTTTAAATAGAAACAGCGTCATTTGTCTTTTATCCACGTTTGATGCAGATTCCATGCACAAGGATTTAAGCTGTTTTATAGTTGTTGTTGCAGTAATATACTTGATTACGATGGGGTTTCTGCATAATGAGTGATGCAATTCTCGTCACTGTAGAATATTTTAAAATCAGCTTTATTTGAAAGCGAAGACACTTGATTTCAAACCACTAAAATGGACATTTCTATCCATCATTCCATTTTTTCTGATATGTTGCTTCATTGGATTTTTTGCGTTTTCCTATTGAGAGATAATCCTGTCCAAATTACTTCCGATCAAATTATAGACTCCAATCCATTCTCAAAACTTTAAGGATTAAAGCTGAACACAGCCTCCAGAAAGAAAGAGTCAAAGCAATGTGTATAGTTTTATTCTGACATAGCTCTTTAGTCCCTGAACAACAACCAATTATAAAATTTAATCATTTGGAATTACTTCTGCTCACACACAAAATAATCTCACCCGTGTCACAGTGAAGTTTACTGATTTCGCTATCCGTACTTTTCTTGTCTCAGTCCTTGTCTTTCCACTAGGACTACTTAATCAAGGGATGTAACCATTATTGTCGCCTTAATCAAGGGACATAACCATTATTGTCTTTTTCTGGCCTTGATGGAAATGTTTTCCCGTCAAACAAATTCCTACACTTTTTTAAATTTGACAAAAACACATTTTGTGAGACAAAGAAATCAATTACAAAAGGAAGATTAAAAAATAAGGATGAAAGGAAAGCAAAATGAAAACGAACTACAGGCAAAGGAAAATATTGACTCTTAACGGTTAGAGATTACACTTTATAAATACGTACCACCCACTGGGTATATATTCAGGTATGCAGTACGCTTCTTGGACGAAGAAAATTTCCAAAGGTTTGCTAAACATGAAGTAATGTCTGCAAATTCACCTAAGTATAATGCAGACAATCTTTTCTTTCTTCTCAATGATTGGGAAACGAAAAAAAAACAGAAAAATAAATGTTTCTATAAAACGCAATTAACGTTCTTTAGAGAAAATACAAAATCAGAAGTGTAAATAAAAAATGGCCGCAGCAATGAAAGAGAGCAGAATTTCTGTGGGCGAACAATTTGTCACAAATTTTGTTTTAGAGCATGAACATGTGAACACCTAACACATAATACATTGAGACACAAAACTACTAGAAGAATATCTGGAAAAGCAATATGACGTGTTATATATATATATATATATATATATATATATATATATATATATATATATATATATATATATATATATATATATATATATATGAAGTGCCGTTAACTGACCTAAGCAAGAATTTCTCAAGATTTATTTTTCAAATTCGTCAGAATAATTTTAGTGAATATGAGTGGTAAAGAGAGCATATATATTGACTGATAAGAAAAAGATCAAATTTAATGAATAATGTATGAGCAAAGAGCAGGATGCATAGTGCAATTGAACTAATTTCAGAGCGCTAAAATAGAAATAAATTTGTGAATTAGTTCAAGAGTTAATAACTAATTACCAAAACATAAATAGTATATAATGAACAATAATATTATTCATAGTCTTAAAATCTCAATTACCTTATGAATTAAAGAACTTGGCTCACAAAAAGTGAAAATGTGAGACAGCGAGACAATAATACCTTTGCTACAATGCTGACTATAATTAATTATTATTTACTCTAAGTATCATGTGAAATTCTGAACAATATCTGAGACAACGGCAGCTTGGTTTATGGCCCTAAATTGTATCAAGCCCGAGAGGCCCTAAACAGTTTACAGAAAAATCTGAAGACGAAAGGATCAGGAAATGAATCCAAAACTTCGGAGGATGTCACTGATGATGACACCAATAACCTTTTTCCCCAGCACACCATCCATTTTAGTGAACCCTTTATGGTTTAATAATACTTTGCACGTTTGGTATGGAGACGGAGTTCAGATACTGAAACAAAGTGGGGAGACATATCAATTAAGCATGATTACAAAATTAAACTACAACCTTTTAGAGTTTAACGACAGACAGATGAAGATGAGGGCAAAGGAGGATATAAGAACACGAGTGTAACAAGATAACGAATGGAATTTCCGGATTCACAACAGAACACTTTTGACGAAATAAATACAATGTTTAATAAGGAATTAATTGAATAAGTATACAATAATTAATACGTGCTTTTATATTTAATCAGAAAATTGGATTAATTAACATAAGATCGCACAAATGTGATTATGATAAATTTTAAGCCAATTACTCTTCAAAACATAAACACAGGGTGAATGATTCAGTGGCTAAACAATGGGATTATGGATATAGTATACTCAGCAAGAAAACAGCGAAGAATTTTACTCATGCATTAAAAAGAATTCAGTTATAGTAAAATTATGCAAATGAAATAGGACAGATATACAACTTATCTTTACAGCCTCGAAAATACAATCGGTTTTACAAACTCCAAAATTAGCCCACAGATACGTGATTATATGCATCGAAATACACTCCATGGTCAGAACGCTTTATGTCAACTCCACGGCTGATAAAGTTCACGTTAACAGTTCCTATGATTACTTCATGTGGTTATAGCGTGTGTTACTACGATAACTTGGAATGCTCAGGCCACAATAGACACAACGGACTCTCTTGACTCTGGACTATCTAGACACTGGACAGCTGAAAACATATCCATTACCTTGTAGTATATGTGACATGGGCAGAAAAATGCATAATGTTATACGCGGTAAGTAATTCAGATTATATTACCGGCACAATAATTGCAAAAAGACAAGTTCAGAGATTAACCTAATCTTACTCGATACGAATCATACTGAACTAAACTTTTTTCTTAAACATATAGCATTTAATTTCTAATATAAATCCTTTGCTAAATCGTAAGCAAGATTATAAATGTGTGCATTATTCTGCGTAAACAAAAGCTACTAAACGTATTAAAGATTGACGTGGTAGTACAATAGTGATATAGTATATAGAAAGAAAATAATATACTTACATACCTCTATAGTTGGAGATGTGCAATCCTTATAGTAGACCGATGACTACAAGACAATCCAAATGTAAGGAGCTTAACATTCAGTGAGGTATTTATACACGTATATTGTCTGTGCACTGACGGAATTCGGTTCTTCCCATCGAAAATACCTCGTACCAATTTAATAAATACATACAAGGTTTATACAATTCCGTGACAACGAGAATTGAAAAGCCAAGGATATATATTAACCATTTTTTTCCAGATTCGTGTCTCAAATGATATTAGTAACCCTGATTACATATTGTTTTACCCTGCCCCTGTAAATCATGTGCATGCACTTGGGGCAAATGAGAAATGGTTATATGTGCAGTAGTTGGGCATAAAAGCTGAACTCACTATGGGAACAAATGTGGGATACAAGTATCATATGGCAATGAGTTCGATGGTACAATTGCAAAGTGTTTTCTTGTTTAACGCGATCTGCATATCTCTTTAAGTGTGGACATCATATGTTCTTGTGCCAAGGAATTTGCGTCAAGGAATTTCTGCCAAGGTAGTTGTGTCAAGTGAACATACAGATTGTGAGTTTGAATCCGGTAGGAACTTGGCAACAGGTTTTTTTCTTAAAGCGAAACAACCTCGTGCTTCATTCACTGACATTGATGGTCCATCGTCTCCCAAATGATTTGGATTAGAAAAGAAATTTATTCCACGAATTCGTAATGGCCAGAAGAGAAGAAGACAATTTCGAAGACAAGATCATTAACATGGATGAAAGTCCAATGTACTTTGATTTCATTCCTGGACAAACTGTCTAAAAGAAAGGTGTTATAAATATGAGAATCCGCACGACTAGTGCGGATAAAAGCATCTAACCATAGTACCTGTAGTTTCTGCAGCAGGATATGTATTGCGCCAAAGATTATGTTTGGCTGTGTGAGGGATCTAAAAGAGATTAAGTAAGGATGGATTGTACGTGTACAGAAGGGTTGGGTTGTTGAGGAGGTGATGCTGGAGTGGATTAAATTAGAACAGAAATAATTCTCATATATACAAACGATCTATTCTTACATGAGAACCTTTTCTTAGCACATTTGCATCTAGGAATAAAAGTGTAAATAAACAACATTCACAAATATTTTTTTCCAAAGATTTCGTCAATAAATTTTACGTTTGAGTGCATATTCTAACATGTATATTTGGAATTATTTAGAAGGTGTTCCGCAACATACGACTTTTAAAAAAGATGACGTGTGGCAAAACATACAGTGCTCAAAAAGATTTACTCTGAAAATAAATATGTGGTATCCTAACAAATACGGTGTCCCAACATATATGACAAATACGGTAAACCCAGTACCAACGGAATTAATGAAATCTACACAGTACTGATTATAATGTGGAAATACACACAGTACTGACTGAAATATTAAAACTTACTGCATGGAGTGAAATAAGCTTATATTCCATCTGGCAACAACTACTACAGTATGAACTTGGCAAAGAAATTCTTGTTGCATTATCATCTTTGGTGAAACAAACATGACATCAAAACTAGAGGACATACCTCAATTGATCGTGGTCAGATAATCATTGATCGATTCAATCGAACACTTTCTGGCCGGTAATATGAATTTCAATATGCAAAGGAAATAGTTAAAAAATATCTCTGTATTATTTTCCTTATAAATTTAGCAGAGATCTCGTGAATGGGTTACAAGACTACTAAGTGTGATAGATGTATTACAAAATGAGTATACTGGTGCAATTTATGTGAAACCTACCAAAGCGAGCACAAACAACATATCTATACAACGACATGTTTTATTCAAAACAACCAGTATTAGGTAGTGTAACTTTAACTTGAAGGTGGTACAACAAACAATGACTGAACGTATTGTGGAGTGTAATTAATTGTACATATACAATTACATGTAATTCCCGAATATACACAATTACCAAAGTCTTCAATTAACTAGGGCCTCGACTTCGATTACACTCAGGACAGGTCATCATTGCTTTAAGCGTGTTTGTCCAAGACCACTATTAATTCTGTCTACGGTAAATTTGCTTTCGATCATTATTTGAATATTCCCACAACAGTACTGTGTTACAACTTGCACAATGATTATTATGTCGTTGTTTTAATGCCATGAAAAATTCAGCCTCAAGATTTATTGTTATGGTCACATTCTCTAGAGCTAATAATTTTGTTTTCTTACTTTATCATCGCTATTGCCAGCAGTTTGTTTGTTATTATTGTGTGTGAAGTTCATGACAATCCTCTGCAACTGAGGTATTCTTTTGATTCGAAACAATGCGTCTTAGATTTAATTTGACCATTCGATACGATCATCGACGATCATGCTCAGGAATATCAGAAATAGTTAATCCTTGAGATGAATGAATCGTCATTGTGTTTGCTAGCGCCCATGGAGTTTTTTCCTATAATGCGCTCTCAACAACATTGACCGGAACGAAAACAATATAAGTTTACACGAGATTTCGATTTTCTTACGATCCTGATAAATGATCTTCAATATATTTTGTTTGCGCGTATCTGCTGGACGATAACTAAATGGTACAGATAGATTTGAGATTTGTTTCTTTATGCAACATAAAAGTTGTTGTTGAACTATCTTTATACTTGCAACTATCAAATCATCTGATCTCCATAAATTCCAAAAATCATTGATAGGAGTTTCTGAAATTATGTCACGCATATTTAATACTTTACTAAAAACTAGTAATGTTACTTTATTCGGTTGTAGTCTGATTTATTTATTAAGCTCTCTTAATTCTAGCTCTCTGTGATCATCAATTAGTTTTTCATAATAATCTATTAAACCTTTCAGCCATTCATGCGCAGGCAATCCAATAAAAGGTATCCGATGTCGATGATCGCGGTACATTATCTCATCAGTAATTATTGTCAACAATAAATCAATAAATATGTTTAGTAAATCCTCATATACATTGCATATTTCATTCCAAACTATAATCCTTGGAATGTATATTCACCCATTCGCTCAGAAGTCCATTTCTCTCCACCGAAACCAATATTGTATTTGCATGATTTAATTCCTCGTTCGCTCATTTCTTTTGCAAGTCCTATCAATGAGTTTGACGAACTCACATAGGTTTGTTTTCATTATTGGAACATGAAAATATCCACACGAATACAGGATCGCTTTTACAAATATTTTCGATATCACCGTCATAAAATTGGTCAGTTCAATTTCGGGGAAATATTGTTACTGCATTAGTCCACACATGCGCATTGTGATCGATAATTTCAATCGAAGCTCCCTTCGATTTATATTTTGAATCATACAAAATATATGCTATTATCGCCTTTACTATTATGGAAAATTGTAGTTTATTTCCTTGCTCAGAAACGTCTTTGATCTTTAAATATTTCTGCTCACGAGTCTATTTTATTTGCGTCTTAGATCCGCCAAACGTGTTCAACGAATCGCATTTGTGAAATGTTCCGTTACTCCTTCTGCTACACAATTTATTTTCGAACATTTCATTGGTTGTAGATCATCAGCGCTGAGTTTATCATTCAGCGGATATATCCCATAAATAACCACTCTTAGAGTATAAGCTATTTCATAATGAATGAATGTTAAATTAAAGTGAACCGACCACAAAGGGTCATTATTCACTGTTTTATCTTTCAAAAGAAAGTTATTTAACTTTTCCCGTGAGGTAAGGAATGGTGCCACATCCCCACGTGCGGTTATGCACACATAGTGTGCTATTGAATTTGGTCGTCATGTCACGCCTTTATTGAGGGACTATCGACATGAATGTAGGACGTGGGTGAGTGGGAATGGATCAAACACGCACTCAGCCCTATCAACCAATCGGAAGGAGTGTACTAGAGGTACAATGGCACCAAATAATGACCATTTTTCACGTCCCGTCATGTTGAGGGTTTCTGGTAGCGAGACAGGAGGAAAAGATTCGATAAGCCAGCCCATATATGTCGACAGCCTTGAAACGCCCTAGCCATACTTGTTTCAAATCAGGTCCAGTTTTACTAATGGATGGAAAATATACCAATAATGTGTAAGCTACGTGAGTAATGAAATCAAATTTTGTGAAGCTGACGATTTTTTCTAACTCCTAACATGCCAATGTTTCTAGTACCAAGTGTACGTATTGTAAGTCCCTAACAATTTTAATTCTAGAATGTCTGTGCGACATATGTAGATTGGTCACTGTTAGGTTATATGGACTGTGAATTTTGATTGGCAATGTTCGAAATTGATCAAGTTAGGTTTCTCAAAAGAGCTTGTCAAATAGAGCTTTCGTACAAAATGAGAGCTCTAAAATGGCTAAATGGCAGTAGCACTTAGAAGGGCTTTTTGATGGAGGGTTACGTAATGGTAACCAGTCTCCCCTCATTCTGGTTTGTTTCCTCCTGTGTCCTCCTGTCGTCTCTTGTTCCTTGGGCCTCCCTTCATCTTGATTGTCAGAACCGGTGTCCTCCTCTCTTCTGGGTATCTAGATATAAAAGTGTCCCTATCAATTTGGAAATACTCTGTGTTGTTGTTACAAAAGTGTAGATAGTCCCGTGTGACAGCCTATTAATGCGGATGTACTAGTCCCGCATTAATGATGGTTCGATGTTCGATACCACCTTGCATTTCTGATTTAGTTTTTAGGAGAATACTGACTAATTGGTATTTGGTTGCAGCATTGTGCGGCTGGGTCTGATGGTCTTGGTGTTTTATGTATATGGAAAAAAAGTTAGAAATAGATAGAGAGGAGTGTTAATTCCTAGATGATGATATCCATAGTCCACCCTTTTGTTTTTGTATCTGATATTATTTTCTTAAATGCTTCAATGTTTATTTCTATATCTTTTGTTATCCCGGATGCTTCATCTCATTCTGTTTGGTTGTTTTAAGTGTGTATCTCGTCAAATGATTGGTCAATGAACCCATGTGACCTCATTGTGGGGCTACAATTTACTTCTTAAGGTTGTTATAAATTTCAGAATTAGTATGTTATTTATGTGTTTTAGTAGCCCGTCAAATGATTGGTCAATTAAGCCATGTGACCTCATTGTGGGGATACATATTGCTCCTTAAGGTTGTTATACATGTTAGAATTTTCGATTTATTTAGGTGTTTAGGCGATGTTTATATATTTTTTTTTCAATTAGCCCTGTTGTTTTAAGCATTTCAATTATATTTTTGAATGTTCGTTGAGGGTTGGTGTTAGTTAATTGGATTACTTCTGGATATGTACTTGGTACGGCTATGTTTAGCTGTTTGGATCTAAATTTGTCCCTTTCGTTTTTGGTTTTTGTACAATTGTTGAAGATATGGTGTAAATCTTCTGGGGTGTTACAATTGTGGCAATTAATGTTATATGGGAAGGGTTCTATTTATTTTCCAAAGTTGTTTGCAAGTTTGGTTTTTCCTATTATTATTCTATTTATTTTAGATTGTTCATAACCTATGCACTTGGGTGGTTTTATTACTCTACTAACTTCCTTAATGATGTTGTGTAATATTCTCCCTTGTTTATTTATGTCCCAATCGGTTTGTCATTTTTGATTAATCATTGTGTTAATTAAACTATATAGTTCAGTTTGGCTATATTTAAGTGGCATGTAATTAGGTTCGTCGAGTTTGTATTTAGCAAGTTGGTCTGCTAACCCATTACCTTTGATGTCGATGTGGGATGGAATCCACATAAATTCTATAATACAATTCAACATTCCTGGTTTTGGAAGTTTTAACTCAATATAGCAATTGTTTTAATTATGAATGACACGGTCATATTTGTCACGGATAATCCGAGTATTATTGTTTGTTTCTGATAATACGATAAATTTCATTTTGAGAATACATCGTCGAGAGAATTATTAATCGTTGCTGCTCGCTAGTCTTTCATTGTAGCATCAACAACATTTTTGTAACATACAATGTTTGATGTTGACCACACATGATATACTATTAATCAGATTACTCGTTGGATCAACGAAAACACGCCTCTGTAAGTCAGGAATTCTTCTGTCAAGATCTCATCTGGATTTAGAAAGCTTGATTTTAGAAAATCTTTACTGCTTAACCATTTCGTAATTAAGACAAATATATATTTAGATTTAAATATTATATATTAAATGATTCAAATAAAGATCGCTAATGTTAATGATAAGTTCGACAACCCTTTGTAAGAAAGTCTGTATAAACGAATTTTGTGGATATCATTTACAAAGTGCACGTTGTGGTAGTCAAGGATCTAAACGGTGTTTTAATTGTGGTGTTGGCGTTAGCGGAGAAACACGCTTACGTGTACAGTATGGTGGTACAACATACAGAGAGCTGAAACGAACCGAAGATTTTAAAACATAACATGGACATTGATGAGGTTAAAAAAGTGCTGTAAGCTATATAGCAAGAGTTAGAAAAACAAAATTAATACATACAAAATGAAAAAGAGTTTATAAGACACTCCATCCAGATTGATTAGTAATCATCTTGAGATGGTACGTACCATCAGGCAATGTCGACTAAAAACACCAGTCGTTATATCATTAATTCTAGTTTTCTATCATTCTTTGCTGCGGGAAAGTACAAGTATTTCTTTCATAGGTTTGTATTTGAGTGTTATAAAGTAGTAATTGAAGACGGTCTTGTGATCGATCCTATAGATTCAAATCTCCCCCCCCCCCCGCAAAAAAATAAATTACAAATTGGATAATTTACTCATTATTACACATATCCAGAACTGTAAATCTGAAAGGACTCGTTAAAATGATAAGAGTACCAGATCTGTTGAATCTAGAAATACAGAGACAGGTGGAAAAAAATATTTGTATCGACATATGATGCTGCCAAATGATTCGATATTTGCTGGGTTTCATTAAAACGTGTTGCAGATAAATAATTATATCAATATTTTTGTACAAGTATTCACAAAAGATAATTTTTCAATAGTGTTTAAAGGGAAATAACTACTGTCTAGTATTTTTCTTTAGAGAGTGATTAAAGGAGTTATATCGCTTTGTTACTGTGAATTATTTTGTCATCAAAATTAATTATGAGATAACAAATATCAGATGAGAAACATAAGATTACAATTAATCGGAACTGGTAAACAGACATTTATATACATATTTACTTTATAATAATCGGAATTGGTAAACGGACATTTATATACATATTGACATTATAATAATCAAAATTGGTAGAAGGACATTTATATAACCATTGACTTTATCGACAACATCAAAGCAGAAATCAGTAGTCACACACTCATCGTTTAACATACAATATATTTGAGACAGATTATGATGAGATCTCTGTTTGTTTATAGAGAAATATATATTGCTGTCTTGACAAAGCCAGGGTTGAACGACACATTTATTTTGATAAGATTGTGTTTAGAAACATGATGTAGTTTGTATAATGATTACATCAAAAAGGTAAATTTATAACAATTTCTAAACCATAGATCAGTAATAAGGCATACTGCGGATGTGGAATTGCGTTCTTCACATCTAATTCAATAATATAATGTCTTAAATAATACATAACCTTCAATTTATGCCTTACATCGTTTGCACTAGTCCAAACAACACACACACTGGAATAAAGTCAGTATATTTGTTCTGTCACTACCGCCCTCCTCTAAGTACAAAAAACAAACATGACTGTATCGCTCGTTTTGGAGCAGTTTCGGAATCTCCTGAACTATGGAAATTCAATAGGTGGCAACCTGCTTATTCTTGAAGATTTCAACTTTTACTCTTGACTGTCCGAAAACTGATACACATCAAAACTGCTAGTTTTCAGCCTTAAACAGTTAGCCAATCCATCAATGAACATGGTCACATTTTTAACTGGATTCATCATAGACCTGATGATAATATTCTGCGATCCATCCTTGAATCCCACGAACTTGCTTCAGATAACCTCTGCATTATATGCCATCTGGAAGTGTCAGTTCCGAACCCTCCACATTTATTTGCTACTAAAAGAAACCTCCGTGTGTTAAAAAAAAAACTAATGCAAGACATCCAAGAAAACATAATAACTTTTTACCACCTATAGCAGGACAAACTAATGCCAAGGAACGAAAGTAAACAACTTCCATCTACATTCTCTCCAGAAGACCTTCCAGATCTATTTGCAAATTTCTTCCGAGACAAAGTACAAACCGTTAGAGATTCGCTTGTCAACATAATTTAAATTGACCCGTAGTCACCAATCAGTTACAGTACAGAATTTCAACGACAAACATTAGGAGCACTTGAACCTGTCTCTAAGGATTTAGTATTGACAATCGTAATGACGAGTGCACCAAAGTCATGTGAACTTGATCCAATTCCAACATCACTGGCGCCTGCTTGGTTAGACCCAATTTTGCCTTCACTAACTGACTTTTTAATACCTCTATCTCATCTGGGAATTCCAATTATGTTTTAAAACTGCAAATGTAAAGCCTCAAATGAAGAAGCCAACAGTTGACCATAACGACTTAAAGAACTACCGACCAGTTTCTTATCTCCAGTTTATATAAAACATACATAAAAAATTGTTCTAACCCATCTTGTATCTCATTTGACGTCAAACAGTTGTTTTGTAGCAATGTACATTCTGCATATCGCCCTTGCCACAGTACTGAAACTTCTCCTTTGAGAGTAGTTAATGACAATATGTCTGCTTGGGATAGTCGAGAAAATAATCGGCTTGAATACATAACTGATTAGAGAGACAGGCGAAGTTATAATGACTAGAGCCATACAATATTTTGATATTATACTACTTTTGTTACGACGTGTAGCAAATAATATAGAAAACTCTTCTCTCCTTGAAAGATGTAACTTTTCAGAATTGCTGAAGAACGATATTTACCTGGAATGAGCATAATTTGAGTGAGCTCACTCTTTTAGGAATTCGTATAATCTTTTAAGGGAAATAATAGCGTAATTATATAGAGTTGTTTAATTCTCTGAATGAAAAGGTTAAATCTAACATAATTTTTTTTATTAATTAAAATAATGTGATTTTAAACGAAAAAAAACCCAGAAATAATATATTTGTTTTGTTCTGCATCTCTCAGGTTTCATGCTTCATTTCTATTTGGTCAGCAATAATAACTATGTAGATGAATGGTTCACAAACGTCTCGTCTAGATTTCCAAGAATGTTGACTTTGCCAAATTTAAATGCTAAGGCTCCAGCATAATGATCTAAAGTAAATACGACACACACTCCAACAATATCACTACATGGTGGGCGCCATTTTGCACTCTCTCGGGGGGAGTTTGTGCAAGAAATATTGAACATAGATAGGGTCGCGTTTGTCTGTGCCGTCTGAAATTATGTTTTTGTTCTTTCGTTTGCTGTATTTGTTTTCCTATGTGTTTGCTGTTTTCTGCCTTCATATTGACCGTATACATCGTTTACGGGAACTTCATTTGGTTCAGTTTTATCGATTGTTGTTAAAGCATCTTCAGCAATAATCTTTAAGTACATGAAAATATACGGAACACAACCTTTTCTTATTGCTTTCCAAGTATTTGATAACATACACTCCAACCATATCACTACGTAGTTTGCGCCATTTTGCACTCTCCCGGAGTTGAGTTTGGGGGAAGTGTGTGCGCAAAATGTTGAACGGACAAAGGGTCGCGTCGTCTGTATGTATGTATGTATGTATGTATGTATGTGTGTGTGTGTGTGTGTGTGTGTGTGTGTGTGTGTGTGTATGTATGTATGTATGTACATGTTTTACGTAAATGTACTAAAACTTCTAATCGTGATATATCGGGAAAAAATATTATTAGAACAGGCAATAAGACAACTTCTCCCAGTGATTGTAATACAACTTCCAGTAGCACCAGGAACATCATAATATTATTTTTCTTTTGTTGTTAGATAATCTACTTTTAATTTTGTAATAGATGGAATAATTTATCTCTTATGGGTTCTGCTGTTTTTGTTATTTCGTTCGCTATTTTTTTCTATTTGTTAGCTGTTTTCTTTCTTCATATTGACCGTACATATCGCTAACCGCCTTGAGGTTTTCCATATATGATGCATTTTGTGTCAATAAGACTTATGCTAGTTTTAATTTTATAAAAAACATCAGAACAGTGGTTTGAACTGGAAATATATTTGGGTATGCTATATATGAACTATTTTCATAAGTCGTAACAACAAGAGCTGGAAATTCATTTGGATCCATTATATCGATTGCCGTTAAAGCATCTTCAGTAAATGTATTATGTAATTCTTCGATCATTTCTTAATCAGTTTTCGTTCTCTTTTGTACAATGTTACCTTCCATTCATATTGTCCCATCACAACAACTCCACGTCCCATGACGATATAAAGTCCCAATAGTTCCCATGTTCAACTCCCTTGAGGCCAAACTTTCCAAGGGTTATTTTTATAACCTTGACGCCAAAGTTCCCGTGTGTGTGTGTGTGTGTGTGTGTGTGTGTGTGTGTGTGTGTGTAATGTATTTTCCCATTGATGAGGAATTCGACCAGGAATATCTTGTAAATGTCTTGATGTTTCCATATTTGTTTTTCCAGTAATTTTGTGAGGTTGAGGACAATGAGGTTTAGTTGTTTCATGAACAGGGTTGGATAATTGTTGATAGCTTTCTACAAAATCTACCTATAATTCCTGGTTTTCTAGTATATTTCTCCTGACAATCATGGACTGGTAGAAAGTACTGAACTGCATCTAGTCGCGCTTGTGCCCACCGAGTGGTTAATGTTTTATCAACCGTTTGTGATGTAACAATGATTTAATTTACAGTAGCAGGGAGGGTGTAACCTCCATAAGAGGTCATCGAAGTAAACATCACGCGGATAATTTAGAAAACTACCAAGACACCAACTAGTAACAAACATAGCTAACCCCAAGAGAGACTCTTGGAGAGACTCTTTCGATAGTTAGAAGCTTGTGTTATCGTTATTTATGTTATTGTTTATTTTTTGTAAGTAGCATTGGTTTAATAAATGGGACCATATACAATTAGGTGAGGTCACCCTCTATGATGCTCAGAAACAGAGATTCAACCATTCTTAAGTTTAAAAAATCCGGTTTGGTTTTATATTAATTGTATTTTGCACGTGTTTACACTTTCACAACCAAAACTTACTTCCATCTACCGTTCCTTTGCATGTGCGATAATAATATTTATCTGTGCGTAAGACCAGGTATATTTTTGTGACTGTGCTAGTATGTCTACCAGTTTAGACTCACGCCATATTTGCATATGTGTCAGTGAGTGATATATCATTATTTCAGCTGATGCTATATTGAGCACAGTTTTATGGCCTCATAAAGCTAACGATACAGTCGAATGATGTATGTTGGTAGAAAACAAATCATGAGTAATAAGATACATGAAACATATGAGTCATTATAATAAAGGGCATATATTGTGATTAAGTCATAAAAAGTACAGCAAAGGTTGGGTGGATGTAATGTAGGGAATTTAAAATATCTTTCCATCATAATTGGAAAGTACAAAAAATATCTTGCGTTCTACTCTTTAGCTTTGTAGTATACTTTGTGAAAAAGGCAGAAGTAGTCGTCGATTTTATTAGCGCTGTCTGTAATGGGCACGATAAAGTCATTACTGTTCGGAAGTGCCGTTATATATGCGTTCGCGCGCGGCGTGTGTATGTGTGTGTGTGTGTGTTTCCCATTTGTGGAAAAAGGAGTAGTAGTCGACGACGTTTAGATGGCACCTGACATAAATTTGTCTCGTATCCTGACATGTGTGTGTGTGCGTGTGTGTGTCTGTGTGTGTGTGTTTCCCATCACATACAAGGACCACATCATAAAAAGATGTAAATGATTCAGTCATATTCGCAAGTTTCACCACTGTTTTGATATACAGATTCAAGTAATCGTACTCACGTAATCTACACGAGAGTGTTTAAATATTTAAAGAAAAAACCTTAGGAGTTTTCATAATCAATAAGCTTGGTGATTACTTCAAAATTATGTTTGGCATCTCGCGTTTTTATGGAAAATATCTGCTAAAACTACATAAGTACAGCCATTTGAAGCAGTTTCAAAGCATTATCAGTAACTTATATTTCAAACCACATAAACAAAGTACAGTATCCATGGCCACTTTCAAGATGCATGCATTTAGCCCTATCACACGTAATCAGTGATAGGCACATGGATGAAAGAGAGCGGGATCGGGGTGCGAAAATACATCTGTAGCAATTGTGCATAAAGTACTGGTCAACGGTGAAGTCATTATTGATGTTTTCTTTCTAATTACAAGACCGAGTTCCAATACAATATTTCGAAAGAAAAATATCTTAGTTCCTGTAGACCCGTTTTTCCTGCATGTCTATAGACAAAGCATGCAAACAGTTGCATATATTAATGTGTGTGTGTGTGTGTCTGTGTGTGTGTGTGTGTGTGTGTGTGGTGTGTGTGTGTTAAGCGGGGGTGATCATTCGTCCTTAGTCATTATTGTGCAGTCTTTGCAGTCTTCGGTGATTAATTGGGAAGTTAAAGCCGAATGACGTCAAATTATATTGAATCAGTATATCAGCCATCTGATTCTAGATTACAAAGCATTTAGTTCTTATTGAAATTTCACTCATTTAACTCGTCAACGGAAGTTTAAAGAAGATAGTGACTGTGTAACAGGACACAGGTCTATTATCTTTGCATTCATCAGTGACTAATTTGGAAGTTAAAGCCGAATGACATGAAATTATATTGAATCAGCATATCAACACATCTGATTTTAGATTACAAAGCATTTAGTTCCTTTTGAAATTTCATTAACTGAACTCCTCAACGGAAGTTTAAAGAAGACAATGACTGTATAACAAGTCACGGGTCTATTGTCTTTGCTTTCCGGAAATCTAACATTGATTATTTAAACAATACAAAGGATTGTGATGAACTCGAATTTTTTTAAGAACAGCATACGTATTGTTCTTATAAAAATTAATGTCATTAACTAGAAGCTTATTTTGAAACGGAAACCAGAACGTTTCAAACGGTGTTAACAGAGCTTTCAATGATTGTTTTATTTTGTTCCTATCTATCTATCTATCTATCTATCTATCTATCTATCTATCTATCTATCTATCTATCTGTCTGTCTGTCTGTCTGTCTGACTGTCTGATTATAGCAATGTTATGCATATATAAATATATATAAATATATATATATGTGTGTGTGTGTGTGTGTGTGTGTGTGTGTGCATATATATATACACACAGAGAAGAAGTCAGACAGACAGACAGATAGCTTATTAGTTTAATAATTGTAACTATATTCCTCAGCATACTTTAATTCGTGCTATTGATAAATCAGATTTAAATTTGATTTCAGTCTATCAAACCCTTTACACTGTGTTGACAACAAATTAACATTCACTCTTTAATGACCAAGTTTTAACTTAAATTGGGCTTACCTCAGTAAATTCGCAACAAAAGGAGAAGGAAATTAGAATTTTGCTTTCGTCATTATAATGTTATAGACAGTGCTCTCTGTTCTTTTTAAAGGTTTGATGTTGTCGTTAGAAGCTATTAAGTAGAAACAGAATCCCTGAAGATTATTGAACCATATATATATATATATATACGATCGATATTAAAAAGCCATTCTTCATGGTGAATATTAATATATTTATAACGTAGTTCAGAGATTCTGACTTACAATACAAATGCTTGAATTCGGAACAAAAATTGCGAAACCACTACTTATGATTGTTAGAGTGAAAGTAAGTCGTACAGCATGAAAATAATAGGAATGTATAGGGACAACATTGGTCGAAATTCTTTAATCAGAAATATACTGAGATAGATGTTTGACTCTGGGGTAAACATATGAAAGAATAATGCTTTCTTTGTAAAAATAAGGGAGGGAGGGACCAGTTGTATTTCCTGCGAGAAAGATACGGTATAGTTCCGCTTGCAGAAGTTGTAAAGTTTACAGCCTTAAGGTACGTTATTTTGATTTCACTCCAATATTCAATTTTTTTGCTTGTTATATGCAACTTTTTAATATGATTAGGTTCCATCTTATAATATGAATAAATATGAAATAATTCCTTTGTCTGTTAGGACTATACATATTATCATGAGTTAACGATAACTACCAATTATATTTGATTTTGGAATGTTTATATAATCTGGAAGTGAGTAAGGATCTTTGAAGATTATACTATAGTAATCGAACGTGTAGTAGCCAACGGTAATTTGTCGATAGAGTAGTCACGTGATAATCTAGTGCAAAGTACTAACGAAAGAAGAAGATACGCAGTGTCTGAATGGATTGACTTTTGGGTAATATAAATTAAGGAATGTATAAAGATCTTGAAAGTGGTACAATTAGCCATTTAGTGATAATTTTGTTATTTAAGAAAACAGTTTTCCTAGGGTAAAGTGACAAGCAAAATCAGAAAGGTGAACGTAACAAGCAAAGAGTAAAATCTAGGAAGTCCAAGAAAGAAAAAGGCAGTAGGAGACGGAAAACTCGAGGAAATATGCAAGATTGTATATCTTCAGCTGATACACAACAGCTCCATTCGCAAATATCTTTCAGTTGATGAAACTAAAACACTTGTGTGTTCATTAGTACTTTCAAGACTGGACTATTGTAATTCAATTCTGTCTGGTTCGTCTCGATATCTACTACAGAAACTTCAAAAATTTCAGAACACAGCTGCATGGATAATTTTTATTGTACCACGATCAGAGCACACTTTTCCTGCTTTTCAGTACCGGACACTCGCTATCCATTCAATACAGAATAAAACAAACTTTGTTCTCTGCACTACGTTTCATTGACCGACTCAAGTCAAACATAACTGTCTGGCATCACCTATGTGTACACACGATTAGGATACTTAAACACCTCTTCTGACAATCTTATCCTCATTATAACTACTAGGAAAACGAAACAAGTATTTTGCATGCCAGGGTGCAGCAACGTGGAACGTATTGCACATTAAAAGTAGACACAGAGATACAGTTATCTCTTTCTAGAGTACTCTTAAAATTCAGCTTTTTCGACTGCAAGAACAAACTTAAAGACATAATGATGTTTCCTACCTTAAATAAGTTTAGCATTTTTTAAATAATGTTTCTCATGTCATCGTGTTTGTTTTTGTTTATTTCGTAGTCATATCCTTCTGTATGTTGTAAAACGCTTAGCGCTAAAGATTAGGCGCTAAACAAAGTCTTCATTATTCCTCTAATTATTATTATAAATATTAATATCAATATTTTGTTTAAATAAAATGTAATACTATTATTATTATTATTATTATTATTATTATTATTATTATTCTACTAATATGTAAATAATCTGAGAAAATGAATCGTAAGTGTTTATACAGTCTGTCTGTCTGTATGTATGTATGTATGTATGTTTGTATGTCTGTATGTATGTATGTATGTATGTATGTATGTATGTATGTATGTATGTATGTATGTATGTATGTATGTATGTATGTATGTGTGTGTGTGTGTGTGTGTGTGTGTTTGTGTGTGTGTGCGTGCGTGCGTGCGTGCGTATGTATGTATGTATGTATGTATGTATGTATGTATGTATGTATGTATGTATGTATGTATGTATGTATGTATGTATGTAATGTGCATTTCTAATCGCTTTGAAAATCCCCATAATCATTTATTGTGATCTGAAAAATCTAAGGATTCGCTAATGCTCTGCCATATCATGTAAAAAAGTTGTAACCCGTGGTACAGGACAATCTCAATTGTACATGTCGGTCAAATTCTCTCACTTCCTTCTGATCCTTCCTGGTAAATACGTACTATTCTCTCCCCGCTTTTTGCGCTGTGAGTATGATGCTGAAAAATATCAGTACCATCACGTGATAGTTTGTAAGACTAATACGAGACTCAAGAAGACGGAAACAACAAGTTATGTGTATGAAACATAAATCTCTAAAGCCAGGACCTAGCTAATCGCAAATAACGTGCTAGGAAAAGGACTCCTATTAGTGAATTCTTGAAAATCATTACATCTAAATCATCCGCTGCACGAATCACATACAGTTCAGGATGAATCAAGGCTTCTTTCAGTTCATCATATTCGTGGTGTCGTGTGCATTTACTCAAGGTACGTTCTTCCAGAGAAAATAAAACAACATAGTTTTGTTTTGTTTAGATACACTTTCGATTTGTAACCATTTTGCAAGCACATAAATTCATACTTCTTTAAACAATTGAGTAATGAAAAACAGTCTCCCTTGAAGTAAGGATTATTTCTTTGAAAATCCGGGCCATGACAGTCTCTACTATGCCTGCTATAAGAGTATACTCATTCTTCATTAATGCATACTATTTAGACATAATGTAGTTAACTGACATTATTTAGGCAGATTCTTTGAAGGTATTTTGTATCAGTAATAATCGTTAAATATGTGGATAACGTTTGTGTCTGGTAAATCATACACGTAGTTCAAAGAGGTTATAAATTTTGATATATTGCATATACTTTGTTGCAAGTTTGATATTTTTCAACTAATTTCTGCTCAGCAACATGGATTAAACTAAACTAATAATTAACATGATACACATTCTTCAACAAGCCTCAAATACCGATGCTTAAATAAATATTGAAACTATTTATTATGGCAAGAAATTAATTTATCATTCGGCAAGATTTCAGCAAACTATTTATCATATGAAAGCATATCTGGGAATTAGATTCCAGTTATTGCAATGCATTAATGGACTTTAACGTATATACTTACAAATTGACAATCAGATTTTTATATTGTTATTTTTAAAATATAACTCAAGTGCTTGTTACCGGTGAAGTAAAGATGTACAAGTTTCGCTTTGCTAAACATATATATAAATGCATATATAAACACATACGCACACAAATAAACACACACACGCTTAAAATATATATATATATATATATATATATATATATATATATATATATATATATATATATATATATATATATACATTTGCTTTTAAAATGTTGATATAAAGCAGTTTGATATACGAATACTATTGGCATATAAAATTGTGATCCAGCCATGGCGCAATAATAGGCATAAATAAATATTTTCGAGAGTGTGTACGGTTGATTCTATTTCAAAGATGAATTTCCTCACCTGAATCATTATTGACGTATGAAAATAACGCCAAAAATATTAATAATCTCTGTTTTCTAAATTAATATAATATGTTACACATTTTCATATAAACACTTTCTCCTTTCAGCACCCCTCTCGTCGCATGCATAACGGAAAATCTACGCAAAAATGTGTAGAGAGAGAGAGAGAGAGAGAGAGAGAGAGAGAGAGAGAGAGAAAGAGAGAGAGAAGGGCGACGCCAGTTTTTGATTTCTAAATTTGTTGTGGTTTGGCTGAACTTAACATTTCTTGTAAAGTGACAAGGATGTATGTTTGCGAAAAATAGAAACAAATCGATAATAAATTGTCCTCGTGGCATAGGTCAAGTGGCGAGTCTGTGCAAGTTATAAAACTAAAGCCACATAGCTTTACCTTACTTGTAGACTTTTCGATTTTGCACAATTTTAAGTATAGGAAGTAATTGTCACAAACACAAATATAGATAAATAAGTTACAGTTGTAGTTTTCTGTAAATCCCGTAAAGTTCATAACACACCTGCTCTCCCTTAAACTTTGGTCTTTAAGCAGTTCAATGTTTTAGCTGTGACAGCAGTATCAAGTACAATAGTAGGCGTCATACCTGCTTTCGAAAACGTTCTATACGAAATGGGTATACGAATTTGCTTAAGTGAGGGATGTTTTCTTTCCTATCCGTGCCTTATCCATATAAAGCCACGTGTTCGCTGGTACCATTAGACAGGTATTTTATACGTCCGGTAAATAACTATCATGGAGATACCTAAAGGACCGCAAGCCTTTATCAATACGATGGCATTTTGGAATCGGAAGCCTAAAGACTGTTACCGAGATGCATTGGAACAACGCCTACGGTCCAATTTATTCGAAACTTCTAAAGAATTGATACCAATCCAAAGGCATAACCCGTACAGCAGTACGAAGAAACTCGTAGTTCTGAATAATATATTAAAGAGAACCTCAACCGCCAAACATTTTAATCTGCCGTCCTGACAGTTCGTACAAGGGTTACAAACATTGTTATTAAAACGTGTAATTTTTAATAAATTCCAGTATGGTCGGAAAACCATATCTCTAAAACTACAGAAATCTAATTCGATCGTTTTGATACCGTTCCAAATTCGCTAATTTAAACATATATTTTGATCTACAAATCATAGATGTCACCAATACTTGTTTGATTTAGTCAAAGTTTAATTATGATTAACCGGGACTCTAATTACAATCGTGGCTCACACAAATTTGGTAATCTAAGAACGACAAGATTCAGTAAATGGATTGGAGGTGACCTTAGTATCCCAGGTGTTTCAGGTACAGAGTCCTAACTGACGTTTGGAGATTCAGGCTGCTCCCCTTTCCACCCTTTGCTTCATCGGAGCAGGGGGGGGGGGGCGAATCGGACTCCAGACATCATTTGCTCTAAATCTAACAAACATCTCGAGAGAATTAATTCCAATCCTTCTTTTCAACCAAAAAAAAAAAGGGTTACTTGCTCGAAACATAAGTTTTTCGCAAATCATACTCCAAGACCGTTTTCATCGTTTAGTCAAAAAACGGTCTCGTCGTGATGTCATCGCCCCCCCCCCTGCTGCTATTAACCGAATATTTGATCAAGTCGTTAGGACTTTACAAACAAACTAATCGCTAACACCTCATCTTGTAGATCAGTTAAATTATTTGACCGGTCGGTGAGTCGGAAATTAATTCTCGTTAACGAATTATTATGGCATCGCATGTAGACAGGATTAATTGGGTTTTCAATAATTAGAAATCCTGGAGGAGCTGTTGGTGCAAACGAATAAAGAATATATCCTTGCTGAGCTTGATTTGATTGCTTTAGATTAATTTGATTTCTTCCTTCGATTGCATCACATACTAAATTGAGGGCAATCACCGCTGAAATATTCACATTATGCGGGGCAATATGCCTACCGCCGCCATCTGGGTCATTATTATATTTAAGGATAGTTGAACCTTGTACTTGTAATATCTTGCTAACATTCCTAACAGATTCTTTTAGTCCCTCGGCGTTGTTTCCTGGAAACTTGAAATTACGCAGATCGGCTTTTTTGATATTGTAACCGGTTATGAATCGTTGTTTATTGTCGTTGTTGTCATTAATTATAGTTTGAATAATTAGTTCATTGATATATTCCATGTCAGATACAAGCTGATTTAGTATTTCAACGTGTTTTCGCGATTTTGTTTGCCATAGTTGTTCTAGTTGTGTTTTATGTAATTGATTAATTACATTAATAAAAAACAGTGGTGTCAGTTAGCGTAAATGCGATAGTAACAGATGAGTCAGCTGTTCTTTTAATGATAAAATCCCATTGCATAATGTTTTTGTTGGTAAATATAAATCTATCGGCGATTTTTCCTTTTTTTATATCAGATAAATTATCTCGATATATGGGATTGATTTCATGATATGATTGTACGTCTGTGGTTAAGTCGGCGGTGGCTCCGGGTGGTTTTTCAGGCCATCCTAACACTGTTCTTAACGAACTGTTATAGATATCTACTGCGTGTCCCTCTGTGCTTATTTCGATCGACGACGAGAGCGTCGGTTCATGAAGTTTAATAGCTATTTTTGATTCTTTTCCAGTGATTGATTTTATTCTACGCAAAATTTCAGCATCGAGTTGCTCAATTTGGTACGACCCAGTTGGTAACGAAACAGTTTCCCCACGCTGGAGTACCATCGGGTTTATTCCACGAAAACCTTAACGAGTTATTGGGTTGCTGACCGCCAAATGCAACCGATCTGATATTAGGCCAGCTATGATATACTCGTAATTTTGGCAGCGCGATCTCTCGCACTGGAATCGGAGAAGGGAAGTTCACACTAAATTGTGGGTTTGTTGATGTTATTGATATCATGCTTGTTCGTATCGGAGTGGTATTCTCCGCGATTCGTTGAAGCAGTTCGAGTGACATTATTGTTAACGCTGTCTTCAATTCCAAATTTCAACATCGCGGAGTTATACAACTGGGTCATCGCGGAAAATTCAACATTGGATATGAACGAATTATCTATCGACAGCGAGATCAACTCGGATAATTTCGAGTACGCGTCAAATACCACCCTGTACCGAGCTGTATAATCGGCGAGTTTTTTCTTTTTAGTTATCGCGGTGGCGACTGCCGCAATTGTTGTTGCCGCGGAGATAGCGATTGGAACTGCAATTGGAGCCATCATGGTCACCGTCGACAAAATAATCCCGGCACTGGCCATCACACCGGACACCGAGTACACGGTGATGTCGATGATTGTTACGCTGCGTCGGTATTGTTTCATTTTTTCATGATAGCGATCAGAAAGTGATTTCAAGTTCGCGGAAAACTATTTCACGGTATCATATCAATATCTTTGCGATTGTGATACCTCTGGAACTACTATCGGTTCAATTGATTGCATAGATGTCATTACTATTTTAAACCCGCTAGTGTTTTTAATTATTCGATTGTGTACTCGGATTTATGGCCGGTGGGGGGGAATACCGGATACAAATTCTAGCGTCCAGGGTAGCGAATCCCTAACCACTGACTCGTCGGATGTAGTTATATCAATCCTAATAGGGTATCTTATTCGGTCGGGTGCTGCTGGTATCATATCGTTTATATACGTCACTGTGTTAACACCGCTTATATATTTTGCCGGGCCGACTCCCAAATCAAATTTGTGGCGATGAATTATTGGAAATCGATAGCAACCCGGTATACTACCATATTTGCTGTGAAAATGTAAACTATTTTCATTTCCTCGGATCCAATCAAAGGTTCCACTGTCAACTGTGTATACGATGTTATCAACGGTTTTTACGCAGTGTGGAGTTTTTACCTTATCGAGTCGTTCGATCAGTTTTCGGAAAATCATCTTTGACGGCATTAACTGTTGTTTTACTTTCATCGATAGCCGCTTTAATTTCAGCGAGAGTCATGACTGCCACAAGTGGGGTTCCAAAAAACTTATCGACGACGTCGCTGGCGATTTTTTGTTCGTCAATAGCTCTTTTAACTTCAGCGAGGGTTGGGCCTGTCAGATATGTGGTTTCAGACCCAGGTGTTCTCCCTAAAAATTTACCCACGATGGTATTAAGTGTTGTTTGTCTCACCATAAACATATTATTATCTTTGATAGTCATCGTAGATGTAGCTGGGACACCAAAGAAATCATTAGCGACGTAGGTATTTTGAGTATGCTTGCCAATAAACTCGCTAATTTCAGCGAGAGTCATACCCGCCACAAGTGGGGATCCCAAAAACTTACCAACGACGTCGTTAGTGGGTTTATGTACCTTTTCAAAATTTTCTATTAGTTTAGAAATATCCGTGTAAAGATCGAGATAATTTGCCTTGATTTCATTTTCATTCATCATCCTCCCCGCCTCCTTGTTAAAAAGGAATAAAGATAGAAAGTTTTTAATTTCAGCGAGAGTCATGCCAACCACAAGCGGGCTTCCAAAGAATTTATGTACGTCATATTTGCGAAAAGTCATATAACCTCGTATATAGTCATCCAGATCACGGCCGTGGGCGGCAATCGCGTCGGTGATCGTAGACAAGTGCGCCTGGTTTAAGTCGTCAATCGTTGGAATACAACGCAATAGAGTTTTCAGCGGCGTTGTGTTGTCGTATCAAAATGTCATGCGCGGATATATTACTGCTTTTCAATTTACCCTGGCGATCTTGAAATACAACTATTTCGTTCGGGTCAACACTTGCTAAATTTAACGTCTCAGCGATTTCATCTTCAATTATTTTTTTACATCCTTGATAGAACCCGCAGATGTTTCCGCGGTGGGTTTCGACATTGACAGAGATCGTCCCCAAATATCAATCATTATTGTTAGCGCAACTTGTATTTTCAATTTATTGATTCTCTAAAATTACCTTGTAATTTCCCACTGGTATATTCATTTATAACCAGATGAAGTGGTTTCTGTGACGATGAAATCTCCGCGAGGACATTTAATACTTCACGGCCGCATATCGGTGGATCATTAAATTGTTGTGTTGGCAGTGTGGAATAAAAAATCGGAAACTCTTTGAGTTTCATTGAAGAATTTATATACCGCATAAACTCGCTTGGTGGGGCTAACCCATATGAATCAAAATAAACAAATCCACGTGGATCAATCGCGTATGAAACCCAGTGAGTTCCCGATCCGCTGCTGTTATCACGATTGATGATACCCGTTTCAACGCGTTTAGGTTTTCTTGGCAACTGATCTCTCATAAAAACCCCTCTGAAGGTTTGTATCGCTAGTTTTTTAGCAGCATCAATTAGATCAAAATTGGACATTGGAACAATTGGGTTTTCAACGAACAAACCGTTCCTGGTATTCTCAGACCCTTTCCGCTGTACCATGAATACGGAGTTCCTGGTAGTCTTAAACCCTTTCCCTTTTTTTTAATATCCTTTCCCAGTTACCTTTTTCAACGCCATCCCTGCCGCGGTACCAACGGCTCCCAACGCCGCCGCTTTCGCCACCGCTGGGGCTGCTGCTGCAATCAATGCTGGTATTGCAGCTAACAATGGAAATATAACACCTGATTTTATCATGTTGGCGACTGCAGCCCTTGAAAATACAATTTGGAACCATCGCTGTTTGTTTAGCGCATCATTGAAATGTTTTATTTGACGATCCGTCAGTGATATTTTATGTGTACCGCCGGACATCTGCGCTCGTTTTAACGTTATTGTGGTTCCACATTCTTTAACGGATTTTGATCGCAATTTCTTGACCTGACCATCAGTCAGCTTGACACTAACAACACTATATGTCATTTTATTGTAAAAATATTTATGCTTTCAATTCATATAATTGTGAATCGTTTACATATTTCCACTGGTGCATCAACGATTCTCATTCGTCCGCCAGCCCCTTCAAGTAGCATTGATTTGTCGCTGAGAATGAGAGCAACCGCTCTATAATCAACACAACCAGGGGCTATACGAGCCCTAAAATATATGTCAACGACGGATTGCCTTGTTAAATCAAGATGTTCCAGCGAAAATTAATAAATTGGATCTAGGTTTTTAAAATCAAGTTGCGATATTTGTAAAGCAGTATTAACATTTTGATCACGATCCATATATGACAGCATCGGATGATACACACGTGCTATGTGGTTAGTGTCGTAATCAAGCTGTATATCCTAAGATAGTTCTTGTTGTCCGTTTATTCTCAGTGAAACCTCCTTGACTCCTAACCGATCAAATATCATATGACTGCGTTTTTGGGAACCTAATCGATTCCGATTCTGCAGCGCTATAAATATATGACGTGGAGCTGAAAAGCCTTGTTTTGATGCCAGGTGCCATGTAAATGTATCAGCAACATTATCCTCTTTGGCATCAGTTGTTGTTGTTAGCAAACGTATCAATGATTTGCCACCTGTGTCCATAAATGAAAGTAGCCGCTCTTCCGTGGTAATTGATGGGGTCATTATTGGCATCCACAATACTATTTTACTCAAAACAACTTTACCTTCATCTGCACCAGTACGCCAAATTGCATCATTGTCATTGCCTTTTCGCACTAACGCGATTGTGTGTTTGGCTCCATAGATGACTTTTCTGACATTTCTACAGAATCCAAATATGTGATGGAGTGGAATCACGCATGAAAAATATCGCTGCTGTCCTTGCAATGCTCCTTTTCGTGTTGCAAACCCTAGATTGAAATTACCATTAACGCCTTTTATAATGTCAAAATCAACGCCTGGTCTGGCTCGACGTTCTGGATTAGCTGCTTCTTGTTGATTAGCAACTGCAGTATCTTGTGCTGTTAACACTTTAATATATTGAAGGTGGTCAGCGTTATCAGAGGTATCCTTTGCAAACATCATAGATGGACCAGCCGATCTTGTATAATCATCAGAATATCTTGCTAGCCCGATTATTGTTGTTGCAACATCATCCTTGCGGTCAATCGATTCAATTTCTTTTCCATCAATGAGATATCTTGCACTTTCAAATACCGCCATTATGCCATTATTAACAAAACCAACTCGGACATTTGCGTTATCTGCATATGGGGTATCATCTGCAACATTTGTTACGAGTTTTCCCTTGATTTCAATAAATGCTTCACATGGCAAAAAGTATTTACTGGTATCTTGAACTTGAAGTTCAATTCGCGATCGTAGGTCGGGTTGTATTGCATGATAGGAATAGTATTGATAATTGCGGACGGAATTGTCCTTGGGTACTGGGGCTTCTATATCGAAGGCCGGATCATCTTGTCGTTTAAACATTATATTAACATACTAGTGTTTTCAATTGTGATACTCTTTGTAATTATCGTAGTTCTTGTTTTCGTTTCAAACCACTTCCTACTATCGCGTTCATGATAGCGCTATCTGTTACCGGTGAAGCCGTCAATGGCGACGGAGTCACCGAGCAGCCAACGACGCTAGTTTTTCTTCCACTGCGCTATTTATTGCTTTGCTGATTTCTGCAGGCATCACTGTAGTTGATGGCAGCACTGGTGGTTTCACCACCGACTTCGTCGCTGTTGGTTTCTTTCGCACCAATGATGCTATTTTATCTTTCGCAGCAGAAAATGACTTTCCGGCAAGATTTCCAACAGCGCTGATTCCCTTATCACGAATAATATCAAAGGCTTTCATTGATAATTGTTTAGCTAACGGGGCCACCTTGGGAGCCATTCTCGTAAATAACCCCGCAATGGTATTGCCGAGACCATCTCCGTAATATGCTCTATAAACAGGCAATCGTGAGTTCACCACGTAGACGCTTACGGATTTATCGTGGTTGTAGTGTATGATCATCTTGTTATAAAACTAGTAGTTTTGCAATTGTGAAACTCAGTTTCCATTAAAACGCTAGCATAGTGAATTGCGTAGCCACCTTCGATTGAAACTCTTTGAGTAATCGCTTTCGATTAATCGCTGTAATCCATTCATCATAACCGTGAGCATCTCTGTGATTTTCAACTAATTCAGCAATGAGTTCTCGATATACATCAATGTCCATGATACCGCCGGCAAATAATCTTCTACAGATATCAGCTGCTTCATTAATTATCTCGACGGAGTTGTTTCCGGCTCGTTTTCCACCCATAAGTACTTCTAACCGTGATATATCACTGAAAACATTATCAGGACATGTCACGGTTGCGTTGAAATCCAAAGGATTTCCAATCGAATATCCTTTTCCGCTTGCTTTCTTAGAACCGGATTCTGCTTTTATGTCTATTTGTTCCAGGATTGGATCCTCCGTATAAGATGGTGGTTGTGGGCGGCTTTTAACCTCAGCTAGAAAGTTATCAAAACCAGGGTGCCGTGACGTTAAAATTTTGTTCCCGCCGTGTTTCGCTAAATATATTTTTGATGCCCAATCCCTTCTGGTTTTTATAAAATCTTCAAACCCGTATTTTAATAAATTCTCTCTTTTACCCTTTGGAAAATTTTCTCTAGCAAAAGCAGCTAATTCGTAATCCGTGTCACAGAATTAGGCGAAAATTAAATTTATTTTCTTCTTGATTTACAAACTAATCTCACCATTTTCTTTGTTTCGTCGTACATGCATTGCCTGGGGTGAATAAGTGGTTTTCTCCAAGGTAAGCGGCGTGTAACGATTTGCATGTGCCTGTCAGGGAACACCAAGAAACACGAGGTGCACGGTAATCTTGCCGTGATTTCTGCTCTCCTATTTGAGAGTATATAAGGCAGAATATTTCTCATAATAATTACGGGACCAAACGTATCTAATCATAGGATAGATAAGCTCGTCTTTCAATCTCCAGCTAAAGGGCTGATGACGTCGGTTGATTAAATCTGATGACGTCGGTTGTTAACATCTGATAACGTCGGTTGATAAAATCTGATAACATCACTGAGAACATCTCTGAATTATAGCTGATTTATTGCGGAACATCTCTGATAACATCTGTTATCATAATTGAAATTGTTGCTGATTTATTGTGCAATCGAATTGAAGTATCTGACTGTCTGTCTGTCGAACTGTCTGTTCGTCTACATCTGTCGTGACGTGTAAATATCCGGAAAGCTAGAAGTCCGAGTGTCGGAGCTGTCTATTGTTATAAACATCCGGGGCGACATCTAGGGTATTGAGGAACGTTGGTTCTAGTAGATGTTGTATGCTGTCTGTACGTATAACTGTGGTGGATCCGTGAAGGGCAAACGGCCGATAAAAGTATTGGTCAAACCCTAGGTCTTCGGGGAAACTGGGCGCCTATTCGACTGTGTGTGAATCGTACGGTTATACAGGGTCGAGACACATATGTGTGTTGCAATTGTGTACAATTGAATACATTGTTGTATTTACATGGTTATTTCAGAACACAATAGTATTTCAAGGCATTGCATGATTATCAATAAAAGCTAGCAATTTGATTGAATATCTGTATATGTTCGTGCTAGTTGTCGCAATCCATACGTGCGATAGTATAGTTTGTCGTTTGTGTTTATTATCGTGATTTATACTTGCGTTAATATAACTTTTTGTAAAGGTTCTCTGGATCTGTGTATAGTCCAAGAGATTCCTTTGTATCTGTGGTTTATTTTGTATTAATATTTCATTTATTCATGTATCGTGAATGGTTGTGATTGTAATTGTGGGTTGAACGCATGAGTTATTGTGTTGATACATCATTATTTTTCATTAATAATTTATTTCATAAATTTACATTTATCTTTCACACTTGTGTTTGTGTTGTTCATTTAATCCACCATCCACTCGGTAACAATTCTGTTACAATCCGTACCGAGTCTTTCAATTTTATTTAATGCTACGATTGTAAATATACTTCCAGGTGAATTGTCTTTTCCTGTAGCTGCACCTTGTTGTTCTTCTTCGCGTTCTTCAATTTCCCGTTGAGTTTTTATATCACTTGATAGCTGTTGTATCCCTGTGCGTGTTTGTTCGATCTCTGCTGCTATCTTTTCAAGCGTATCAATCAGCGGCGCCTTCTCTGCTCGTTCTTTTTCAGGAATATCTCCGTATATCGCTGCTTCAGTTAACTTTTTCACATTTTTGGTCGCACTTGTTATTGGAGTAAACAGTTGTTCACTTGACACAGAAAAGTCAGTTTGCATTTGTTGTCGTTGTTAAAGTTTCTCGCGAAGTCTGTCTCGTACCGGTATAAACGTTTTAATTGCTGCTAGCCGCTCTCGGGCTAATTTAAGCGTAAGCGATTCACCTACCATATATTGTTTGTGAACTGAGTTTTCAAATGTGAAACTATCACAATTAAAAGCTGAGTTATTAAATAATGTACTGTCAAGCTAACGTATCCATCTCCGACAAGATTAAACTGGACGACGCTATCCGCGAATGTTTCAGAAATAACATCGCTGGGGGTTTCAAAATTGAAATATCTGAGAACGGCGATGATCGATTTTTGTTAACGACGCGGCAACAACAACAACTACGTGAAAATGGAGGTGTCGCGGTGATTACTTGCTACCACAACCAGATCATCCAGTACGCACATAACTGCATGAGCAAGCCTAAACTGCTGAGTATTCTTTCAGGAGAAAATCCTATGTGACAAGTGTAACAAGTGTTACAAAAAACGCTAAGTTTTTTTTACTGAAAGTCTATTTTGTATACTAACGCTCACGTGCTTAGGATACTGGTTTTTCCTCGTCTAATATTTTTCTAAGATCACGAATCTTAGAACTAATTTATGTTCGTTTTTGATACTCTTGGCCGAGCTTTTGACGTATTGCTTCAACGGTGCTAAATAGCGTTATAAATACATTAATGTCGTTGCCGTACAAACAAGCAGTGATGGACTTTTGAATTCTTTTCACGAGCTTGTACATCTTAGGTAAAACATAACGACCCTTACTAGACTGATACTCAATTTTTTCATATTCCGAGGCAATCCTGTCGCAGTCGAGATCTTCAGATAATACTATCCCTCGATTTTTCAAATTTGAAATTTCAACAATTATAGAATTTACATGTTTGATATCCATTATTTATATAATACATTTTACCTCTAATTATTAAAAAAAATAACACTCATTTGGCAATCTCACTGGCGCCCTATGACGTCAGAGAGACCCAGAGGTTACTTTATTAACTTAATTAAGGACAGCACATACATGAAAACCCCATTTGGCAATCTCGCTGGCGCCCTATGACGTCAGAGAGACCCAGAGGTTACTTATACGACAACACATCTTTGGAACTCTTTGGTTGCCTTCACATCCAAGTAAGCCCAAGGGAACTCGAAAAATACATCTCCACAAGGGCGGCCTAAGGTGACAAACGTCATCTTAGACCGCCCAGAAGATATGCTTGGGGGATACCACTACATGTACTTAATTAAGTTAATTAAGGATGGATATTTACAATGAAACGATGATGTGGGACGGCACAATGCCATATATATCTCCACTTGTTTGTTGTGGCAGAATTTAGGCATAGCATATACTTAATTAAGGATGGATATTTACAATGAAACGATTGATGTGGGACGGCACAATTGCATATATACTTAATTAAGGATGGATATTTACAATGAAACGATGATGGAATTTGTGATGTAATGATGTGGGACGGCACAAGACAGAACAAACATGAAATGACGGGGCGGATTTTCTAGGGCCAACCCAACCAATCAAAAGCAACCAACTTAAATTAACCCGGTTGCATGATTGACAAAAGACAACCACACGCCCGGGTCGATGGCGTTGGTTAGTTTTGATTGGTCGGATTGGCTTTCGAAAGCCCCAAGCTTAATACCTTTCATATGGTATATAAGGCGACTAATACACCAGCGTTGATTTACGGGTGTGTTATTTTATTTCCTTGAATTACTTATTAATGCTGTTTCACAACATTGAAATGAGACAAAATATTTAAATAAAACACTAAAGGAAAGAATACATTTGTTAGATAACAGAGTGTATTCTCCCTGTTCTAATCCTCTAGACAAATGCGTTACCGATAAGGTCACTGTATACAAAAAGGAATTTATAACTGCAACTCTCACATAGTGATTTTAGCAAAGCCCACTTACTTCAATGAATGGAAAACACTAGTGTTTCATTCTCGTTCCGGCTGAGCGAACATAGGTAACGCGTTGGATTATAAAGAACGTCTGTACTGAAAGTCACGCATGCCTGCGTCAGTGAAATACCGATCAATATAGAGGAGGGGAACAATATAACCTGACATGTATATACTTAACAATAAGAGAGTTTTCACTGTATTTAAATGTAATATATAAAAATGCATACAGAAAAATACAACTCGCACGTAGCAGATAGTACTTGTACTGTCACGTACCCGCGTCAATGAAATACGACTGATTAGCAGTCTACATGTATGATGTGTGCAGTGATATAATTATAAAGTATCTATCAGTCTATCTATCTGGTTTTAATAAGTTGTGAAAACATCAATTACGTAACACACAAGTCGATTCTAAAACAGCATGTAATTTCGATGTTATAAATATAAATCTCCACAGTCACGTGTCCGCATGAATTACATTTCAATCATGCGACATAACTCTGTCATGCAACTTTATCACTGAATGATTTATCTCCCTTGATATAGGAAAGTTGTATCCTGTGACCTGACTTTTTTGAGAGAGCTGTTTGATAAATTCCTTCCGCTACATATCGTACCGAGGACTCACAAATATCGAAATATTTTCCGGCCACGTTCATTGATTGAAATAATTTTTCTTCGTTATTTTCTAAATCAAATGATTTTACGGGTCTCTTTCCAACTGACTTACATGTCCCGGTCCTGCCTATTTTTGTATTCTGACTTTGAATAACAACTCGTAAATTATCCATTTTGTTATTCTGAGGACATCCATCCACGTGATCGATCACAAATCCATCCTTGATCAATCCGTTATGACATTCAAAAATAATTCTATGACAGAGATATGTTTTATTTCTAACACTGAACAGCAAATGTCCCATATTATTCAGAAATCCAACCGGCTTCTTTAGTCTGCGGTGCATGACAACACCATCACGGGATGCTTCATAATTAACAAGCACTGGGTGAGGTCTGAAATCTCGGCTCATTTGTATAATAATACTACTTGTCTAATTTATATCAGCTTTAATTATAAGTCTATTAATGTAGTTTTGAGGGGTTTTTATGACTTTGTCGTTGACGGAGTCATCGGTAGGATCAATGACTGCATTTTTTATTCGTTTGTCATAGTAGCATTTTAGTTCTCTGTATCGTTCGCCGCCACAACTGAGACACAACTGCGACTTTCCCCTTATCCCCACCCCACATCGGAGGCAGGGAAGGGGGCCAAAGGAACCGTTGCGAACGCTTTGTAAATGATACCCACATAATTCACTTCTGCATGATTTGTTGATCCAATCATTAGCCACTTGCAGTGATTCATTATACTACATTTTTCTATTTAAATACTTGTTTTAATTATATGAATGATGATATCGAGAGATTATCAGTAATTAAGCCTTTCAAAAATGTTAAATCCAATCTCGATAGAAATAAATAAAATACGCGATTGTATTAATGAATTCAAGCACGACGGTGCATCTCATAGCTGGAAAACATTTCGAATTGATGGCGTTGTTGATGCCACCATGAACGACAGCAACGCAGCCATGATATTATCACACCTTGGCAACAAAAATTACTTTTTTAGAGTGAAATTCATTATCCGTGTAGAATCAGTCGGTTGGATTATACGAGACAAATTTGAACCGATTCTCAAAGACAAGAAAACAGTCGTTGCTAGCCGTGATTCTAAGCCAGGTTTGTTAACTGGAATTGACAAACCATATTATGAACGAGCATATCCTGAAACAGCAGTTGTGTATGGGATATATCCGTTAAATGAAAAACCCGATATAGGAAAACTAAAACCAATGAAACAGTCGTCACCGGCGATTTCGTCGCTGAATTGTGTAGCAGCACGAATAACAGAACATTTTACAAATGCATCCCGAGGGAACATACTTACCGATCTACGGCGTAGCAAAATAGCTCAATGGGAGTTAACGATGAAAGACTTTGGAGCGACTATTAGCGATATAGCAAAATTAGAAACGTCGCTGAGATTTCCAATAACTGTTACAACGATAACCGGAGCAGTTTTATACGAATCAAAATATAAATCAAATGGAACCCCAATTAAAATTATTGATCATAACGAACACGCGTGGACGCCCGCGGTCACAATATTTCCACGGAACAGAACAATAAAGTATATACCCGACGAATTCTTACGAGAAGAATTCCCCAGGGATGGTTTTCTAGTTGAAGAGAAACTATTCGATGCTATTGCGCATTTGAGTAAAAACGACCCCGTGTCGGTGTGGTTACTTCGCAGCACTGAAAACGACACGGATACGTTTGATCAGTTTGTAAGACCAAACGGTGAATTATACCGCACTGAAGCATTTCACAACAAAATGAAAAAAACAGCTAGTGGGTTTTTAACGGCGTGTGGCGAAGCCACCGATGAAATCATCAACGATGATGAACAATTATTGACAAACTGTTTTACAATCCCGTCGGTTGCAACTCATTTTGCAAGAATCAAAAACGCATGGAAACCAACACGCGTATAATTCTTGCCAGACATTGAGGCTAGTTGTTTAGAATTTAATCATAGCGGTTTATGGAATAACAAATACGACAGTGATAATATCATTTCAGCTGATATGGTTGCTTGTTATCCAGCGAGTTTTCTTGGTTATGGAGAGTGTACTGAGTATTTTAAACGATTTGGACACCCCGTACATGAAATGACTCGTGTTGCAATTAATGGGCCGCTGTCTGATTTTGATTTAACTGGATTCGCTCGTGCAGTATCATTTGAGTTCGCAGCAGGACTTCATCGCTGTTGTTATATTTGGATTGGTAGACACATGTCTGAAAAGAAGTGGCTGCCAATAGTGCTATTACGATTCATGATTGATACAAAAATGTTAATTTCGCTGACGGTCAGTGAAGCAATTATATCATATCGGAAACAAATCAATGTCTGGTTACCAACACCGGAACGTCTTGATAGAATAATTGACAAATCCAGAAAACATATTGATGCCGACGAAGAATATATCATTGAGTGGTCTAAACGGGTATTTAATGAACGTAACATCGAAGCAAAAGATCTCGGTAGAAGAATAATCGGAAAATTTACTCAGGGAGGAAAAAAATGCGACTATAAACGATATTGTTCACGGCTGATTAAGGATAACACCGAATATGACTTTGTAATCGCGGATGCAGTATCTAAAGACATATATGTGGATCGTAAAGTTGCTTTTTTGTCCGATGGAACAAAATTGGGTACAGTTGTTACTTACAGCGACGGTTACAGATCCCCGTATACACATTTGAGGTCGTCGATGCTGGGTTATGCTTGTATTAATTTATTTTCAATGATAAATAGATTTCCTGACACTGCAGTTAGTGTTGCCGTTGATTCATTTTACTTTAACAGCAAGTACAGTTTCGCAGTTGCTGAATTCACTAATTCGGATGAAAGCTGGGGATCATGGAGAATTAAAAAAGAAATGCTGCGTGAGTATTCTGAATCAGCAGATGTTGAATTTAAAAATAATTACTTTCACGGTGATAATTTATCAGAGCGTTCTAATGCACCACCGATATCCGATCCAATTTGTAGATATAAAACAATTTATTTAAACGGCTGTGGCGGGTCAGGAAAAACGACTCGGGCGATTTAATTATATCAAGGTAGAGCAAATATGATTGTGCTGACACCGAACCATCGCCTTGCTTGAGAGATAAAACAACGAAACGTCGACGCTTGCACTTATCATAGTTTTTTTCGATACAACGGCGACAAATGGACCCCTGAACGAATGGGTGAAAAATTCATCCCTGCGGTTATTATTTGGGATGAGATATGTACGGTAGGGTGGCCCTTAAAAATCAAGTTTTGAATTATATATTTCTGGACCTCTCATTTTGTTCTAAAAGATAAAAAAACACGGTATGCAAAAAATCATCAAAATTGAACAAGGTTTATAGGTAGCTCAATGACACTGAAATTTGTGGTAATCACGTTCATAATGTCCATATTGTACTGTTTGTAAGATAGATTGTAGAATGTAGAACCACAGTATAAATTTAAAATTTTTTCCTTACTTACTTATTTATTGACTAATGACTTGTTATTATTAAATATTCTTTGCAATTTTGCAAGTTTTGTTGTTCAGTTGTTTACTTTTATGTTTTTAGGAAATTCAGATGTTGAGTGCTGACTTAAATTTTCAGTTAAAAAAGTAACAAATCTGCAATTCTGGAAGCTTTCGCAACAGTTGTTGGACTTGAAAGGTTAAAGTGGGAATTTTGTGAACTCTGGACTGTGGACTGTTGAGTGTTAAATAGAGCATAATTGTTCCGGTTTTGGTTGATACTTACCTGTTAACAATGGCAGCAGCAGTGACAGCAGCCACAAAAGTGACAACACGCTCACAAGATTATCTTGTTACCAGTGCAGATGGGATAGAAGGTAGTAAACTGCCCTCAGCAGAGCAAGTTCTCAGCTATTTCTTGCATCGTCACAATGTTCCTAAAGAGGAAATCCGAACAGCAGCAAACAACAGCATAATACGAGTGGAAGATGTTTGGTTCCGTGCAAGAATTCCAGTCAAGCATCGACAAGATTCAATCAAAAAACTTGAAGAACTATTCTACCAGTGGAAAGGTCTGAAGAAGAACAAGAACCGTAAGATACAGACTCAGCAAGCAAATGAAGTCATGCTTACAGAAATGATCAAAGAACTGTTTGATATTGCACACGCTGATACAATGCAACTCATAGAGAATGAAGAGGACAAATTATTCCTGGAATGTCAGCGGAAGAAGGGACGGCCTGGATGCATGGCGGGTGTGGACAATGTGCTGCTCAAACAACAAGAACTGCAGAAGGAAACAGTGGAGACATTGCAAAGAAGACGAAAACGTTTTGAACTTGAAAAGGAGTTGTTGTCCCAAGTGGTTGAGCTGGACAGCAGTAGCAATAATTCGGACATGGAAACATCATCTGAGTCTGACGACCAAGATTCAATCCCCAGCACAAGTGCGGCTGCTATTCCACCACGAAAACGAGGTAAAAAGCAGGTAATATCAGCCCCTCTGGCAGCAATGCTCGATAGAAATCTGTTGAGTGACAGGGCTGCCATGATGGTCATTTTTGAATCAATGAGGGCTATCGGACAAGACCCAGAGCAGCTTGCTCTAAACAGGACGACCATACAGCGTGAACGCCAAAAACACCATAAAGCAGCAGCTGCTGGCATTAAGGAAGCATTCAAACGAACCACAGCTTTAACTGTCCATTGGGATGGCAAGCTAATGCCTAACTTAACTGGTATAGAAAAGGTGAACATGCTACCAATTCTGGTTTCGACAATGGGGGAGAAGAAACTTTTACAAATTCCAAAGATACCTGCAGGAACTGGCAAAGCTGAGGCAGAGGCAGTTTACAATGCCATATGTGAATGGAAACTTACCAGTTAGGTTCAGGGCATGTGCTTCGACACCACGAGCTCCAATACTGGTAGACTGTCAGGTGCTTGCATCATTCTCGAGCAGTTACTGGGACGGTCTTTTCTGCACTTTGCTTGTCGGCATCATATAATGGAACTGGTCCTGGGCGCTGCATTTGGAATCTGTATGGGACCCAGCAAGGCACCAGAAATTCTCATATTCAAGCGTTTTAAACAACAGTGGTCAAGCATAGACCAAGACTAATTTAGTGACACCTTTTTAGATGATTATGCATCTACCGAGCCTGCAAATGTTCAAGTCGAACTCATTGCATTCTGCGAACGACAAATTGAAGATAATCAACCTAGAGATGACTATCGTGAGCTGTTGCAACTAATGCTCGTCTTTTTAGGGAAAAAGTCTTCGGACAAGATGACGTTCAGATGCCTTGGTCCATTGCATCAAGCACGCTGGATGGCAAAAGCCATCTACAGCATCTAGCTATGGCTTTTCCGGTCCCAGTTCAAGCTGACAACCCGAGAATCTCAAGGGCTTCTACGTTTGAACATATTTCTTGCAAAGATTTATATCAAGTTTTGGTACCAGGCAACTGTTGTTCCTACTGCAGCTAGAAATGACCTCCAACTCCTGCAGCTGCTCCATTCATATCCAGATCGTGCCATCAGTGTCGAAACGTCACATAAGATGGCTGGGCATCTGTGGTACCTCTCGGCAGATTTAATACTGCTCAGCCTCTTTGATCCAGAACTAGATATTGCCACAAAGCAAGCACTTGTGAGAGGGTCGGAAGAAAAGGATGGAGAACTGGATCCACCAAAATGGGCACGCATTGACATGGCAGCCGTGCAACAGAAGACACTCGTAGATTTTGTCACAAAGTCCAGCAGAAAACTATTTACAATTCTGGGCTTGCTTGCTGGATTCTTAGCTGAAGATCCCGAGTCAAGGAACAGTAGAGATGACTTCAAAGCTGCTGAGGCAATGGTCAAGACGCTTTCGGTTACAAATGACCACACAGAACGAAGCGTTGCCCACATTCAATATGCAGTCCAGTCAGGGCGCTTTAGATGTGAAGACCAGCTGCAGTATGCTCTCCACGTAATAGAGCAAAACTGGAAACAATTTCCAGATGCAAAAAAGTCAACATTGATTGACAAACAGTAAACTTTGTCATTCGTTTTAATGACCAAATGACGATTTTCAGACTCTAATGGTAAACTTTGATGTGTATTGAGCCACCCCTAAATATTAATATTTTTTCATAATATTTTTTCTCGTCTGTTTCTACAATAAATGGAACCACTCTGAGGGTTCAGATGCTAGAGAAATAAAAAAAATGTTTTTTCTATGTTTAAGGGCCACCCTAATGTACGGTTTCGTTAGATGTATTAAAAATGTTTCTTGATTGGTTGATGCAAAAGAATACAGCGGTAATAATGTTTGGAGATCATGGCCAACCACCACCATTTGTCGGGGCGGGTCCACATGATTGGTTAAGCGAGTACGTGGATTATTATGAAGAAATTGATAGCGATTACAGGTCGCTCGATAAACAATTACGTACACTTAAGAATTTAATTAGACTGCAACCCGATAAAGTTCAATGCAAAATAATCTGGGAAATAATTCCTGAAACTAACATGGAAGAAATTTCGGGAAGCAAACGATTTTGTAGTGGGAAGTAGAAAGATAGTCAGAGACACACTTCAGAAAGAGTTGTTTGAGCTTCACAAAGAAAAATTCCCAACGCGCCCAGTGCCTCTGTGTTATAGACCCTGTGATAGACGGCGACAAAATATTGAAGTTGAAATTCCAGGAAAAAACGAAAGACAAACACTAGTGTTAAATGATATTGTGCTGGTTGATATCAGTGTTGTCGAAGACGCATTGCGCGATGATAAATCGCCATGGACACTGGGTTATATAACGACGATACATTCCTCGCAGGGATTAGCGATCACGATACAATTGTTTGGATAGTCGATAATCGCATTGAGTGGTCAAATTTAGTCTATCTTGCAGTGTCTAGAGTACGGCAAATAAATCAGCTTCGAAGAATTGTTTTCGATGATGACACCACAATGGATGATATTGATGTTAGCATCATTAATAAAAAAAACTATGTGGTTACAAACAACAAGACAAAAAAAAACAACGAAAATTTGATATTGATGCTGAATTAATAATCGCGTTGAAGCAACAACAATAATCACTTCGCGAGTTGCAATTATATAATGCGTTGGCAGTATTCGGATAAAGATCCTCGCCAATTTACCGTAGACAGAAAAAATAACATTCTCGGTCATGTCAGAAACAATGTGATGTTGACTTGTCTTCAGTGCAACAGACGCAACGGTGCTAGTTAAGACCATGCGGTGGCAATTGAGTATCATCAGGAATCACTTGTAGTTGTTCGCGTGTAATACCCGCTGAGGGGCAGTTGAATCCAATTTATAGATTGGAGGTCTACCAGTTGATCGTGTTATAGTAGATATGCTATGCGTAGTGACACTCCAAATAGGATCAGTAGCCCTTTTTATTACCACCTTCGAGTTCTCCTGGTTCATATAAATATCTCACGGTGACATTGCTGAGAATTGGCTGAGAAACGCTATCCCGCTGTGGTTGTGGTATATACTTTTTTATTGCGTTGTTAGGTTTCATATTGATTGCTCTGGTAATCTCGTTATTTAGCGCTTCAGCTACCCCTGGTAACCTTTTGACCCATTCACGGGATTGCTTTTCTTGGAAGAATTATTTTGCGTATTGATATCCAAATAACCGCTCAGCAAGAGTCCGATTAAATCGTTCTACAATTGCCTGATCGCGATGTAACTCAGTATGCCCCCGTCTGATGGTGACATTGTGATGTTTCATCGCTGATAAAACAGCGCCTTGAAATTCCTTGCCAGGATCAAATTGTATCAGATTTGGCCAGCGTAGAGGGCCTCGTCGATAAATCTTTTTAAATGCAGAAGCAGCTTCAAGTGATGATTTTGTTTTTAGCGGTTCTGCTTGTTTGTATCGACTTGCAACGTCAACTACGGTTAGCGCGTATTTGTAACCGTTATCATGTGGTAAAAACAATAAATCAGACGGACAAAAGTAACACTAAACATCAAATGTTATACTGTTTAAACTAAAACGCGTCTTTTATATCGAATAATTACGTTTTAAATTCATAATTACAACCTCCAAATGTGTATTTCTTTTTGATGCATTAGCAGCAGAGAGGGTGAACAGACCACGTTTTCAAGCAAAAATAAGGCTTCCAGATCACGTTTTCGAACAAAATATGGCCTATAGATAACGTTTTCGAACAAAATATCAGGTTTCCAACAAATCTCATTTAACCAAAAAAAAGTCTCCATTTTTGCAAAAACGGAGATTTTACGATTTTGCTCGCAACGATGTGGTCATCCAAAAAAAGTCGATTGAAAAATCTCATATTTTAACTACAAAAAAATATCTCCATTTGCCATATGGAGATTTTACGATTTTTTAATTAATTTTGGTCGCAACGTCGTTGTCAATCACCCTCTCTGCTGCTGAACTTTCAGTTCTAGTTAATAATTTTTGAAATTGAAAAGCAATTTACGATGAAAATCACTAAGATTTAAACCGAATATTTGATCAAGTCCGATACGATATCGTGTCCGAGGATCATGTAAATTTATCGTTACAAATCCGTGCGGGGTTGACTGAGCGTTACTAAAGAAATTTTTAAATTGATTATGATCCATATCACCGCAGCACCAAGTTTGCCAAATATTTCTAAGAGTATGAGTATCAACTCCGTTGAATACAGCTAGAATATTACAGTTGTCTCTGATCACTTTTGGAATCTGTGTGTAGCGTTGAGTGACATATATCACGTCAGTGTTTTTGTGCCTGCCTCGGGAAAATATCCTAGCTGGGTTTGTTTGTTTATCCAACATTACATCGTCGTATACAACTAAATTGTTAATGCTTCCATCGAGATCTTCTACTGATGGCGCCTCGTCAATATCGGTAATAAAATCAACGACGTTTTAATCTTTAATTTCTGAAGCGTTTTCATTAAAATCTTTTAACACTTCATAGCATCGTTGATCATCCACGCTAGGGGCAATTAAATACAACTTATCCCACTTCATCCATCTCATTATTCAATTGAGCAACAATTGCGTCTTGCCGGATCCAGATGGCCCGATTATAATCATCCGGATAGAGTTTGGTAGCGCTGCATGATGCTTAACCGGTTCTCTTGCTTTAGTCGCTGAAAAATCAATTATATCCATATCTCTATACATAAATTATGGATCTATATTGTGTGAAGTGTAAAACGCGTACTGGCACAGATGACTTGATGACGATTACAACTAAAAATAACCGATCAGCGCTTTCTGGTAAATGCGTACAATGTGGTACAAAGAAATTTAGATTTTTTTCTACAAAATCAAAGATTTTACAATCCGTAATGATGATTTAAAAAAAAACGAGGAGGTGATATTGCAGCCAAATTGGCAAAGCTCCCTGGAACCCCATGGGCAAAGTACCCCGGAGAAAAGCACCTTCCAGGATATAGCTACTGTGGCCCCGGAACACGATTAGATATCAGACTTGATGATCAAAATCAACCCAAACCCGGTGAAGAACCGATAAACGCTATTGATAAGGCGTGTCATGCTCATGATGTTGCATATAGGAGCAGCGATTTGCAGCAAAGACATCTCGCAGATGTGAAATTAATTCATGCATTAAATGCTATTCCTGATAAATCCTTCAAAGAAAAATTAGCTTCATGGTTAATAAAACCGGTTATGAAAAGCAAATTGATGTTAGGTGCCGGTAATTAATAACAACATGGAATCTATTTATTATTCTCCAAAAGGATACTGGCGGGGTAACGCTGCAATCAATAAACTCGCTGGCGCCGCAAAAGTGAAAAAGGCCACTGCGGCTAATTGGTTATCCAAACAAGCTATATGGCAAATTTATCTACCAGCGCCTACACAAATTAATTACTCGCATTTTGATGTGATTGTCCCTAATGAAGTTCATCAGGCTGATATATTATATTTGCCACATGATCGTGGTTACAAATACGCGTTAACCGTAGTTGATATTGCTAGTCGATACAAACAAGCAGAGCCGCTGAAAACAAAATCATCAACTGAAGTAGCTTCTGCGTTTGAAAGGATTTATCGACGAGGCCCACTACGCTGGCCAAATCTATTGCAGGTTGATCCTGGCAAGGAATTTCAAGGCGCTGTTTTATCAGCGATGAAACATCACAATGTCACCATACGACGAGGGCATACTGCGCTACATCGTGATCAGGCAATTGTAGAACGATTTAATCGGACTCTTGCAGAGCGGTTATTTGGATATCAATACGCGTAGGAGTTTATTCAGGATAAAAGATCCCGTGAATGGGTTAAGAGATTACCAGCTGTGATTACCGCACTGAATAACGAGATTACTCGAACAATTAACATGAAACCTATCAACGCGATTAAAAAGAAGTCTATACCTAAAATGGAAATAGAAGGAATTTCGCAAAATGATTCTAGCGTTTCCCAACCAATTCTTGGTAGTAATGTCACTGTTAGGTATTTATACCAACCAGGAGAGCTGGAAGGTGGCACAAAAAGGGCTACTGATCCTATTTGGAGTGTTACTGCACACAAGATATCTACTATAACACGATCAACTGGTAGACCTCCAATCTATAAACTGGATTCAACTGCCCCTCAACGGGGTTTTACACGCGAACAACTCCAAGTGATTCCTGACGATACTCAATTACCACCACAGGGTCTTAACTAGCGCCGTTGCGTCTATTGCATTCAAGACAAGTCAACATCACATTGTTTCTGACATTACCGAGACTGTTATTTTTTCTGTCTACGGTAAATTGACGAGGATCCTTATCTAAATAACGCCAATGCATTATACAATTGCAACTTGCGCTGTGATTATTCCGTTGTTGTTTCAGCGTCAATGTCAAATTCTCGTTGTTTTTTTTTGTCTTGTTGTTTGTAACCGGATAATTTTTTATCAATAATTTTAACATCAATATCATCCATTGTTGTGTTATTATCATCGCCACCAATGATTTCATCATCGAAAACAATTCTTCGAAGTTGATTTATTTTTCGTACTCTGGATACTGCAAGATAGACTAAATTTGACCATTCGATGCGATTATCTACCATCCTAACAATTGTATCCGATATAGTCAATCCCTGTGAAGAATGTATCGTCGCTGCGTATCCTAGCGTCCACGGGGATTTATTAGCACGCAATGCATCTTCAACGACGCTGATATCAACCAGCACAATATCATTTAATACGAGAATTTGTTTTTCACTCTGTCCTGGAATATCAACTTCGATATTCTGTTTTCGTGTATCCGAAGGCCTATAACACTACGGTACTGGAAGCGTTGCAAATTTTTCTTTATGCAATTCAAATAACTTCATCTGAAGTGCGTCTCTGACTATCTTTCTACTTGCAATTATCAAATCGTTTGGTCTCCACGTTTCCCAAAAATCATTCATTGGAGTCTCTGAAATCACTTCACGCGCTATTTCACATTGGATTCTATCTGGTTGTAATCTAATTAGCGCTTTGAACTCTCGTAATTGTTCATCAAGTGATCTATAATCAGTGGTAATTTCTTCATAATAATCTACAAAACCCTTTAGCCATTCATGTGGGGATGCACCGATAAATGGTGGTGGTTGGCCGTGATCACCGCACATAACGACTTTTGTGTTTTTGTTTAACAACCACTCAAGAAATGTTTGTAATACATCTAATGATACTGTGCATATTTCATCCCAAATTATGATTTCAGGAATGAATGTATCACCCATACGCTCAGGAGTCCATTTGTCACCCTTCCATCGAAAGAAACTGTGATAAGTACAGGCATTTACCCCTCGTTGTTTCATCTCTCTGGCGAGTCTGTGAGTCGGTGTTAACACAATCATGTTTGTGAAATCCGTACGACTTTTCCCACGGAATAATTCGATTGCACGAGTTGTCTTTCCTGACCCACCACAACCGTTTAAATAAACTGTCTTGTATATACAGATTGGATCAGATACCGGTGGTGCATTAGAAAATTCTGATTGAATTTCAATACGGTTACAACAAAGATATTTATCATCCATGGCAACGTCTGCGGATTCGCAATACTAATATAGTGTTTCCTTTTTAAATCGCCAACGTTCCCACGCTTCCTCGGGATCTGTGAATGCCGCTACAGCTGATTTGTATTTATTATGTATATACATCGAATCAGTGGCTACTCTAACTGCGGTATTAGGAAATCTATTTATCATCGAAAATAGATTAATACAAGCATAGGCTAGCATAGAACTTCTTAAGTGTGTGTACTGGGAATTATATCCATCACAGTAGGTAACAACCGTACCTAATTTTTCACCATTGGATAGAAAAGCATCCTTACGGGATACAAGTTTCCCTGTTTCGTTAAATCCGTTACAATAAATCGTATTCAGCGACGTCTATGATCAACCGCGAAGAGTATTTTGCATTGTCGTATCTTCCACCCTGGGTAAATTTACCGATTATTCTTCGTCCAAAATCCTTTGCTTGTTCCTTTTTAATTTCAAATACCTTCTTAGACCTATCCATGATTTGTTCTTCATTGAAATCTGGAAACAGTTTTCGCTGTTCGCTAATTATTCTATCTAGATCGGGTTGTGGTAGCCAAACTTCTTTCTGAGCTCGATAGGATATAATCGCCTCACTGACAATTAATGATTGTAACATCTCACAATCGATCATATACCGCAATAACACTATTGGTATCCAGGCCTTTTCAGATAGGTGTCTACCAAGCCAAAGATAGCTACACGGATGTAACCCTGTAGCTAATTCGAATGATATCACACGAGCGAATCCAGTTAAATCAAAATCAGGCAATGGACCATTAATCGCAACACGAGTCATTTCATGCGTGGGGTGTCCAAATCGTTTAAAATACTCAGAGCATTCCCCATACCCGAGAAAACTTCCAGGATAACACGCGGATATATCAATTGAAATCATACCATCACGTGAGTATTTTGTATTCCACAGTCCTCCATGACCAAATTCGACGCAACTCAATTTAACGTGTTCGAGAAAATCACTTCGTGTTGGACGCCATGACTTTTTTTCTCTTGCAAAGTGAGCTACCACTGATGGAATAGTAAAACTATCCGTGAGTAGTTTTTCATGGAAACTCTCCGGTGAAAAATCATTTGCAATTTTTCTCATTCTGTTATCTAACTCTTCAACGCGATATAATTCACCATTTGGTCTTACAAATTGATCGAATCCTATTTCGGGATCTTCATCACTTCTAAGTAACCACACTGACACAGGATCATCCTGACACAACGCGTGAATAGCATCGAATAATTTCTCTTTATAGAAAACATCCTCGGAAAATTCCTCGGGGATATATTTCACGATTCGTTCTCGTGGAAATATTGTTACTGCAGCCGTCCACGCGTGTTCGTTATGATCAATAATTTGTATTGGCGCTCCTTGTAATTTATATTTCGGTTCGTGTAATACTTCTCCGGTTATCGTCATAACGGTTATTGGGAATTTTAATGATGTTTCTAATTTAGCTATGTCAGAAATCTTTGCACCGTTCTGTTTCACTGTCAGTTCCCATTCGGTTATTTACCTACGTCGCAGATCAGTTAGTTTATTTCCTCGGGATGAATTTGTGAAGTGTTCCATTACCCGTGTTGCTACACAATTCAACGTCGAAGATAGTTTCATAGAAGCTAGTTTTGTAATATCAGGTTTATCATTTAGCGGGTATATTCCATAAACAACTGCTGTTACAGGATAAGATCTCTCGTAGTATGGTTTGTCGATTCCAGTTAGAATTCCTGGTTTGGAATCTCTACTCAGTGTGATTGTTTTTTTATTCCTAAGGATTGGTTCAAATTTATCCCTGATAATCAATTTGCCTTCGACTTCGATAATGAATTTTATTCTGAAAAAATACTTCTGTTGAGAATTGCTTGGCTCGCCAAGGTGTGAAATAACATCGGCTGCTCTTTCATCATTCATAGTAGCATCGATGATGGGTACATTGACACCGACATCAATAATTCGAAATGTCGACCAACAGTGTGCTGCACCGTCTCGGTAGAATTCATCAAAACACTCTTCGATTTTATCCAGTATAGTTCTATCACCGATTAGACGTTTTGATGTATCAGAGACACTATCGAGATTAAAATTAGTATTTTTCCAGGGATTAATTTTCGATAATCTCTCAAACTTCTTCATTAGACGTTTTTTTGGTTTACCGTTTACTAGACGTTTTTTTGGTTTATCGAGATTAAATCTAGGACTAATTTTTAATAATCTCTTAAACTCTTTCATGTTGCCGTCCACTAGACGTTTTTTTGGTTTATCGTTTACTAGACGTTTTTTTTGGTTTATCGAGATTAAATCTAGGACTAATTTTTAATAATCTCTTAAACTACTTCATGTTGCCGTCCTCTAGACGTTTTTTTGGTTTATCGAGATTAAATCTAGGACTAATGTTTAATAATCTCTTAAACTCCTTCATGTTGCCGTCCACTAGACGTTTTTTTGGTTTATCGAGATCAAATCTAGGATTAATTTTTAATAATCTCTTAAACTCTTTATCAGGATTGAATTGAGCATTTTTCCAAGGCTTAATTTTCGATAATCTCTCGAACTTCTTCATACTATAATTAAAACAAGCATTTAAATGAAAGATTTATATATAATGAATCACTGCAAATGGCTCATGACTGGATCAACGACTCCGTGTAACAAATCATGCAGAAAGGAATTTTGTGGGTATCATATGCAAAGCTTTCGTCGTGGAAGCCTTGGTCCATTACCCTGCATACGATGTGGGGTTGGGGTCAGGGGAGAATCGCAGTTATGTCTACGCTGTGGTGGTAAACGATATAGGGAATTGAAGCGTTATTATGACAAAAGAATAAAAAATGGACAATCAATCAGAAATTATGACCCTGAAAAAGTCCTTGACGTTGACAATGTCAGTATCAATGATAAAGTCATAAGAACCCCCCAAGACTACATCGAAAGATTTTCCAAAGATGTAATCATTAGACCAAACAATGAATTAGACAAACAATAGTATAGCATATAAATGAACCAAGAATTCAGAGCACACCCTGTGATCACAAACTATGAAGCATCCAGTGATGGTATTATCAGACACTGTAGACTGAAGAAACCAGTTGGTTGGGATAATGGTATGGGGTATTTGATGTTTAGTGCTGGAAAGAAAAAATATCTCAATCATCGTTTCGTATTTGAATGCTTTTATGGATTGATCGAGGATGATTCTGTCATTGATCACATTGATTCTAATCCAAAGAATAATTCTTTATCAAATCTAGAAGCTATCACACAAAGTGAGAATACCAAACGAGGAAAGACTGGCAATTATAAATCAATTGGGAAAAGACCAGTAAAATCTTTTAATACAATAACTAATGAGGAAAAAGTATTTTCATCTATGAATAAAGCCAGTGGGTATTTCAATATTTGTCCATCTTCTGTACAAAAAGTTGCCGAGGGAATTTATCGATCTGCGTTTTCAAAAAAGAACGGACAGAAAATTCATTTCATTTATGTCTGATGCGTCATATTTTTCATTTAGAAATATATAATTGTTATAGAATAATGAATTCTGAAAAAATGAATAGCATTATTGATGAAATTTTAAAATTGAAAAGTCAGGATATCAAACTATCAGATGGTTTAAATCCTGATCAAATCATGTCAGATTTTCAGGATATAGAATACGGAGTTAACAACAATAAATATATGCTGCCAAAGCAATACGCGCTCATCAAAAGAATTCAGAATTCTATTCGGGACTCTCTTGCATTCTCCAGTGACGTAAGTGTGTTCGCTCCGTTATATACTATCGTAGAACGAATACGAAAAGAATTAGGTAACGAATACGAATTGAAAAAGGGGGTTAATTCTAAAGTTAGAAACCTACGAGCGATAATTCAAGAAAATGAACAATTTTGACCGTGACCGATCTTCAAAGAGATTTTGTCCGTGACCGACACTCAGAGAGATTTTCATTTTTTTTAGCATTGTTTGATTGAAAACAACAAAATCGATAGACCGTTAATGGTTGGTTTTCTCGATACGACTGTTCAGATTGATCAGCGTAGAATGGAGGAAGTGTGGTATTATTTATTTTATATACAATTTGGACATTTTCAACATCACTGATAACGCCCTTAAAACAACAAAATAAGACTTCTATGATCGTGTTAAAAATCATCTGACATGTCTGACATGTAACAGCAAGTGGGGAAAGTGCCAGTATTTTTTTATTTTATATACAATTAGGCACTTTCCCCATCACTGATAACGCTGTTAAAGACTTCCATGATCGTGTTAAAAATCATCCGACGTGTCGAAGTGTTTTCGTCTGTTAGGTCAGGTTCGGAAAATTGTTTTACAATTGAAAAATTGTTTACGATTATAAATAATGGTCAATGAAGCATTAACGACCCGATTGGCTCGTGAACGACTTGATGCAATCAAGAAATTTATACCAATTCGCGACTCTGTAAGAAATGAACTGCAACAACGACAGAGTTTACAAACTGATTTTGCTGTGGGGTCTGAAGAATTGTTTAAACCAGTAACCACAGCAACGAAAGGGGTAGAGCGTGCTATACTGGGAGATGATCCCGAGACGGGGAAATTTGTTATTGGTGAACTTGAAAAAATAGCAGCGAAAACTGAACAAACAAAACAGGCTGTACAAAAAACAGAATCAAAAAGAACAGTAGATGATTTACGCGTGAGGTTTAACGAGGAAGGGTTAGCAACAATCGATAAGACTGATCCAACAGAAATTCCTGCGCTTGTTGTTACGACTTATGAAGACAGAAAAAAAATGTTGAAACCAGAACATCATAAGTTTGTTAAGAATTTAACTCATTGGGCTGATATATTCTACAAAATCAAAACTAAAAAAGTCAAATTAAGACAGATAGTGCATCATACATTGAATATATCAATGCGGTGGGTATAGTGTATAAACAATATGAAGAGTTTAAACAACAACAAAACCGCGAAAATTGCGAGGAAAGCGACAGCAACCTGCAAAGAAAGTAGTCTACTCGCCTAAAAAAACAACAACAACTACCACCTGATGATGATGATGATCCTGATTATTTACAAGAAACCTATTTAGAAAAACTGGATAAAGCAACTGGTTTTAGCGGAAGTGGATTGCCAGATTCCAGTGAAAACGCTAGCGTTTCATGTCCTGGTAGTGTTCTCAGTGATATATCACGATTAGAAGTTCTTCTAGGAGGTTTCCGAGCTGGAAACAACTCGCCGGAAATAATTAATGAAGCATCTGATATCTGTAGACGATTATTTCAAGGTGGTATCATGGGTATCAGCACATATCGAGATTTCATTGGCGAGTTAGTGGAGGATTATCACAGTGATTAATCACCGGGACTGAATTAAAACGCTAGCGTTTCCAATTGAAAAATTGTTTCTGATTTCAAATAATGATCATACATTACAATCATGATAAACCAACCCCCGTCTATGTAGTTAATTCACGGTTTCCAGTTTATAAAGCATACTATGGTGATGGTTTAGGTAATACCATTGCGGGGCTATTTGCAAGAATGGCTCCAAAAGTGATGCCGTTAGCTAAACAATTATCAATGAAAGCAATTGATGTTATTCGTGATAAGGGTACCAGCAAAATCGGAGATTTCGTTGGAGATTTTGCCGGGAAAGCGTTTTCAACCGCGAAGAATAAATTAACATCATTGGTGAAATCACGAAAAAAGAAACCGTTACCGTCTACAGCGGAAATGCCTGCACGGGTTAGTAAAATAATAAATAACGCAGTAGACGAAAAACTAGCGTCGATGGCTTTACCATCGTTGATAACTCCAGACCAAAGCAATATTGCAAATATGATAGCAGGAAGCGGCTTTAAAAAACTACGTCGTTGAAATCCTACGGATTTTCACGCTAGCGTTTTTCACGATGAAAATCGTTTACGATTTAGACTCTGATAAATAGAATAAAATGTTCAAAAAGTCACATGATCCGGCGTTTGATATAGACGCCCCAGTTGGCAAGGATGATTCTGTACGCGATTATCAATATTACGCCTATCATGCAATAGACTCAAATAGTCGATCGCGAATTGAACTTCAAGTTCATGATACCAGTAAATAATTTCTACCCGCTGAAGCGTTTATTGAAGTAGAAGGTGAACTTGTAACAGCTGCTGATACTACTGCTGTACCAGCACCGTATCCAGCTGGTACTCAAGTCGGTTTTGTCAATAATGGTATTATGGCGTTATTTGAGAGTGCAAGATATCTCATCGATGGAAAAGAAATCGAGTCGATAGATCGCGATGTTGATGTGGCTACAACAATAATCGGGTTAGCGAGATATTCTGATGATTATACAAGATCAGCAGGACCTTCTATGATGTTTGCAAAAGATGTTAAAAATACCGCTGGAGGAATTCAATTTGTTGTAAGACGACCAAAGAATAATGCTGGCACTGCTAATATTGATGCCGAGGATATGATTATAAGCAACGACGTTAATTTCAATCTAGGAGCCGCAACACGTATGTCAATGTTGCAAGGGGATCGTAAATCATTTTCATGCGCGATTCCACTGCATCACATATTTGGATTCTGTAGAAACGTCCGAAAGGTTATCTACGGGGCGAAGCATACAGTAGCGCTTGTACGAAAGGGTGATGATAATGACGCAATTTGGAGGATTCCAGCAGACAATGCAAATCCCAATGCTGATGCCGGTAAAGTTATTTTAACAAAAATATCATTGTGGATGCCAGTGTTGACTCCATCAATCACCGCTGAAGGACGATTACTATCATTTATGGACCAAGGAGGAAAGTCGTTGTTAAGTTGGTTAACCGTGAGTACAGATGTTAAACAATCAAATCTGAACGGGTTATTCACGTGGAATCTAGCATCAAAACAAGGTGTTTCAGCTCCACGTCATATATTTGTAGCGCTACAGGATAACACACGAGTTGGCGATCAACGTTTCAGTCATATGATATTTGATCCATTAGGTGTTAAAGACGTCTCACTGAGAATAAACGGCCAGCAGGAACCATCCGAAGATGTGCAACTTGATTACGGTCAAAATCATATTGCACGCGTGTATCATAGATTGTTGTCGTTCATGGCACGCGATCAAAATGTCGATACTGGTTTGCAAATATCACAATTTGATTTTAAGAATCTATATCCGATCTATTACTTTTCGCTGGAACATCTCGATTTAACAAGACAATCCGTCGTTGATATACACTTTAGAGCTAATGTGACTCGTGGTGGTATTGCTAATTATAGAGCGGTTGCTGTCATTCTCAGCGATAAATCAATGCTACTTGAAGGTGTTGGAGGAAGAATGAGAGTGGTAGATGCGCCAGTGGAAAACATGTAATTGAAATCCTCTATTTAGAATTAATCTATTACGTATAATGTCGTATAGTAATATCAATGTGTCGTTGACACCTGGTCAATTAAAAAAATTGCAATCCAAATCAACTAAGCAATGTGGAACCACAATTACGCTGAAACCCAATCAAATGACTGGCGGGGCGAATAAATTATCGCTTACAACTCGTCAAGTAAAACATTTCAATGATGCACTTGTAGAAAAAAAGGGTGTTCAGATTACTATTTCTGCGGCTGCTATCAAAAACATGGAAACAACAGGCGGTATATTCCCGTTGCTAGCTGCGATTCCAGCGTTGATTGCGGCAGCAGCCCCAGCGGTGGCTAAATCGGCAGCGGTAGGAGCTGTTGGTACCGCGGCAGGAATGGCATTAAAGAAAGCAACTGGGAAGGGGTATAAAAAAAGGGAAAGGGTCTAAGACTACCAGGAACCCCGTATTCGTGGTACAGCGGAAAAGGTCTAAGACTAGGACCGGTTTATTAACCCAGAAATCTTCGATTTCCAAACCGATGGTTCCTATGTCCAATTTTGATTTAATTGATGCTGCTAAAAAACTCGCCATAAAAAACTTCAGAGGTGTTTTTATGAAGGATCAATTACCGACACAACCTAACAGCGTTGAAACCTGTATCATTAATCTCGATAACAGCACCGGACCTGGTACTCACTGGGTTGCATACGCTATTGATCCACGTGGGATTGTCTATTTTGATTCATATGGATTAGCACCGCCGAAGGAATTCATGCGTTATATAAAAACTTATCCAATGAAGACTTGGTATTCTACGCTACCAACACAACAAATGAATGATCCACCAATATGCGGCAGCGAAGTATTAAATATCCTTGATTCTATTTCTAACTCCTTGGGTAACCCAAGGGGAAAACCACCTCATGTTGTCGTGAATGAATACACCAGCAATCGCTTTTTAGAGAGAGAGAGAGTTTTACAATAACATGATTGATATTTGGGGAAGACCTCTGAAACCTAAATCCGATGGCGTTGCAACCGGTGATTCTAACAAGGATATAAAAAAACTAATCGAAGATGAAATCGCTGAGACGTTAAATTTAACAGATGTTGATCCCGGGGAAATAGTTGTATTTCAAGATCGTCAGGGTAAATTAAAAAGCAGTAAAATGTCGTTGAATGATATTTTGGTTAAACAACACGACGCCACTGAAAACTCTATTGCGCTGTATTCCAGCGGCGGACGACTTAAACCAGGCGCACTTGTGTCTACGATCACCGACGCAATTGCCGCCCAAGACAGCATGATTGCCACCCGCGGCCGTGAGCTGGATGATCATATACGAGGTTATAATAATTTTCGCAAAAATGTCATTCATAAATACTTTGGAACCACGCTTGTGGTTGGCATGACTCTCGCTGAAATCAAAAACTTTCTATCGCTATTCTTTTTTAACAAGGACGCGGAGAGGATGATGAATGGAAATGAAATCAAGGCAAATTATCTTGATATTTACAATGATATTTCTAAACTAATAGAAAATCTTGAAAAAGTACAATACCCACTAACGACGTCGTTGTTAAGTTTTTTGGAAACCCGCTTGTGGCTGGCATGACTCTCGCTGAAATCAACGAGTTTATCGGCAAGCATACTCATAATGCCTACGTCGCTAATAATTTCTTTGGTGTCCCGGTTACATCTACAATGACTCTCAAAGATATTAATATGTTTATGGTGAGACAAACAACACTTAATACCATCGTTAATAAATTTTTAGGGAGAACACCTGCGTCTGAAACCACATCGTTGACAGGCATGACTCTCGCTGAAATTAAAAGCGCGTTTGACGAACAAAAACGCATCAGCGAAATGGCTAAAAATTTCTTTGAGGGCTCTGAAAGTTATAATGTCACAACGACATATTCTCAACTCAGCCGGCATTATGGCATGCAAGAAAGTTTGGGAATAGACCTCCTTTTGATTTCATTTTTTAAACGCGATGATGGAACGATGATGAAAAATACCGAAATCAATAAAACCTATCTTGACGTTTACGACGATATTCTTAAACTAAAAGAAACCTCTGAAAGGGTAAAGCATGGGACCTTTGATTGGGTAAAAAACTCTAATGCTAAATTGAAAGTCAATATCGATGAGTGGCCCCATGGTAGTATCAACAGGATGACGTTAATCTCTAACAAGCAATTTGATATCATCGTAAGCGGTAAAACCTACTTTGGTGGCACCGCAACAGTAATTATCCGGGAGGGTGAAGAAGAATTTGAGATTGTCGTGGTTGATAACACCGTTAGATCAAAAATATCCTGGTGCTTAGAATTCGTATGCGAAGTAAATAACTAAATTGAAAGGAAAATCCTTTAGATTTCACAATTGAAAACGCTAGCGGATTTAAAATAAAAATGATTTCATCAACGCAATGTCGCTATTATCAGGTCAGAGAATTTCAAAATAGACTCAAAACCCTCGCCGAGGAGTATCAAATAAACATAAAAAAATACCGACGAAGAATCACCGCGATTGATATTACTATGTACTCGGTGTCAAGCGTTCTCGCTGGTGCCGGAATAATACTTGCATCTGTTACAATGATTGCCCCGGTCGTAGTTCCAATTTGCATTTCTGCGGTGGCTACAATCGCGGGTATATCAACCGGGATAACAAAAAAAATATCATCATGCAGCCAGAGTAAACTGCAAGATTACTTAATTCAATTTCATATTGTATCAACCGCGTACTCGCAATTATCCTCGATGATATCGTCGTCACTCGATAATACAAATATATCAGATAGTGAGTTCTCAGCGATGCTCAGTATTTTTGATTCCGCGATATCAAAATTAGAGAGACAACAACAGTATAGCAACGATGACAACACCGATGGAATTAGAAAACACGAACCCAAAAACCAGAATGATATCAATAACATCAACGATATCAGATCCTGAGTTCTCAGTGATGGTCAGTATTTTTGATTCCACGATGTCAAAATTAGAGAGACAACAACAGTATAGCAACTATGACAACACCGATAAAATTACTTCAACGAATAGTAGAAAATACAAACCCAGTACAAACAAGTATGATATCAATAACATCTACGAAACCCGAGTTTAGTGTAAATTTTCCTAGCCCAGTCCCCATGAAGGAGATAGCGCTAGCAAAACTACGAGTGTATCACAGTTGGCCTAATATCAGATCGGTAGCATTTGGTGGTCAACAACCGAATAATTCCTTGGTGTTCGAGTGGAAAAATCGTGAAGACGGAACCCCAGACTGGAACGTCGTTTCAGTACCAACAGGGTCATATCAAATTGAACAAATCAATAATGAATTCGCGCGTAGAATAAAATCGATAACTGGAAAAGAATCAAAAATCGCTATAACGGTTCATGAGCCGATGCTATCATCCGCAATTGAAATAAGCACAGAAGGATACCTCGTAGATATCTATCAGAGTTCTATTAGAACCGTACTAGGATGGCCTGAATTACCACCCGGGGGAAAAACCGTTGATATACCTGAACCTAAAAAATCTGATTATATTACCGACGTGATAAAACCTGATAATCCAATAAAAAATTATAAAGAGTTCAGTGTACCAATAGAGTTTTTTGGGTTAGGATACGAACATAGGGCGGAGGGTGGACCATTGCAGGGATATTATTTTGTTAACAAACCTGAAATCGTTGAAAATTTCACAGCGATGTATAATGATTTTTTACTGTTGTTAATATCTCTTAAATCCGGCTCTCTCACCCGAGATGAATTTATCAGCGTCGTAGAAACATGCAATAAAATCATCGACGATATGGAAAAATTTAATTTACGAATTATTCAAGTTATACTCGATGATAAAAACCACACATCGAGAATAAGATTTGCAACAGACTATAATATCCGCATTGAAGGTATTCCAACATTTAAACTACCAGGATATAACGTACCAAAAATAAAAAAAATTCTTAACTACGTCATTGATATTGAATTTAAAATAATTTATGACGCATGGAAGAAAACAGCACCACAACCAACTATCCTCAAACATAATAATGACCCAGACGGTGGCGGCAGACATATCGCTCCGTTCAACGTGAATATTTCATCGGTGATTGCAATCAATTTAGTATGCGATGTTATAGAAGGAAGCTATCAAATTAATCTCGAACGATCAAATCAAGCTCAGCAGGGATATATTCTATATTCATTTGCACCAACAGCTCCTCCAGGATTTTTAATAATTGAGTCTCCGGTTAATCCTGTCTATATGCGATGCCATAATGATTCGCTAACGAGAATTAATTTCAAACTCACAGACCAGTCAAATAATTTGATTGATCTACAAGATGAGGTGTTAGCGATTAGTCTGTTTGTGAAGTCTTAAAAGGATTTCCGTCCCCCAGACAAGGTCTGGGACACGATATCGTATCGGACTTGATCAAATCATTTATTATTTTTGTTAACCTAGAACTGAAAGTTCAGCAGCAGAGAGGGTGAGTGACAACAACGTTGCGACCAAAATTGATTAAAAAATCGTAAAATCTCCATATGGCAAATGGAGATATTTTTTTTAGTTAAAATATGAGATTTTTCAATCAACTTTTTTTGCCGGAAAGTTATGAGGTTCGCCCTTTTTTTGGTTAAAATGAGATCGTAGGGAGGCTCATTTTAAGATTTCAATCAAAATTTTGTCTAAAAACGTTGTGAGGTTCGCCCTCTCTGCTGCTTGGATTGTTTGGATCATAGAAAATCACATAGAGTGGTCTAATTTAGTTTACATTGCGGTGTCCAGAGTACGAAGAATAAATCAACTTCGAAGAGTTGTTCTAGATGCTAACGATAATACAATAAGTGATATTGTCCGCGATGATATAATCAGAATAAAACTATCTGGTTATAAACAACAAGACAAACAAAATAACAGAGAATTTGACATTGATGCTGAATTAATAATTACTCTGAAACAACAACAGAATAATCACTGCGCGAGTTGCAATTGTATAATGAATTGGTGTTGGTCAGATAAAGACTCTCGACAATTTACCGTATATAGAAAAAATAACAGTATTGGTAATACCAGAGATAATGTGATGCTGACTTGTCTTGAGTGTAACAGACGAAGAGGTGCTAGTTAAGACCACGCGGCGGTAATTGAGTATCCTCGGATATCACTTGTATTTGTTCACGAGTAAATCCTCGCTGAGGAGCAGTTGAATCCAACCTATAGACTAGCGGTCTACCCGTGGATCGTGTTATACTAGATATTTTATGTGCAGTAACACTCCAAATAGGATCAGTAGATCTTTTGTTGCCACCTTCGAGCTCTCCTAGTTCATATAATATTTAACAGTGACTTTGCCGAGAATTGGTTGTTTTGAAAAATCATGTTGTGGTTTTACGGGTATATACTTCTTTTTAATCGCGTTGTTAGGTTTCATGTTGTTTGTTTGGGTAACCTCATTATTTAACGCGATAATCACGCCTGGTAATCTCTTGACCCATTCACGAGATCGTTTATCCTGAATAAATTCCTTCGCGTATTGATATCCAAATAACCGCTCAGCAAGTGTGCGATTAAATCGATCAACAATTGTCTGATCGCGGTGTAATGCAGTATGGACTCGTCTGATGGTGACATTATGATGCTTCATTGTTGATAACACTACACACTGAAATTCCTTGCCAGGATCAACTTGTAATAGATTTGGCCAATGCAGAAGATATCGTCGATAAATCCTTTCAAACTCTTAAGCAACTTCCGTTGATGATTTTGTTTTGAATGGCTCTGCTTGTTTGTATCGACTCGCAACATCAACTACGATTAGCGCGTATTTGTAAAAACCATCATGCGGCAGAAATAATATATCAGCCTGATGAACCTCATTAGGTGAGCTGACATCAAAATGCGAGTAGTTAATTTGTTTAGGTGGTGGTAGATACATTTGCCATATTGCCTTTTTGGATAACCAATCCGCTGCAGTGGTATTTTTCACCTCTGCGGCGCTAGCGAGTTTACTGATTACTGCTTTACCCCTCCAGTATCCTCTTGGAGAATAATAAATAGATTCAATGTTGTTATGAATTACCAGCACCCATAATTAATTTGCCTTTCATAGCCGATTTTATCAACCATGAAGCCAACTTTTCTTTGAAGGATTTATAAGCTATAGAATTCAACACATGAATTAATTTTACATCTGCGATATGTCTGTTTTGCAGATTACTGCTTTTTATAAGCAGCATCATGAGCATGACACGCCTTATCAATAGCGTTTATTGGGTTCTCACTGGGCCTAGGTTGGTTTTGATCATCGAGTCTGATATCGAGTCTGGTTCCGGATCCACAATAACTATACCCTGGAACGTGTTTATCTCCCGGGTTTTGCCCATGGTGTCCCTGGGAGTTTTACTAACTTGGTTGCAATATCACCTCCTCAATTTTGCAGATTTCATACAAACATATCTAAATTTCTTATACTGCATTGTATACACTTACCAACTAGTGCTGATCTGTTATTTTTAGTTGTAATCGTCGTCAAGTCATCTGTGCTAGTACGCTTCTTACATTTTACACAATATAGATCCATAATTTTTATATAATAACATGAATGTAATTTATTTTTCGGCGACAAAAGCAAGAGAACCAGTTAAGCATAATGCAGCGCTACCAAATTCTATTCGTATGATTATAATCGGACCATCTGGAAGTGGCAAGACACAACTGCTACTTAATTTGATAACGAGATGGATGAAATGGGATAAGTTGTATTTAATAGCCCTGAGTGTAGATGATCAGCGATGCTACGAAGTGTTAAAGGATTACAACGAAACGGCAGCGGAAATCACGGGCGAGGGTATTATAGAGTTTATAACTAATATTGACGAAGCACCGAGCATTGATGTTATTGATGGAAGCATTAACAATTTAGTCGTATATGATGATGTGATGTTAGACAATCAAAAAAATCCTGCTATTATCTTTTCCACAGGTAGGCATAAAAACACTGACGTGATAGATGTCACTCAACGATACACTCAAATACCAAAAGTGATCAGAGTTAACTGTAATATAATTGCTGTATTCAATGGACACATATTCTACAAAATTTTTGGCAAACTTTTATGCAGCGGTGATATGGACTATAATATCTTTGGAAATTTCTTTAATCTCGCGCAGTCAATCCCACATGGATTTGTAACGATAAATTTGAATGATCCTAGATCAAGATATCGTATCGGACTTGATCAAATATTCGGTTGAAATTCTAAAACGATTTTCAAAGAATTGTTAAATCCATAGCAGCAGCAAGGGTGGGGTGATAACGACTTTGGCGTCTTTGTTTTTATTTTGTTTTCCAAAATTAACGCTTTTTTACGATTTCGAGGAAGCCTTGGTTTGCCAAATTGACTCATCCTAAAAGTTATACAGTTCGCCCTTGCTGCTACTCTATTAATTATGTCTACGGTAAATTTGCTTCGAATGATTTTTTGAATATTCCCACAGCATTAATGTGTTACAACTTGCACAATGATTAGTTGGTCGTTGTTTTAATGTCATGATAAATTCAGCAACAAGATCAAAGTCGCATTTTTTTGGACACATGGTTTATAGCTAACCATTTATTTTCTGAGTTTATCATCGCTATTGCCCATGCAGTTTGATTATTATTATTTGTGTGATGTCAATGACAATCCTCTGCAACTGAGATATTCCTTTGACTCAAGACAATTCGAGATAGACTAAATTTGACCATTCGATACCATAATCAAGGATCCAATCAGCTGAAATAGTTAATCCTTGTGATGAATGAATCTTCATTGTGTATCCTAGCGCAAATGGAGTTTTGTGTTAAAATGTGCTCTGAACAACACTGACCGGAACTAAAACAATATCATTTAAAACGAGATTTTGATTCTCTGACGATCCGGATAAATCATCTCCATTATTTTGTTTGCTCGTGCCTGCTAGGCTATAACACAATGGTAAAGGTAGAGTTGAGATTCTTGTGTTTATGTAACATAAATAGTTGTTTCTGAAATTTATCACAAACTATCATTCTACTTGCAACTATCAAATCATCTGGTCTACACAAATTCCATAAATTATTGATAGGATTTTCTGAAACTATGTCACTCAGCAGCAGAGGGGGTGGACAGACCAACTTTTTAGGCGTCAACAAAGCTTCCTTCTTGTTAATATTTTAATAGAAAGGTCTATTTGAAAAACTGAGGCTTCCTAGTAAATATATAATAAAAAAGGTTGATTTGGTTCCTTGTAAGGGTCCAATGGCGAAAAAAAAGACGCCATTGTCGTTGGAATCCACCCCCTCTGCTGCTATGGGTTAACAATTCTTTTTTATGATGAAAATTACTAGGATTTCACAAACAGGCTAATTTGTAGGACTTCACCTTGTAAATCAACTAGATTATTTGATTGATCAGTAAGTCTGAAATTAATTCTCGTTAATGAATTATTATGACATCGCATATAGACTGGATTAACCGGAGATTCAATTATTAGAAATCCGAGTGGAGCTGTTGATGCAAAAGAATATAAAATATATCCCTGCTGAGCTTGATTTGATCGCTCGAGATTTATTTGATAGCTTCCTTCGATAACATCACATACTAAATTTAATGCTATCACCGAGGATATATTGACGTTTTGAGGAGCAATATGCCTATCACCTCCGTCTGGGTCATTATTATGTTTGAGTATTGTTGGACCCTTGTATTGCTGTCTCCATGCTATGACTGCTACAGTAAATTTTTCATTGATAAAATCATTAACATATTTTTTTAGTTCGTTTGCGTTATACCCAGGAAGCTTGAAATTCGGTAGATCGTCTTCTTTTATATTGTATGCAGTTAGAAATTTTCGTTTAGAGTGATCAAAATCGTTATTATCAATTATTACTTGAATTAATCGCTGGTTGATATATTCCATATCGGAAGCGAGTTGATTTAATATTTCAATTTGTTTAATGATTTCGTTCCCGATTAGACTAATTGGAAGCTCGTTGTAGTTGTTAACTGTGTTTTTGATTGATTTCTATAAATTATTCAACGAGTTTGTTATTTGATATATTTTTGAATGTAGCTGCTTCTGGAGTCTCTTCAATCTTAATATTCCAAACGGCGTAATTTCTGTCGGGTATAAATATAAAACTACTACCCGGCAGAGACGACTTTTTTATATCACTGAGAGTTTCTCGATATGATGTGGTACTTTCGTGGTATGATTGTTTATCCGTGACATAATCAGATTTTTTAGGTGGAGGTGGTATTTCTGGCCATCCCAGTATTGTTCTTATAGAACTCTGATGGATATCTACGACATAACTAGGCGAGTTTATTTCGATCGCGGATGATAACGTCGGCTCATGAACCGTTATAGCGATTTTCGATTCTTCTGTTCCAGTAATGGATTTTATTCGACGCTGAAATTCAGCATTGATTTGTTCGATTTGGTATGATCCGGTTGGTATTGAAACAACGTTCCAGTCTTGTGTCCCGTCTTCGCGATTCTTATACGCGAACACTAAAGAATTATTCGGTTGTTGACCGCCAAATGCTACCGACCTAATATTAGGCCAACTGTGATACATTCGTAGTTTCTCCAATGCTATCTCCTTCACAGGAATCGGAATAGGGAAATTCAAACTGAATTCAGGATTGGTTGATTTTATTGAGATCATGCTGGTTTGTACTGGGTTTGTATTCTCCACTATTCGTTGAAGTAATTCCTGCGGTGTTGTCATTATTATTATATTCAAGTTGTTTTTCTAATTCTGACATCGCGGAATCATAAATACTTACCATCGCTGAGAACTCACTATCGGATATAAATGTATCATCGAGCGACGACGATATCAACGAGGACAATTGCGAGTACGCGGTTGATACAACATGAAATTTAATTATGTAGTCTTGCAGTTGACTCTGGCTGCATGATGATATTTTTTTGTTATTATCGAAATTATTCCCGCGATTGTTGTCGCCGCTGATATACAAACTGGAACAGCTATCAGAGCAATCATTGTCACCGAGGATAGTATTATACTAGCTCCGGTGATTACACCACTCACTGAGTACACGGTAACATCAACTGCTGTGATTATTCGTTGGTATTTTTTTGTTTTTGTTTGATACTCCTCGGTGATAGTTTTGGGTTTTGTCTGAAACTCTCTGGCTTGATCATAGCGATATTGAGATACTAAAGGTATCGTCGGCGATGTCATTTTATTTTTAAATCAGTTTACGATTTCAGTTTAGCTGTTTACTTAAATACGCTAGGAATTCCACATACCATGATACTGAAACCCTAGCTAGATTATTATCATTCGTTGTTATCGTGAACTGTTCGGTTGTATACTTATCGATGATTGTTGATATCGTATTGTTGAACCCATATGAACTCGACGATGATATATTAAATTGAGTCGGTGTTACTAGTGTTAATCGATAAATGCCTTTGACGGTCGCGGTGATACTTAGTATATTGTCTGTAGGAGTCCACGCAAATGATCCGTGTTGGATCGTGTATACTACGTTATTGATTTTCTCATGAGGAATTTTTGTTTTTTCAATGATTGTTATCATCCTCGAAAAATCATTTTTGATTGTATCGATTAAGTTTTTCGTCTCATCGATGGATATTTTAATATCCGGGAGTTTTATTTAAATTTTATCCAACGTAGTTGCAATAAATTTCTCTATAATATTATTACGAAAAACTGAAAATTGTTTTCCGTGGTCTTCAATTTTAGATTGAAGTGATGCTAGTTCCAACATAGAATTTTTTATCTCTGTGAGCTTCGGTGATATCACCGCTGATTCGCCGAAGAAAGCCATAATTGATTTTAATTCATCATTGACATTTTTTATATTGTCCATAGAAATTTTTATTAATGATAAATTCGGTGATGTTGTCGCTGGATCACCTTAAAAACTTAGTATAAATTTTAACTCATCATTGAGAGTTTTTAACTTATCTGTATGCCGGGTTGTAGTTTACCCTGATCGGAAAATAACGCAACAGGTTCTCTGTTGCGTCTCGTTGTTTAACTAAAATATAATCCAGTGAAAAATTACTAGTTTTCAATTTACCCTGACGATCTTGAAATACAACTATTTCATTGGGATCAACACTTGCTAGGTTCAACGTCTCAGCTATTTCATCTTTGATTACTTTTTATATCACCGGTTGTAACGCCATCGGATCCGGGTTTCTTCAGCGTTGATAATTGTCTCCCCTAAATATCAATCATGTTATTCTATATAATCTCTCTCTAAAAAGTGATTACTAGTGTATTCATTTACGACAACGTGCGGTGGTTTTACAGATGATGAAATAGCATCGAGTATATTTAATACTTCGTTGCCGCATATTGGTGGGTCATTCATTTGTTGTGTTGGTAGGGTAGAATACCAACAAGGAGTTTTTAAGCGGTTTATATAAGGCATGAATTCCTTCGGCGGTACTAATCCATATTAATCAAAATAAGCAATTGCACGTGGATCAATCGCGTATGGAACCCAGCGGGTTCCGTGTCCCGTGTTGTTATCGAGATTAATAATACCGGTTTCAACGCTGGTTTTGGTTGTGTCGGGAACTGATCTTTCATAAAGACACCTCTGAAGTTTTTTATGGTCAATATTTTAGCAGCATCGAGTAAATCAAAATTGTACAAAGGAGTCAAAGACTCTCCAACTAGTAAACTGTTCCTGGGATTCTCAGGCCTTTTCCGCAGTACCATGAATACGGGGTTCCTGGTTGTCTTAGACCCTTCCTTTCTTTTTTTATATCCCTGTCCAGTTGCTTTCTTTAGTGCCATTCCTGCCGCGGAACCAACGGCTCCTAACGCCACCGCTTTAGCCACCGCTGTGGCCGCCGCAGCAATCAAAGCCGAAATCGCAGCTAACAACGGGAATATACCACCTGATTTTATCATGTTTTTGATAGCAGCTGCAGAGAGAGTGATCTGAACGCCTTTTTCATCTTTGAAAGCATCATTGAAGTGTTTTACTTGACGAGTTGTCAGCGATAATTTATTCGCCCGGCAAGTCATCTGATTGGGTTTCAGTTTTATTATGGTTCCGCATTAGTTGATTCCGATTCCAATTTCTTGAGTTGACCTGGAGTTAACGCAACACTAATATAACTGTATTTCATTATACAATAACAGATTGATCTAATTGTAACATGTTTTCCACTGGTGCATCTATCACTCTCATTCTTCCGCCAACACCTTCGAATAGAATTGATTTATCACTGTGAATGACAGCAACCGCTCTATAATTCGAGATAAGGATAATAGGTGCCCCACCAACTGGTGGACCAGTCGGGCGGATTACACGGGCTCTAAAGTGTATATCAATGACGGATTGTCTTGTTAAATCAAGATGCTCCAACGAAAAGTAATAGATTGGATAAAGAGCACTAAAATCGTGTTGTGATATCTGCAAACCAGTATCGACATTTTGATCGCGCGCCATATATGACAACAAACTGTGATACACGCGCGCAATATGGTTTTGATCGTAATCAAGTTGTATATTTTCGGATGGTTCCTGCTGTCCATTTATTGTCAGCGAGACTTCCTTACATCCAAGTTGATCAAATATCATATGGCTACGTGTTTGATTGTCTAATCGTGTCATATCCTGTAACGCAATAAATATATGACGCGGCACTTAATCACCTTGTCGCGATGCCAGATTCCATGTGAATATACCATCAGTGTTGCCGTGTTTAATATCCGTTGTTGTTGTTAGCCAACTCAGCAATGATTTTCTTCCTTGATCCATAAATGATAGTAACCGTTCTTCTGTGCCGAGTGTTGGAGTCAACACTGGCATCCACAATGATAGTTTTGTTAAAACGACCTTACCGGCATCATCATTTACATGATCTGGACGTAAATCCGCTGAAATCCTTCAAATTGCGTTATGGTCAGTACCCTTTCGCACGAGTGCTACTGCATGCGTCACCCCGTAAATAACTTTTCGGACATTTCTGCAGAATCCGAATATGTGATGTAGTGGAATTGCGCATGAAAATGATCTACGCACTCCACGCAACATTTACATACGTGTTGCAGCTCCTAGGTTGTAGTGGGGATCGTGGTTTATAATCATGTCCTCGATTTCATCATTATTAGCAGGGTTGGGAGCAGCGCGATTCTTTGGTTGTCTGAAAACAAATGGAATTTTTCCAGAAGTATCCTTATTATCCTTTGCAAACATCATAAAAGGACCTTCCGATCTTGTATAATCGTCGGAATATCTCGCTAGCCCTATTATTGTTGTGACAACATCAACCTCGCGTTCTATCGACTCAATCTCTTTTCCATCAATGAGATATCTTGCACTTTCAAATAGCGCCATGATACCATTAATAACAAAACTGACTTGGCCGTCATCTAGATATGCTGTATTATTTTCTCGTAAAAGCTCTCCTTCTACTTCAATGAACGCTTCACATGGTAGAAAAATTTTTTCTGGTATCATGAACTTGAAGTTCGATTCTTGAATGAAGATCAGGTTGTAATGCGTGATAAGAATAGAATTGATAATCACGTACGGAATCATCCTTGAGCACTGGGGCGTCCATATCAAACGCTGGATCAAGTGACCGTTTAAACATTTTATTCTATATTCATTGATCTAAATCATCGTCGTCGACCACGTCGTGGTTTTTTTAAGCCACTTCCCGCTATCATATTTGCAATGTTGCTTTGGTCGTTGGTGTATGACGGAGTCCTCGGCGACGCTAGTTTCTTATCTACTGTATTATTTATTATATTTCTAACACTCGCAGCCATATCCGCTGTAGATGGCAGTGGTCCCAATTGTGGTTTCCCTCGCCGCCGAACAAGCGCTATTAGTTTATCCTACGCGGCTGAAAACGCTTTCCAGGCAGCATCTCGAACAGCGCTAATACCCTTATCACGAATAACATCAATGGCTTTCATTGTCAATTGTTTTGCTAGCGGCGCCACTTTTGGAGCCATTCTTGCAAATAACCCTGCAATTGTATCACCGAGACCATCACCATAGTACGTGCTATAAATTGGAAATTGTGAGTTTACTACATAGACACTGGATGGTTTATCATGGTTGTAGTGTATGATCATCTTATTTAAATGATATTTATCTAATGCGATGACTTCGTCACCGATGACTTAGTCGCTGTAATAATCCGCAGAATTTTCCACTAACTCGTTAATGAAATCTCGGTATGTTTTGATATCCACGATACCGCCTTGAAATAACCGCATACAGATATTAACTGCTTCATTAATTATTTCCGGTGAGTTATTTCCAGCTCGTTTCCCTCCGATGAGGACATTGAATTAGACCACTACCTGATATCCCACTGGAATGTCTTAATCTCTTCCCGAATGATTTTTCAGTTACACCACTTGCGCCTTTTTCAGAATTAGCTTCTGCCATTATTCGTATTTGATCCGGGTTTTTTGTCGTCTACTGTATAATCCGGTGGTGGTTGTGTGACACCTTTTACTGCAGCATTAAATTTAGTATCATCAAATTTTTTTTCGCTTGTTATTCTAGTTTTATCGCTGTTTCGTAGAAACACTTTATTCGCCCAGGTGTCTATGTATTTTATAAATTTTCTAGACTTGTCGTCTTTTAAAAAAATATTTCTTATATTTTTTTTAAATTTTTCTTTAGTATATTTAACTAATTCAGAGTCTGTTTCAATTCTTCTAATTTCAGTTAACGCTTCAGCCGTAAATATATTTTCAGGTGAATATTCTTCTATTGCAACAGCACCTTATTGTTTAGGTGGTTCGATAAGTGGTGGTTTACTAACAAGTTCTCGTTCTCTTTTTTCTCGTTTTCGTTGTTCTCGTTCTTCAAGTTCTCGTACTCGTTCTTGTCGTTCTTGTTGTTCTTGTTGTTCTTGTTGTATTACAGCAGTTATTATATCACGAGGAAGTGTTTTTAAAGATTTTTTTGTTTGAATGTTCATGCTATTTTTTCAAGTTCACCAATAAGAGGTTTTTATTTTCTTGGTGGTTTTCCCTCCTCGGGGACATCCCCCCATATAGCACGCTCAGTAGCTGATATTACCCCTTTCGTTGCTGTGGTTATTGGTTTAAACAACTCTTCAGATCCCTCAGAAAAATCGGTCTTAAGACTCTGTCTAGCTTGTAGTTTATTCCTGACAGAGTCGCGGATTGGTATAAATCTCTTAATTGAATCTAATCTTACACGAGGGAATCTAGTTGTTAATGCTTCGTTGACCATTATTAAAACAGCAAAGCAATTTCCAATTAATGTACGATGTAGTGATTTATGATACGTTTTAACCCGACTCAGATAGACAAGTAACAAAATAAAATATTTTTCACTTAATTTATTTCCGTGTTGTTTGATCAATTATATACCTTCCATTGTATTTGCAACAGTGATGTATTTATACTGTCAAATCGTTAGTTGTATCCAGCTGTTTTTTTTTTCATTTTCTTGAATTAATGCCCGTATTTTTCTAATCTTAGAATTAACGTCCTTTTTAAATTCATAATCTCTACCCATTTCTTTTCGTATTCCCTCTACGATAGTAAATAACGAGACAAACACACTTACGTCACTACAAAGTGCAAGAGTCCCTAATAGAATTCTAATTTTTTTTTATTAGCGCATACTTTTGTTGCAGAATATATTTGTTAGTAATAATACCGTATTCTATATCTTGAAAGTCAGACATAATTTGGTCAGGGTTTAAATTGTTAGATAATTTAATAACTTGGCTTTTAAATTTTGAAATTTCAGCTATAATCCTAGAATTCCAATATGATAATACATATTTCTAATACAAAATTTAAAAACATTGGGGTTTATTTTGACCCGTTTTTTACACAGCACAAACATGTTAAGGACAGCACAATGCCATTACTACGGTTTAGGGTAGTTTCTAGGCATACATGTTAGGGACAGCACAATGCCATTACTACGGTTTTGGGTAGTTTCTAGGTATACATAAAGGATGGATATGTACAATGAATGATGTCAATGAATGATTATACAATTCCATTCGAGTCTTTTGGCAATTGTATAGGGACAGCACAAACGATAGATTATACATTACGAAACATATTCCCCTAAGAGTGAATCTAACTCTTCAAATAACGGGTTAAATCACAAGAGGATATGTTTAGTGAATGGACAGCATAATACCATTACTACGGTTTTGGGTAGTTTCTTGGCATACATAAAGGATGGATATATACAATAAATTAGATGGATATATACAATGAATGAATGATAAGTGGGCGGCACAGGGACAATATGACATATGACAATGAATAAATGGATGGATATATACAATGATAATGAATGATGACACTTCCACATTTAAATTGCAACCGTATATACCCCACAACATCACTCTGGGTTGAATAAACATTATTCACACCAAGGCGTGGTGTGGTTGGTATATACGGTTGAAATTTGAATGTCAGAGGTGCCCAGCCCCCAATTTAAACAATCTGTGGGCATCGTTGGCAATAATGCCCATTACAAGTTTCGAACAGTGACCGCTAGTGTGGCACCGCGACACATTACCGATTGAGCTAACGGTTCTTATTACAGGTGTATGTTTTTGAATATAATATATAGGTAAGTTAATAAAATCAATAACGAACAGGTGTTATATATGACGTCAAACAAAAAATATTAAAAAATAAAAAAAAAATTTACAAGAATTTTAAAAAATTTAAAACAAAATAACAAAAAATACATATTTTATTCGTTTTCTTACTAACTGTATTATTTTTCCACTGAGAAATAATCGGAAAAAACCCATTGAGATCTATAACTCTTCATAGGCCGTAAATACCTAAACGAGTTATCTCCCTTGGTGTTATATGGAATAGTGTAAAAACACGATTAGACATACGAAAATCGAATTATTTGTTCAATCTTTTTAGAAAAAGCAGATTGATAAATTCTCTCTGCAACTTTTTGTACTGAGGCTCTACAAATGTCAAAATTTCTACCGGCTTCATACATAGATTGGAATATAATTTATTCGTTAGTTGCTGTATTAAAGGATTTTCCGGGTCTTTTCCCAATTGATTTACAAGTACCAGTTCCTCCTCGTCTTAATTTCTCACTCTGTGTAACAGCTTCTAGATTATCCAATTTGTTATTATGTGGATTGGAATCAATGTGATCAATAACAAGACCATCCTTGATCAATCCGTTATGACATTCATACACGAAACGATCACAGTAATAATTCGTTTTATCAGCGCCAAACATCAAATATCACATATTATTTACAGTACCAAATGGATGTTTCAGTATATGATGTCTGATAACACCATCACTAGATGCCTCATAGTTTGTGATCAAGGGATGCGGTCTGAATTCTTGGTTCATTTATATACTATACCATTGTTTGTCTAATTCACTGATTGGTTGAATTATTATATTTGGAATCTATCGATGTAGTCTTGGGGTGTTCTAATGACCTTGTCACTGACGCTGTCAGAGGTAGAGTTATTGATGGAATTCTTAATGGAGTTTTTAACTTTCTTATCATAATAACTCTTCAACTCTCTTTATCTCTTACCACCACAACCGAGACACAATTGTGATATTCCTCGCACCCTTACCCCACATCTTATACAAGGAATTGGACCAAGACTTCCGTTGCTTTGCATATGATACCCATATAATTCCTTTCTACATGATTTGTTACACGGGGTTACTCATCCAATCATAAGCCATTTGCAATAATTCATTATATAATAAATTCCTATTAAAATACTTGTTTTAATTATAATATGAAGGAGTTCGAGAGATTATCGAAAATTACGCCTTGGAAAAATAATGAATTCAATCTCGATAGAGTCTCTGATATACCAAAGGGTAAAATTTGTGATAGAACCATGATAAGCAACATTCGTGATTGTTTTAATGAATTCAAACACGATGGAGCAACTTATTCTTGGTCAACATTTCGAATTGATGGTAGTATTGATGCTACCATGAAGGATAAAAGCTCAGCCAAGATAATCTCACATCTTGGACGGGAAAGGTATTGTTTTAGAATAAAATTCATTATCCGTTCAGACACGGGAAATTGCATTATCAGGGATAAATACCAACCCATCTTGAAGGATAAAAAAACCTTCGTTGTGAGTCAAGATTCCAAACCAGGAATTCTTACTGAAATTGACAAACCATACTACGAGAGATCTTATCCTGAAAGAGCAGTTGTTTATGGGGTATATCCGTTAAATGATAAACCGAGTATTGAAAAACTAAAACCCATGAAACTATCAAAAATAAAATGTGTGGCAGAACGAATAATAGAACACTTCACAAATGCGCTGCGTGGAAACAAATTGACTGATCAAGGACGTAAAAAAAAACTATTGGGGATTAACAGTGAAACAGCGTGGGGCGACAATTCAAAATGTGGCAGAGTTAGAATGAATACTAAAATTCCCAATATTGGTAGCGACGATAACAGGCGAGATATTATACAAACCGAAATATAAATCGAGAGGAACTCCAATCAAAATTATTGACCATAATGAACACGTGTGGATATCTGCAGTAACAATATTTCCGCGGGATAGAACAATAAAATATATACCCGAGAAATTCTCGGGAGAAGAGAAACTATTTGATTTTATTCACCAGTTGGGTAAAAACGATCCTGTGAGAGTGTGGTTATTTCACAGCGCTCAAAACCCCGAGGGTGGATTCGATCAGTTTGTAAGACCCAATGGAGAATTATACCGCACTGAAACCCTCCAACAGACAATGAAAAAACTAGCTAGTAGTTTCTCGAAGAGTTTCGACGACGAACAATTATTAACAAACTGTTTTACAATTCCGTCGGTTGCAGCTCATTTTGCGAGAAAGAGACAAACATGGAAACCAACGCGAGATGAATTTCTATCAGACATCAAATCAATTCGTATAGAATTTAACCACGGTGGATTATGGAATACAAAATACGACCGTGAAAGTATTATTTCAGTTGATATAGTCGCGTGTTAACCGGCGAGTTTTCTCGGGTATGGAGAATGCGCTGAATACTTTAAACGATTTGGACATCCCACACACGAGATGGTCCGTGTTGCTATTAATGGACCACTGCCTGATTTTGATTTAACCGGATTCGCTCGTGTGGTATCATTTGAATTGGCTACAGGACTTCATCCGTGCTGTTACGTTTGGATTGGTAGACATATATCTGAAAAACTGCCCCTCCAGTATCCTTATGGAGAATAATAAATAGATTCCATTGTTATTATTAATTACCGGCACCTAACATAAATTTACCTTTCATCGCTGATTTGACTAACAATGAAGCCAATTTTTCTTTGAAAGATTTATCAGTGATAGAATTCAATGCGTGAATTAATTTTACATCTGCGAGATGTCTATGTTGCAGATTGCTACTTTTATAAGCGACATCATGAGCATGACACGCTTTATCAATGGCGTTTATTGGTTCTTCACCGGGTCGGGGGTGGTTTTGATCATCGAGTCGGATATCGAGTCTGGTTCCGGGTCCACAATAACTATATCCTGGAAGGTGTTTTTCTCCAGCATACTTTGCCCATGGTGTTCCCGGGAGTTTAGTTAGCTTGGCTGCTATATCACCTCCTCGTTTTTTTCAAATCCTTAGCAATAAATCTAAATTTCTTTGTACTACATTGTATACACTTACCGGAAAGTGCTGATCGGTTATTTTTAGTTGTAATCGTCGTCAAGTCATCTGTACCAGTACGCGTCTTACACTTCACACAATATAGATCCATAATGCATTGATAATAACATGAATATAATTGATTATTCAGCTACCCGACGACGGGAACCTATTAAACACCCTGCGATGTTGCCGAATTCAATTATAATGATTATAATCGGACCATCCGGAAGTGGCAAAACACAATTGTTACTTAATTTAATAACGAGATGGATAAAATGGGACAAGTTGTTTTTTATAGCTCCTAGTGTAGACGATCAGCGATGTTACAATGTATTAAAAGATTTTAACGACAAAGCGGTAGAAGAATCCGACAGGGTATTATTGAGTTTATAACCGATATCGATGAAGCACCGAGTATTGATGATATTAATGGAGATATTATCAATTTAGTCGTATACGACGATATCATGTTAGACAATCAAATAAATTCCGCTAGGATATTTTCCTGAGGCAGACACAAAAATACTGATGTGATATATGTCACTCAAAGATATACACAAATACCAAAAGTGATCAGAGATAACTGTAATTTATTGTGAGTGTTTAACGGAGTTGATACTCATACGCTACGAAATATTTGGCAAACTTGGTGCTGCGGTGATATGGATCATAATCAATTTAGAAATGTCTTTAGTCACGCTAAGTCAACCCCACATGGATTTGTAACGATAAATTTAGCAGACCCTCGAACGCGATATCGTGTCGGACTTGATAAAATATTCGGTTAAAATCGTTTAATGGATTTCGTAAAAGAATTGTTAACCCATAGCAGCAGCGGGGGTGGATTCCAACGACAATGGCGTCTTTTTTTGCCATTGGACCCATGCAAGGAACCAAATCGACCTTTTCATTATATATTTACTAGGGAGCCTCAGTTTGTCAAATAGACCTTTCTATTAAAATATTAACAAGAAGGAAGCTTCGTTGACGCCTAAAACGTTGGTCTGTCCACCCCCTCTGCTGCTCACTCATATTTAACTCTGTCACTTTATACGATTGTAGTCTGATTAATGTCTAAAGCTCTGTGATCATCAGTTAGTTTTTTATAATAATTTATTAAACCGTACAGCCATTCATGCGAAGACAATCCAATGAAAAGTGTTCGTTGACGATGATGGAGGTACATTATCACATTATCACATCAGTAAGTATTGTCAACAACAAATCAATAAATATGTTTAGTATATCCTTAGATACTGTACATATTTCATCCCAAACTATAATCCTTCGAATGTATATTCACCCATTCGTTCAGAAGTCCATTTATCTCCTTTCCACCAAAAGATGTGCATGATTTAATTCCTCGATCGCTCATTTCTCTGGCGAGTCATATCAAAGGAGTTTGACGAACTCACATAGGATAGTATTCATTATTGGAGCATGAAAACATCCACACGAATACAGGATCGCTTTTTCAACTATTTTCGATATCACCGTCATAAAATAGGACAGTTCAGTTTCGTGAAATATTGTTACTGCATTAGTCCACGTATGCGCATTGTACCCTCGATTTAGATTTTGAATCGTATAAATATATAAAGTTATCGGATTTACTATTATGGGAAATTGTAGTTCTTTCCTAGCTCAGCGACATATTTGACATATGCTGCGATATCTTTGAACATTTCTGTCCACGAGTGTATTTTATTTGCGTTTTATATCCGTTAAACGTTTTCCATGTACTGCATTTGTGAAATTTTCCGTTACTCCTTCTGCTACACAATTTTTTTCCGAACATTTTATTAGTTTTAGAGCAGCAGCGCTGAGATTATCATTCAGCGAATATATCCCATAAAGAACCACGGTTAGAGTGTAAGCTATTTCATAATACGATTTTCAAAACAAGTCAACATTTTTCGTTACTCAGTATAGCAGTTTTATAATTATGAATGACACGGTCATGTTTGTCTCTGATAATCTAGGTAATATTGTGTGTTTCTGATAATACGTTCAATTAATTTTAAGAACATACTTTTGAAATAAGTATAATCGTTGCTGCTTGCTGGGCGTTCATTGTAGTTTCGATAACACCATAGTTGCGAAACATTTTTGATATTGACCACACATGATATACTCTTAAACTGATTATTCGTTGGATCAACGAGACCCCGCCACTGTAAGTCAGATAGTCTTCTGTCAAAATCTAATCTGGATTTAGAAAGCTAGATTTTAGAAAATCTGTTGCACTCAACCATTTTGTAATTAAGATAAATATATATCTGTATTGAAATATTATATATTAAATGATTCAATGAAAGAATGTATGTAAGAGGCTAATGATAGGTCCGACATCCTTTTGTAAGAAAGCCTGTGTAAACGAATGTTGTGTATATCATTTAAAAAATGTACAATGTGGACGTCTAGGACCAAAACCATGTTTCAATTGTGGTGACGGAGTTAGCGGAGAAACACACTTACGTGTACAGTACGATGGTACAAAATACAGAAAGCTCAAACCAAATAATGATTTAATTTTTAACAAAAGCATAACACGGGCAATTATAAGGTTATAAAAAGTGCTGAAGACTATATAGTAAGATTTCAAAATAATGATTTAGAAAAACAAAATTAATAAATACAAAATTGAAAAATAGTTTATAAGACACTCCATAATGTTGGATTATTAATCATCTTCTAATGGTAGGTACCATCAGGAGCAGCAGGAAGGCCGAACATTACAAAAACTGTAGGCCTGTTATTTTAGCAAACTAACAGTATTTCAGCGATGATACATTTTTAGGTTTTTATCGTGTTTCAAATACAACGCTGCGATACTTAATTATATACGTGTTAACATATGGCAAACGTCGGAGAGGCGCAGATCACTAGATGAGCCAGAGAGAGATTGGCTGCTTATTTAGAAATTTCTTCCGGTGAGAGATTCTCTTAGAGATAATCTGCAAGCGAGGCAACAGTAACGATTTGATTTTACTGCTAATACTGAACACTTATTTAAGCCGGTAACTACAGCTACTGAGAAGGTTGTTACCTCTACTGAGAAAGGTGTAATGCTTGCGTTCGAAAATAATAGTACAATTTAAGCTGGCGGAAACTTCTTGATTTGGTCCAAAAATATACAGACCAGGAAAGAGTTGATGAATTTCGAAATAGATTTACCAAGGAAATTTTAGCTCGTATTGATAAGAGTGATTTAAATGATTTTATTGAGTTTGCTGTTTTGGAAAATTATAATAAAAACAAGAACTTAAAACCAGAAAATAATTTTTTTTATTAAAACTAAGGCACATTGAGCTGATGTGGTTTATAAAGTTAAAAATCCAATAAAAAAAAATAACAAAAATGATCCAAAATATGTGGCATATATCGATGCAGCGGGGCAGTTGTATGATAAACATGAAGCGGTAAAAGAACATTTAAGAAAACAAAGAAAACAGGAAAAAACAAAACAACGAAAACAACGAGAACAACCAATAAAACAACAAAAGCAACAAGAGTATTATATTCCATCTGATCGAGAAGAAGATGATGATACACAAGGTGCAACAGGTATAACTGGCGAGGGATATCGATCGAAGGTTCATGGTAGTGATATTGTTCCATGTTTCACGATTGGAAATTATTATCGGTGGAAAACGAGCTGGAAATAATTCCGAGGAGATAATTAATGAAGCAGCTGATATCTGTCAAATGTTATTTTAAAGTGGTATCATGGATATTGGTTTATATCGTGGTTTCATTGATGAATTAGTAGATGATTATCATAGTGAGTAATTCACCACATTAGATAAATAACATCTAAATAAAATGATCAACTTTCGTAACCACAACAAATCAACTAATGTTCACGTCATGCACTCGAGAGTATCTGTATACAAAGCATACTACGGAGATTGATTGGGTAATATTATTTCGGGGTTATTCACTAGAATTGATTCGAAAACTATACCCATCGGAAAGGAACTAGCATCAAAGGCATTTGGTGTTATTGGTAATAAAGCTGTTAGCGCAGTTGGTGATCTAGCCGGCAGCGAATTTAATGCCGCCATGGATAAGCTTATGTCGTTATTTCGAGGAAAACGGAAACCAGAACCGGTAAAACTACCGTCCACGGAATTAATGCGAATTCGCGTAGGTAAAGTAGTAAATGATATAAGAGCTCAGAAATTGGCTCCGTTGCTGCAATTATCAATGATAACTCAGGATGATGATTCGCAAAGAAATATTATTTGCTAATTTGGTTGCTGGTTCTGGTCTTAGAAGATTATGATTTAGATCAGCAGTTATATAATACAATCTTCCAGTCGATTTCAGACGAAGCTTTTGATATGGACGCGCCCGTACAAAGAAATGATTCTGTTCGCGATTGTCATTTTTTTCTAGTATAACGCGATATATCCTAAAGCTAGATCACAAATTGAACTTCGATTTGATGATACTTCTAAATATTTCTTGCCATGTGAAGCTTTTATCGAGGTAGAGGGAAGACTAGTACAAGCTAATGGTACTCCATATGACAATCTCTCAACGAAAGCAGTATGATTCGTCAACAATCTTGTTATGGCGCTATTTAGTAGCGCGCAATATCTGATTAATTCTAACAAGTTTGAATCTATTGATTATTATGTTGATGTTGTAACTACAATATTGGAATTAGCGAGATACTCCGATGATTGTATACGATCTGCGGATCATTCAATGATGTTCGCGAAGGATATTACCGATCATGCTGATCATCATCAATTTCTCGTAAGACAATCAAATGATAGTGCTACTCCGCCAGTTAATGTTGCTGGTATTGAAAATATGATCATCAGTCAAATTGATAATTTTAATATAGGATTTGCAAATCGAAAATTAATGTTAAACTGCGATGGTAGATTTTCATGTACGATTCCCCTGCCTCATATATTTGGATTTTGTTGAAATATTATCTTTGGTGCTAGTCAAACAAAGTACGTATGAGAAAATCTACTGATGATGATGTAATCTGACATGATGCAGCTACTGCCGATAGTAGAGTAGATCTATCCAAGTTATAATTGTGGATGCCAATAATGACCCCATCGTTAACTATAGAAACGCGTTTCTTTATCTGTTATGGATCACGGAGGAAAATCATTGTTGTCATGGTTGGATGATACAACAGCTACCTCGACAGGCACCGTAGTTGGGACGTTTACCTGGCAGGTCGCGCGCTAACAAAAAATTACTCCGCGCCCAGATATATCTTTATCGCGTTGAAAAATAAAAATAGAGTATAATTATATAATAAACAGCAGCGTAGTGATATGAAATTTTGATAAACTAGCTGTCAGCGAGGTATCATTCCGAATAAGCAATCAACCGGAGCCAGGCGAAAATCTTTTTATCGATTATCTTAATAACCAAATAGACCCTGTGTATCATCCTTTGTGGTCCTACATGGGACGCGATCAAAATATTGATTTTGGACTACAGATATCACAGTGGGATTTCCAAACTTTGTATCCCATTTATTATTTTTCATTTGAACATGAACAGATAGCTAATGGAGGATCAAAACAAACTATCCCTGACGAAAACTCAGCTTAAACATTTTAATAATGCGTTAAAGACAAAAACAAGAGTACGGTTGGAGTTTTTACCCTCCGCAATTTGCAACATGATCAAACCCGGTGAAGTTCTTCCCTTCATTGCTCCTATCCTCGCGGCACTTGAAACCGGTGCTCTTCCTGGTGTCGCTGGTTGGGGTGCAAAAACCCTTCTAGATAAAATTACCGGAAAAAGATACAAAAAAGGAAAAGGTCTCCGATTACCGGGAAGCCGATTCACCCGATACGGAGCATTGTTGAGACTACCGGGAAGCTTCCGAATATAACACCGATGTCAGCGGTAAAACACTCACCGATAAAACATTTCAGAGGTGTTTTCATGAAAGATCAATTACCTAAACATGTATCAATCCCAGAAACGGGTATAATTAATGTTAACACTTGACCTGGAACTCATTGGGTCGCGTATGCGATACATCCTAAATCAATTGTTTATTTTGATATGTATGGACTAGCACCGCCAAATGAATTTCTCAAATATGTATCCGAGTTCAAATCTTCTGTTTGGAATTTAACGTTGCCCACGCAGAAATTAACTGATCCTCCGATATGTGGTCGAGAAGTCATTAACTTCATAACGGCGATTTAAAAGTCACCTCAACCACCTAAAAACTGTGCAAGAATATACCAGTGATAACCTTTTAAAGAGATCATACAGTATAATGCTAGATATTTGTGGAAGGTCACTATCGCGTCCCGGAAATGTTAATTATGATATGTACATTCACGCACAAGTAACCGTCTATGACAAGGACAAACATGAAGACACTATTAGAAAATCATTCAATGAAACAATCACAGGTAACGTCGAATTTTACATCGATAGTTTTGCCAATGAGGATTTTCTGCTGACGGATTATCAGTTAAAACAACTTCAACGTGATCCTATAATGATGATTAGCTGTAATCGCGATCAAATAATGAACTATGCTCACTCGTGTATGACCGTAGAGCGTCTCAAGCAAATATTGAATGAGTCACCGGTGGACGATGTATAAAGTATGGTCACAGGAACCAATGTCAGCTACAACGGGAGGTTCCGCCGAAGAATATCGCGCTGCAAAAAACAGCAACGTGTGAAACAACGAGAACTTCGTGAGGAGAATTCTAGATTACGAGAGAAGATCATGAAGATAAATACAGATCGTAGGGAACTAAGGGATGTCGTGGATGACCTTACGATGAAATACGATATGATGTCAACACAAGCCAAATACCAACACAAACTCACCGAGCGAAAAAAAAAACAGAAGATATATAAGTGGTTAAAATTACAAAGCAAAAAGAATACAGTGAACGGTTAAGAAAACATTACAATGAAATTAACGCGTATAACAAAACCATATGCGCGAAGACAAAAAAATGTATGATGACGCAAAATTAAATAATATGTTCCGCAAGGATCAATTTGATGAACCGTTACTTCCAGATATTTAACTCAAACGTGTTCAGAAAAATTTTCTTGATTATTTTACATAAAGGTACAAATGATTTTAGCTTATCATTATTTTGATAAATGACCTTATATCGTGCTTCTGTCATCAAGTTTATGATTCTGTATTTGTTTTATGTGATTGGAACCCTTTCTCTCTCATCGATTTAACACCTGTGTATTCTTCGGTGATAAAATCACTAGTAAATGTTCGGTTGGTACCGACCAGATCTCTTACTCGATCAAGTTCAACGATGAGTTGAGCAATAATTTCGTCGTTCATGTATCTATAGGAAATCTTTTGTTTAATTGATAATATGTCTCACACAATTTGTTGGTATTTTATTAAAATCAGCTGAATAACAATCAAATATTTCCCAGATCAATCATAGTATAGAAATTAGACATAACAACGAAATCTTTCAGACAACGCCGCTAATTGTATTTCATCGGCAACATTTAGTATTGATTGGTTATGAATATCATAATATTTACCGGCAGAATTCGTAGAAAAAGAGTAACTTGTTGTGGCATCCATGATTGCTATAACTGGTCGTCGTGGTTTAATTATCGGTGCCGAATTTATTGAATTTTCACTAGGAGTCACTGCATGCAAATTTTCAATGCGATTATCAAGTTTAGTTATGTTGATATGATCAACAACTAATCCTTCACCTATTGGACTATCAAAACACTCTTTAATAAATCTGTGGGCGAGATAATGTTTTATTTGTCCATATGACCAAACTTATCGATCCAGGCAATCCTTTTCTTTAGTGGATGATGATGCCTAATAATTCCATAACGAGATGCTTCGTAGTTGCTGTAAATCGGATGCGAAATAAATTCAATCTGATCCATATATTTCCTCAGTAAATTAATTATTTAATTGTTTTTTTCTGATAATCTACGGTAAGATAACCCATTTCGTCCATGGTGATGTTATATTTCCGAGAATAGTATCTAACTAGTTCTCTAGAATTTTTTCCCACCATAATCAAAACATAATTTAGTATTTCTTCGTAATCCAAATCCATATTTGATATAGTTTACGAGCCCATGAAAAGTATTCTTTATGTGCTGATTATGAAACGCTAAGTAGTCTCCAACACATCGTCTTCCACATAAACCATTATTACCCTTCCATTTCCATTTATTTCGTGCCATTTTTATATATTACATATAACAATGTAAACTTTAATTGAAGATTACTTGATATATATATATATATATATATATATATATATATATATATATATATATATAGAAGCAAGGGGGCGACAGAGTAACTTTTGGAGGCGTCAATTTTGCAAACCGAGGTTTTCTCGTAAATGCTTTATAGAGGCAAATTTGGTATAAAAAAAGGGACGCCATCGTCGTTGTCGCGCCCTCTGCCCCCTTCCCCCCCCCCCCCCTCTGCTGCAATGGGTTAAAAATCTTTTTTTTTACGATGAAAATCCTTTCGGATTTCAATCGAATATTGTATCAAGTCCGACACGATATCTTGATATATGGTCATGCAAATGTATCGTTACAAATCCATGTGGGATTGACTGAGCGCGAGTATAGAAATTTCTAAAGAGATTATAATCCATATCACCGCCGCAGCAAGTTTGCCAAATATTTCGTAGCGTATGGGTATCAACTTCATTGAATACAGCAAGAATATTGCAGTTATCTCTGATGACTTTTGGTATTTGTGTGTATCGTTGAGTGATATATATCATGTGAGTGTTTTTATGCCGTCCTCAGGATAATATCCTTGTAGGATTATTGTGATTGTCTAACATCACAGCATCATATACTACCAAATTGTTATTACTTCCATCAATATCATCAATGCTCGGTGCATCCTCGATATCGGTTATAAACTCAATAGCGTCCTTGCCGGATTTTTCTATTGCTGCGACATTATAATCTTTTAACGTATTGTAACACCGCTAATCATCCAAACTCGGAGCAACTAAATACAACTTTTGCCTTTCCAACCATCTCGTTATTAAATTAAGTAGTAATTTTGTTTTGCCACTTCCAGACGTTCCGATTATAATCATTCTTATTGAATTCGGCAACGTCGCATGGTGTTTAATAGGTTCCCGTCGTCGGGTAGCTGAAAAGTCAATTACATTCATGTTATTATATATCAATTATGGATCTATATTATCTGAAATGTAAGAAACGTACTAGCACAAACGACTTGACGATTACAACAGATCAGCACTTGCTGGTAAGTGTATACAATTCGGTGCAAAGAAAATTTGATTTGTTTCAATGAAATCTGGAGATGTTTCTAAAATAAAAGAGGAGGTGATATTGCAGGCAAGTTAGTAAAATTACCGGGAACACCATGGGCAAAATACCCAGGAGAAAAACACCTTCCATGGTATAGTTATTGTGGACCCGGGACTAGACTCGATATCAGAATCGATGATCAAAACCATCCTCGACGTGGTAAAAATCCAATAAACGCCATTGATAAGACGTGTCATGCTCATGAAGTTGCTTATGAAAGAAGCCATTTAAAACACAGACATATCGCAGATGTGAAATTAATTCATGCGTTGAGTTCTATCACTGATATAATCCTTCAAAGAAAAATTAGCTTCAGGGCTAGTAAAACCTGCGATGAAAAGTAAATTGATGATGGGTGCTGGTAATTAATAACAACATGGAATCTATTTATTATTCTCCAAGAGGATACTGGAGGGGTAAAGCAGCAATTGGTAAACTCGCTAGCGCCGCAAAGGTGAAAAATACTACAGCGGCTAATTGGTTATCTAAACAGGCGATATGACAAATTTATCTACCGCCGCCTAAACAAATTAACTACTCGCATTTTGATGTGACCGTCCCTAATGAAGTTCATCAAGCTGATATATTATTTCTGCCGCATGATTGTGTTTACAAATACAATTTTTGATGTTATGATAACACATCAGACAAATAATTCAAATCATCTGCATTTTATTTCACTAGTTGATCATCATCCATATCTTTATTTTTGTATGCGTTCCAGGTCCACATGTATTAGTTAATTTTTGAACGGATGGAAGAATTTCTCTCTCTTGTGGTTTGTATGCTGTTTTCTGTCCTCATATTGACCATACACATCGTTTACCGCCTTGAGTTATGCTATATAAGATGCATATTTTGTGTCGATTAGTCTTATGCTAGTTTTTATTTTATAAAGCACATCAGCCCAGTGATGTAGACTGGAAATATATTTTACGTATATCGGCCTCAACATAATTTATATTTTCATCAGTCGAAACAACAAGAGCAGCAAGAAGGGTAGATCGGACATTTCTAATTGGGTTAGATTTCAAGCAAACACTTTTAGAGCTCTGTTTGTTAAATTAAGACTTTCTCAAACCGAGAAAAAGGTCCAAAAACAACACTAATGCTTGAAACACAGACGCATATTTGTTGTCGCGGTTTTGTTAGTTGTTACAGGTTTTGACTTTGGCGTTCCTGTAATTTTCTCCTGACAATCACGGACTAGTACAAATTTCTTAATTTCTTTTAGTCGCTCTCGTGCCCACCGAGGAGTTAATGCTTCACCAACCATGTTTGATGAAACAATAATTTAATCTACAGCGGGGGGGGGGGGGGGGGGGCGGACCTCCATAAGAGGTCATTGGAAAAACATCACGCCGATACTATTAGAAAAAATACGAAGACACCAACGAGGAACAAAAATATCTAACCCCAATTGAGACTCTTGGAGAGACTCTCTGGAAAGTTAGAAGGTTGTGTTATCGTTATTCTTGTTATTTTTACGTTTTTGTAGGAAGCATTAGTTTAACTAATGGGACCATATACAATTAGGTGGGATCACCCTCCATGCTGCTCAGAAACAGAGATGCTACACAACCATTCAAATTGTATTTTTCCGGTCTCGTTTTTATACGTATTGTATTTCTGGTGTATTTACACTTTCACGCCCAAAATGTACATCCCTCTACATTCATATATATATATATATATATATATATATATATATATATATATATATATATATATATATATATATATATATATATATATATATGTACATACGTATATATTTGTATGTAGATATGTATATATGTATATACACACACACACACACAGACCTGTTTTTGCTGCAGGTCTATAGACAAGGCAATATATATATAATATATACAGGTGCACATATTACTTGTGTGTGTGTGTGTGTGTGTGTGTGTGTGTGTGTGTGTGTGTTTGTGTGTGTGTGTAGCGGGGGTGATCATTCGTATTTAGTCATTATTGTGCTGTCTTTGCATTCATCGGTGACTAATTGGGAAGTTAAAGCCGAATGACATGAAATTATATTGAATCAGCATATCAACACATCTGATTTTAGATTACAAAGCATTTAGTTCCCTTTGAAATTTCACTTACGGAACTCGTCAACGGAAGTTTAAAGAAGATAATGACTGTATAATAAGTCATGGGTCTATTGTCTTTGCTTTCCGGAAATCTAACATTGATTATTTAAACAATACAAAGGATTGTGATGAACTGGAATTGTTTTAAGAACTATACACTTATTGTTGTTAGAATAATTAGTACCAGTAACAAGAAGTTAGCTTTGAAACGAAACCCGAGACAAGTGGATCGGTCTCACACCGAACTTTGTATTATTTTCCTTAGTAATTCAGCAGCTGTTGATTTATAGCAAACTTAACATTTATTGTATTTTGTTCATTGTTGCGTGCATCTATCTATCTATCTATCTATCTATCTATCTATCTATCTATCTATCTATCTATCTATCTATCAATCTATTGATCAATCCATCCATCCATCCATCCATCCAACCATCCGTACATCTGTATGTGTCTATCTGTCTCTGTCCCTTTCTCTCTGTCTGTCTGTCTCTCTCTCTGTCTATTTCTGTCTGTCTGTCTTTCTGTCTCTCTATGTCTGTCTGTCTCTGTCTCTGTCTGTGTCTCTCGCTCCCTCTCTCTCTCTCAACACACACACACACACATGTGTGTGTGTGTGTGTGTGTGTGTGCGTGTGTGTGCATAGATAAACAAAACCGGTAACAGAATTAAATGACTCCAAAAACCAAACACTAAAAATATCTATATATAAAAGTTATAACAAGTTTATTGTTTATGCATATATATATATATATATATATATAGAGAGAGAGAGAGAGAGAGAGAGAGAGAGAGAGAGAGAGAGAGAGAGAGAGAGTGAGAGAGAGAGAGAGTTTATTAATTTAATAATTGTATTGTAACTCTATTCCACAGCATACTTTAATTCGTGATACAATGTGTTATTCATAAATCAGATCTACATTTGATTTCATTCTATCACGGAGCAGCAGAGCAGGTGAACCTCACAACTTTCCGAGCGTCGATTCGGAAATCTGAGGCTTCTGCCAAATAGTAAAAAAAATGGCGTCTATTCGATAAAATAAGATTTCCTTATATACGCCAACGTCGTTGTCATTCACCTGCTCTGCTGCTAAAGTTTTCAGTTCTGGGTTAACAAAAAATAATAAATGATTTCAACCAAATATTTGATCGAGTCCGATACGATATCGAGTCCGAGGATCATGTAAATTTATTGTTACAAATCCATGCGGGGTTGACTGAGCATGACTAAAGAAATTTTTAAATTGATTGAAGTCCATATCGGAACACCATGTCTGCCAAATATTTCGTAGCGTATGTGTATCAACGCCGTTAAACACAGCAAGAATATTACAGTTATCTCTGATCACTTTTGGAATCTGAGTGTAGCGTTGAGTGACATATATCACATCAGTGTTTTTGTGACGCCCCCGGGAAAATATTCTAGCTGGGTTTTTTTGATTGTCTAACATCACATCGTCGTATACGACTAAATTGTTAATGCTCCCATCAAGGTCATCCACGGATGGCGCCTCGTCAATATCAGTTATAAAATCAATGGTATTCTCACCTTTAATTTCTGATGCATTCTCGTTAAAATCCTTTAACACTTCATAGCATCGTTGATCATCTACGCTAGGGGCAATTAAATACAACTTATCCCACTTCATCCATCTCATTATTAAATTGAGCAACAATTGCGTTTTACCGGATCCAGATGGCCCGATTATAATTGCACGGATAGAGTTTGGTAGCGCTGCATGATGCTTAACTGGTTCTCTTATTTTAGTCGCTGAAAAATCAATTATATTCATATCTCTATACATAAATTATGGATCTATATTGTGTGAAGTGTAAAACGCGTACTAGCACAAATGATGTGACGACGGTTACAACTAAAAATAACAGATCAGCACTAACTGGTAGATGTGCAACATGTGGTATAAAAAAGTTTAGATTTATTTCTACAAAATCAAAGATTTTACAATCCGGAGATGTTTTAAAAAAAAACGAGGAGGTGATATCGCAGCCAAATTGACAAAGCTCCCTGGAACCCCATGGGCAAAGTACCCCGGAGAAAAGCACCTTCCAGGATATAGCTACTGTGGTCCCGGAACACGATTAGATATCAGACTTGATGATCAAAATCAACCCCGACCCGGTGAAGAACCAATAAACGCCATTGATAAGGCCTGTCACCTTCATGATGTTGCATATAAAAGCAGCAATCTGCAAAACAGGCATCTCGCGGATGTGAAATTAATTCATGCGTTAAATGCTATTCCTGATAAATCTTTTAAAGAAAAGTTGGCTTCGTGGTTGGTAAAATCAGCTATGAAAGGCAAATTGATGATGGGTGCTGGTAATTGAAAATGCTACCATTTTAATATGGAATCAATTTATTATTCCCCAAGAGGATACTGGAGGGGTAAATCAGCAGTCCATAAACTCGCTAGCGCTGCAAAAGTGAAAAAAACTACAGCGGCGGATTGGTTATCTAAACAGGCACTATGGCAAATTTATCTACCACCACCTAAACAAATTCAATTCTCGCATTTTGATGTGACCGCTCCTAATGAAGTTCATCAGGCTGATATATTATTTCTGCCACATGATCGTGGTTACAAATACGCGTTAACCGTAGTTGATATTGCAAGTCGATACAAAGAAGCAGAACCGTTAAAAACAAAATCAGCCACTGAAGTTGCTTCTGCATTTGAAAGGATTTATCGACGAGGTCCTCTGCACTGGCCGAATCTATTGCAGGTTGATCCTGGCAAGGAATTTCAGGGTGCGGTTCTATCTACAATGAAAAATCATAATGTCACCATACGACGAGGGCATACTGCGCTACATCGCGATCAGGCCATTGTCGAACGATTTAATCGGACGATTGCTGAGCGGTTATTTGGATATCAATACGCAAAAGAATTCATTCAAGAAAAGCGATCCCGTGAATGGGTCAAAAGGTTACCAGCTGTGATTACTGCACTGAATAACGAGATTACTAGAACAATCAACATGAAACCTATCAACGCGATTAAAAAGAAGTCTATACCCGTACAACCACAAAAAGATTTCCCTAGAAACGCTAGCGTTTCCCAACCAATTCTTGGTAGTAATGTCACTGTTAGGTACTTATACGAACCAGGAGAGCTTGAAGGGGGTAGAAAAAGGGCTACTGATCCTATTTGGAGCGTCACTACGCATAAGATATCTAGTATAACACGATCAACTGGTAGACCAGCAATCTATAAACTGGATTCAACTGCTCCTCAGCGAGGATTTACTCGACAACAACTGCAAGTGATTCCCGAGGATACTCAATTGCCACCGCATGGTCTTAACTAGCGCCGTTGCGTCTATTGCACTCAAGACAAGTCAACATCACATTATTTCTGACATGACCGAGATTGTTATTTTTTCTGTCTACGGTGAATTGGCGAGGATCCTTATCCGAATACTGCCAACGCATTATACAATTGCAACTCGCGCAGTGATTATTCTGTTGTTTCTTCAAAGTGATTATTAATTTAGCATCAATATCAAATTCTCGTTGTTTTTTTTTGTCCTGTTGTTTGTAACCGGAGAGTTTTTTATTAATGATGCTAACATCAATATCACTTATTGTTGTGTCATTATCATCGAAGACAATTCTTCGAAGCTGATTTATTCTTCGTACTCTGGATACTGCGAGATAGACTAAATTCGACCATTCGATGCGATTATCTACCATCCAAACAATTGTATCCGATATAGTCAATCCCTGTGAAGAGTGTATTGTTGCTGCGTATCCTAGCGTCCATGGGGATTTATTAGCACGCAATGCATCTTCAACGACATTGATATCAACCAGCACAATATCATTTAACACGAGAATCTGCTTTTCACTTCCTGACTTTGTCAGGCTTGGAATATCAACTTCTATATTCTGCTTTCGTGTATCCGAAGGCCTATAACACAACGGTACTGGAAGCGTTGCAAATTTTTCTTTATGCAATTCAAATAACTTCATCTGAAGTGTGTCTCTGACTATTTTTCTACTTGCTACTATCAAATCATTTGGTCTCCACGTTTCCCAGAAATCATTCATAGGAGTTTCTGAAATTATTTCACGCGCTATTTCGCATTGGATTTTATCCGGTTGTAATCTAAGCAGTGCTTTGAACTCGCGTAATTGTTCATCAAGTGATCTATGGTCGGTATTAATTTCTTCATAATAGTCTACAGAACCCTTTAGCCATTCATGTGGAGATCCACCGACAAATGGTGGTGGTTGGCCGTGATCACCGCACATGACGACTTTTGTGTTTTTGTTTAACAACCACTCAAGAAATGTTTTTAATACATCTAATGACACTGTGCATATTTCATCCCAAATTATGATTTCAGGAATGAATTTATCACCCATACGCTCAGGAGTCCATTTGTCACCTTTCCATCGAAAAAAACTATGGTAAGTGCAAGCATTTACCCCTCGCTGTATCATCTCTCTGGCGAGTCTGTGAGTCGGTGTTAACACAATCATGTTAGTAGAAATACAAGTATTTCCACCACCACGATATAATTCAATTGCACGAGTTGTCTTTCCTGACCCACCACAACCGTTTAAATAAACTGTCTTGTATCTACATATTGGATCAGATACCGGTGGTGCATTAGAAAATTCTGATTGAATCTCATCACATTTTAAGTACTTTTCATCCATGGCAACGTCTGCGGATTCACAATACTCATGTAGCATCTCCTTTTTAAATCGCCAACGCCCCCACGCTTCCTCCGGATCTGTGAATGCCGCTACAGCTGATTTGTACTTATTGTGTATATACATCGAATCAGTGGCTACTCTAACCGCGGTATTAGGAAATCTATTTATCATCGAAAATAAATTGATAGAAGCATAAGCTAGCATAGAACTTCTCAAATGTGTGTACTGGGAATTATATCCATCACAGTAGGTAACAACCGTACCCAATTTCTCACCATTGGATAGAAAAGCATCCTTACGGGATACAAGTTTTCCCTGTTTCGTTAAATCCGTTACAAGAAAATCGCATTCAGCGACGTCTATGATCAACCGCGAGGAAAATTTTGCATTGTCGTATCTTCCACCCTGGGTAAATTTACCGATTATTCTTCTTCCGAGATCTTTTGCTTGTTCTTTTTTACTTTCAAATAACTTCTTAGACCAATTTATGATTTCTTCTTCATTGAAATCTGGACACTGTTTTCGTAGTTCGTTGATTATTCTATCTAGATCGGGTTGTGGTAGCCAAACTTCTTTTTGAGCTCGATAGCATATAATAGCTTCGGAAACAATCAACGATATCAGCATGCCACAATCAATCATATATCGTAGTAACACTATTGGCATCCAGGCCTTTTCAGATAGGTGTCTACCGAGCCAAACATAACTACACGGATGTAACCCTGTAGCGAGTTCAAATGATATCACACGAGCGAATCCGGTTAAATCAAAATCAGGTAATGGTCCATTAATCGCAACACGAGTCATTTCATGCGTGGGGTGTCCAAATCGTTTGAAGTACTCAGCGCATTCCCCATACCCGAGAAAACTTCCAGGATAACACGCGGATATATCAATTGAAATCATACCGTCACGATGGTATTTTGTATTCCACAGTCCTCCATGACCAAATTCGATGCAACTCAATTTAACGTCCTCGAGAAAATCACTTCGTGTTGGACGCCATGAGTTTTTTTCTCTTGCGAAGTGAGCTACCACTGATGGAATAGTAAAACTATCCGTGAGTAGTTTTTCATGGGAACTCTCCGGTGAAAAATCATTAGCGATTTTTCTCATTCTGTTATCTAATTCTTCAACGCGATATAATTCACCATTTGGTCTTACAAATTGATCAAATCCTGATTCGGAACCAGCACTACTAAGTAACCACACTGACACAGGATCATCTTTACACAACGCATGAATAGCATCAAATAATTTCTCTTCATAGAAAACATCCCCGGAAAATTCCGGGGGGATATATTTCACGGTTCTATCTCGTGGAAATATTGTTACTGCAGGTGTCCACGCGTGTTCGTTATGATCAATAATTTGTATTGGCGCTCCTTGTAATTTATATTTCGGTTCGTGTAATACTTCTCCGGTTATCGTCATAACGGTTATTGGGAATCTTAATGATGTTTCTAATTTAGCTATATCAGAAATCTTTGCACCGTGCTGTTTCACTGTCAGTTCCCATTCTGTTATTTTCCTACGTCGCAGATCAGTTAGTTTATTTCCTCGGGATGCATTTGTGAAGTGTTCCATTACCCGTGTTGCTACACAATTGAGCCTTGACGAAGTCAATGGTGAATATTTCATAGGAGCTAGTTTTGCAATATCGGGTTTATCATTTAACGGATATATCCCATAAACGATTGCTGTTACGGGATAAGATCTCTCGTAGTATGGTTTGTCAATTCCAGTTAGAATTCCTGGTTTGGAATCTCTACTTACAATGACAGTTTTTTTATCCTTGAGGATTGGTTCAAATTTATCCCTGATAATCCATTCACCTTCGTCGTAGATAATGAATTTTATTCTGAAAAAATACCTCTTCGTGCCAAAATGTGAAATTATCTCAGCTGCTCTTTTATCGTTCATAGTAGCATCGATGATGGATACATTGACATCTTCATCAATAATTCGAAATGTCGACCAACAGTATGCTGCACCGTCTCGGTAGAATTCATTAAAACACTCCCTGATTTTACCGAGTATAGTTCTATCACCGATTAGACGTTTTGGTGTATCAGAGACTCTATCAAGATTGAATTTAGTATTTTTCCAAGGCTTAATTTTCGATAATCTTTGGAACTCCCTATCAAGATTGAATTTAGTATTTTTCCAAGGTTTGATTTTCGATAATCTTTGGAACTCCCTATCAAGATTGAATTTAGTATTTTTCCAAGGTTTGATTTTCGATAATCTTTGGAACTCCCTATCAAGATTGAATTTAGTATTTTTCCAAGGTTTGATTTTCGATAATCTTTGGAACTCCCTATCAAGATTGAATTTAGTATTTTTCCAAGGTTTGATTTTCGATAATCTTTGGAACTCCCTATCAAGATTGAATTTAGTATTTTTCCAGGGCTTAATTTTCGATAATCTCTTGAACTCCTCCATGTTATAATTAAAACAAGTATTTAAATAGAAAAATATAGTATAATGAATCACTGCAAGTGGCTAATGATTGGATCTACAACCCCGTGTAACAAATCATGCAGAAGCGAATTCTGTGGGTATCATATGCAAAGCGTGAGAAACGGTTCAAAAGGCCCTCTCGCATGCCTCCAATGTGGGGTGGGTGTTAGAGGAAAATCGCAATTATGCCTTGCTTGTGGGGGTAAACGATACAGGGAACTAAAACGCTACTATGACAAACGAATCATTGACTCCGTCATCCTTGATAAAATCAAGGACAAAGTAATAAAAACCCCTCAAGATTATATCCAGAGATTTATAATTAAAGCAGATAATAAATTAGACAAGTAGTATTATTATACAAATGAGCCAAGATTTCAGACCTCACCCAGTGCTTGCTAATTACGAAGCCTCTAGTGATGGTGTTGTCAGGCACCGCAGACTCAAAGAACCTGTTGGGTATCTGAATAATATGGGCTATTTGATGTTTTCAGCTGGGAGGAAGAAGTATCTCTGTCACAGAGCCATCTATGAAGCATTTTACGGATTAATCGAAGACGGTCTTGTGATTGATCACATAAATGGCGTGAAGACTGATAATTGTCTTGGGAATCTTCAAGCCGTCTCGCAGCGCGATAACCTTTTAAAAAGCAACGCTGGTAAGCACGCGAAACATCCCAAGGGTGTGAAATCGTTTGATTTAGAAAATAATGAAGAGAGAAGCTTTCAGTCGATAAATGCGGCTGGAAAATATTTCGATATTTGCAGTACTTCCATTCGATTTGTTGCTGAAAAAATCATTAAAACATCTCTGTCTAAAAAAAATGGTCATAAAATAAAGTTCGTATACACTGAAACTATTTAAGGGAGATAAATCCTTTATGGATAAATCCGCACTACAATTCACACCCTACCTACTAAGTTCCCTTGTATTATGACGTCAAAGGAATTTGTCGCCTGCTTACCTGTACTTGACTAGGTGCGCCCACGTGACTGTAATGGAGATATAATGCATGAGTTTTCGATAGAGAATAAAACTTTTTATTGTCACTTGTGGGCTAAAACTGCATTATTAGTTTTATTTATCTACATATCTCATGTTTGGGGTGGGTGGACTAGCAGTAAAGCAGACAGCTATAACTCGTTCTTTTCAGTACAGACGTTCTTTATAATCCACGCATTACCTATGTTCGCTCAGCCGGAACGCGAGTGTTTCCTATTCATTGAAGTATGTGGGCGTGGTTAAAATTCCTTGTATTTTATCTAGAGAATTATAACAGAGTATATAAAACGCTGTTTTATTAAACAACTGTATTATTTTGTTTAAAATATTTCTCATTGTTGCAGCATAAAATTGTCTATTTTAAAAATCTCTTATTGTTAAGTATACATGTCTTCCCTCTCCTCTATATTGATCGGTATTCATGTGACCTTCAGTACACACTTCTGTTTCCCACCCTGTATGATCGGTATTTCACTGACGCAGGCATGCGTGATTGATATTTACAAACAGTTAAATTAATTTTTTTTTTGTGTACTTAGTATTTTATATTCCTAAATACAGTAAAATTGTCTATTTTAAAAATCTCTTATTGTTAAGTATATCAGATATATATATATATATTAAAAAATCTCTATTCTGTATGACTGTTCGTGGTGTAATGGTATCGTGTTTGTCTTGTAAACATAGCTATCAACTACTACGTGTTCGGTCCCCATAGCAGACACATTATTTGATGGCGAAACGGAAGATGTTTTTTTCTATTAATTGGGGGGGGTAGGGCGGTCCCCCTCAGCCAAACCAACATGGCAACCCATGCTATCGCATTCTCGGTAGCGTGGGTTGGTGTTTTTTTCCAACTCATGCAACCATGAATGAGATTTCATGGGTTGCCATGTTGGTTTGGTTTACCACGCCCACATCATACCATCATCGTTCCATTGAATTATAATCCATCCTTAATTATGTTAATTAAGTATATGTTATGCCTAAAATTTGCCGCAACACTCGAGCGGAAATATATCATACCATCATCGTTCCATTGAATTATAATCCATCCTTAATTATGTTAATTAAGTATATGTTATGCCTAAAATTTGCCGCAACACTCGAGCGGAAATATGTGCCGTCCATGTTGTGACGTTATACCTCAAGCATATCTTCTGGGCGGTCTAAGATGGCGTTTGCCACCTTAGGCCTCCCGCCGGAGATGTATGTTTCGGGTCCCCCTTGGGCTTACTTGGATGCGAAGGCACCCAAGGAGTTCCAAAGATGTGTTGTCATATATGTTTTATTTTTATTAATTAGAGATACAGTATACTATATTTATAAATAAATTTATTTATATAAAAATATAAATAATGGATATCAATGATGTAAATGCTATAATTGCTGAAATCTCAAATTTAAATAATAAAGGGGTATTATTATCTGAGCGTCTCGACGTTGACAAGATTACCTCGGAATATGAAGATATTGAATATCTGTCTAGTAAGGGTCGTTATGTTTTACCTAGGATGTACAGGCTCGTGAAAGGAATTCAAAAATCCATTAATGGTTGTTTGTACGGTAACGACATTAATTTATTTATAACGCTATTTAGCACCGTTGAAGCAATACGTCAAAAGCTTGGCCAAGAATATCAAAAACGAGCTGAAATTGGTTCTAAAGTTCGTGATCTTAGAAAAATGTTAAACGAGGAGCGACCCGTATCTTAACCACGTGAGTGTTACTAAAAAATAATATAGGCTTTCGTAAATAATTTAAATAATTTATTTATTTATTTTTTTTTTAGCGTTTTTTTGTAACACTTGTTACATAGGATTTTCTCCTGAAAGGATACTCATCAGTTTGGACTTGCTCATGCAGTTATGTGCATAATGGATGATCTGGTCGTAGTAGCAAGTAATCACCGCGACGCCTCCATTTTCACGTAATTGTTCTTGTTGCCGCGTCGTTAACACAAATCGTTCATCGCCATTCTCAGATATTACAATTCTGAAATCCCCAGCGATGTTATTTCTGAAACACTCGCGAATAGCGTCGTACAGTTTAACCCTGTCGAAGATGAATACGTTAGCTTGATGGTACATTATTTAATAACTAAGTTATTTAATAACTAAGCTTTTAATTATGATGGAAACCCTCCGGATTTCACATTTGAAAATTTAGTTCACAAACAATATATGGTTGGTGAATCGCTTACAACTAGATTAGCCCGAGAGCGGCTAGCAGCAATTAAAAAGTTTATACCGGTTCGAGACAGAGTTCGCGATCAACTTCAACAACGACAACAAGCGCAGACTGACTTTTCTGTGTCAAGTGAACAACTGTTCGCCCCGGTAACTAAGGCGACCAGCGATGTGAAAACAGCAACTGAACGAGCAATATACGGAGATATTCCTAAGGAAGGCAAGCGACGAGAAGTGCCTGTTCTTGGTGTGCTTGAAAAGGTAGCAGCAGAGACCGGACAAACACGCGCAGGGATACAACAGTTATCCAGTGATATAAAAACTCAGCGTGAGTATGAACGATTAGCTGATATTGATGATTCCACACCTGAACCACAACTTGTTGATGTCGTCACCCCAAGAGGTGTTTCCTTTATAGACAAACTCACCGAAGGAGCTATAAAGGAAATCAAACGACCTCAATTGGAGAAACACCAAGATTATACGACTTTTGGTGATTTCGCCGCCAAAAGCTTTGATTCTAGAAAGGATTTTTTAAAAGACGAGTATAAAAACAGTAGAATAAGCCGAGATGAATGGGTTAATTGGTTGTATAAAACGAATAAGGGGATTATTGGTAATTTGAAAAAGGATACAATTGAGTATAGATCTTTTAAAGTAGGAGTTGATAGTTATGGTATACAAAAACAACAAGAACGAGAAAAACAAAGTCGAGGCCGACAAAGGCAATTACTTGATGATAGTCAGGGCGCAACTGGTACAACTGAGGAAACAAGCGGAAAGGGATATTCGATTAAAAATCCAAAGGATGTATTTGACTCTACCGTGACATGTCCTGGTAATATTCTCAGTGATATATCACGGTTAGAGGTTCTCATCGGAGGGAAACGAGCCGGAAATAACTCCGTCGAGATAATTAACGAGGCCGCTGATATCTGTAGACGATTATTTGCTGGTGGTATCATGGACATTAATGTATATCGAGAACTTATTGCTGAATTAGTTGAAAATCACAACGATGAAAATCTTATGGATGTAAGCGATTGATCACTAATTGAAAAACTACTAGTTTTATAATAAGATGATTATACACTACAACCATGATAAACCCGTAAGCGTCTACGTGGTGAACTCACGATTGCCTGTTTATCGCGCGTGGTACGGAGATGGTTTCGGCAATACCATTGCGGGGTTATTTACAAGAATGGCTCCCAAGGTGGCGCCGTTAGCTAAACAATTATCAATGAAAGCCATTGATGCTATCCGTGATAAGGGAATCAATTTCGTTGGAAATCTTGCAGGAAAGGCATTTTCTGCTGCGAAAGATAAAATAGCATCATTGGTGCGAAAGAAACCACGAATGACTTCGTCATCGATGACTTCGTCATTAGTGCTGCCATCAACTACAGTGATGCCTGCAAAAATCAGCAAAGCAATAAATAACGCAGTGGAAGAAAAACTAGCGCAATTGACTTCGTCACCACCGGTAACAGATAGCGCTATCATGAACGCGATAGCAGGAAGTGGTTTGAAACAAAAAAGAAATTCGAGGAATTTTCAACGACGATGATTACAAAGATGAAATTGCTTTGCAATTCACCAATTGAAAACGCTAGTAATGTTATAAATGTTTAAACGAACAGCTGATCCCGCGTTAGATATGGAAGCCCCAATGCGCAAGGATGATTCCGTCCGCGATTATCAATACTATTCCTATCATGCAATACAACCCGACCTACGATCGCGAATTGAACTTCAAGTTCAAGATACCAGTAAATACTTTTTACCATGTGAAGCATTTATTGAAGTAGAAGGAAAACTTGTAACAAATGATGCAGCTGATACCCCATATGCAAATGATTCAAATATCCGAGTTGGTTTCGTCAACAACGGTATAATGGCGTTATTTGAAAGTGCAAGATATCTCATTGATGGAAAAGAAATTGAATCAATAGACCGCGAGGTTGATGTTGCAACAACAATAATCGGATTATCAAGATACTCCGATGATTATACAAGATCGGCTGGTCCGTCTATGATGTTTGCAAAGGATACCTCTGATAACGCTGACCACCTTCAATACATTAAAGTGTTAACAGCACAAGATACTGCAGTTGATAATCAACGAGAAGCAATTAATCCAGAACGTCGAGCTAGACCCGGAGCTGCGTTTGATATTCTCGGAGGCGTTAATGGTAATTTCAATTTAGGATTTGCAACACGAAAATTAGCATTGGAAGGACAAGATAAAAAGTTTTCATGTGCGATTCCACTCCATCACATATTTGGATTCTGCAGAAATGTCAGAAAAGTAATCTATGGAGCCAAACACACAATCGCATTAGTGCGAAAAGGCAATGACAATGATGCAATTTGGCGTACTGGTGCTGCTGATGGTAAAGTTGTTTTGAGTAAAATAGTATTATGGATGCCAGTAATGACCCCATCAATTACCACGGAAGAGCGGCTACTTTCGTTTATGGAAACCGGTGGTAAATCATTGCTAAGTTGGCTAACAACAACGACTGATGCTAAAGAGGATAATGTCGCTGGTACATTAACATGGCACCTGGCATCAAAACAAGGCGTTTCAGCTCCACGTCATATATTTATAGCGCTGCAGAATCGGAATCGATTAGGTTCCCAAGAACGCAGTCATATGATATTTGATCGGTTAGGGGTAAGTGAGGTTTCACTGAGAATAAACGGACAACAAGAACCATCTGAGGATATACAGCTTAATTACGGAAACAACCAAATAGCACGTGTGTATCATCGGATGCTGTCATATATGGGTCGTGATCAAAATGTTGATACTGGTTTGCAAATATCTCAGCTCGATTTTAAGAACTTGTATCCAATTTATTACTTTTCACTGGAACATCTTGATTTAACAAGGCAATCCGTTGTTGATATACATTTTAGGGCTCGTATAGATCCTGGTGGTGTTAATTATAGAGCGGTTGCTGTCATTCTCAGCGACAAATCAATGTTGTTAGAAGGGGTTGGCGGACGAATGAGACTTGTTGATGCACCAGTGGAAAATCTGTAAATGAAACTTGAAAAGTTTCCATAGGATTCCCCCAATTAGATCAATTGAAAGAATAAATATGTTTTACAATAAAATGCCATATAGTGTTGTTAGTGTCAAGCTGACTGATGGTCAGGTCAAGAAATTGCGATCAAAATCCGCTAAGGAATGTGGAACCACAATAACGTTGAAACCAGCGCAGATGTCCGGCGGTACACATAAAATATCATTAACGGATCGTCAAATAAAACATTTCAATGATGCATTGAAAAATAAGCGAGGGGTTCAAATTGATTTTTCGAAAGCCGCAATCGCGAACATGATAAAATCAGGTGGTATATTTCCATTGTTAGCCGCAATACCAGCATTGATTGCAGCGGCTGCCCCAGCGGTGGCGAAGGCGGCAGCGTTGGGAGCCGTTGGGACCGCAGCAGGGATGGCGTTGAAAAAGGCAACTGGGAAAGGATATAAAAAAAAGGGAAAGGGGTTGTACCTACCAGGAACCCCGTATTCATGGTACAGCGGCAAATCCGTGAACGGATCGGGTCTAAGAAAAATACCAGGAACGGTTTATTAGTTGAAAAATCTTCGATTTCCGGCCCAATTGTTGAGGAACCTATGGTTGAGGAACTTATAGTTCCCATGTCCAATTTTGATTTAATTGATGCTGCTAAAAAACTAGCGATTAAAAATTTCAGAGGGGTTTTTATGAGAGATCAATTACCGAGAAAACCAAATAACGTTGAAACCGGTATCATCAATCTTGATAACAGCAGCGGATCGGGAACTCACTGGGTTGCATACGCGATTGATCCACGTGGGATTGTCTATTTCGATTCATATGGGTTAGCTCCGCCAAGCGAGTTTATGCGGTATATAAATTCCTCGATGAAACTCAAAGGGTTTCCGATTTTTTATTCCACGCTGCCAACACAACAATTAAATGATCCACCGATATGCGGCCGTGAAGTATTAAATGTCCTCGCGGAGATTTCATTAAAATCCTTTGGATCTCCGTGGAAACCACCTCATATTATTGTAAACGAATACACGAGTGGGAAATTACAAGGATCAATAAATTGAAAACACAAGTTACGCTAACAATAATGATCGATATTTGGGGACAACCTCTGTCAATGTTGGAACCCACCGAGGAAACATCTGCGGGTTCTATCGAGGATGTAAAAAAAATAATAGAAGATGAAATCGCTGAGACGTTAAATTTAACAAGTGTTGACCCGAACGAAATAGTTGTATTTCAAGATCGCCAGGGTAAATTGAAAAGCAGTAATATATCCGTGAATGACATTTTGATACGGCATCGCGCTGCCGCTGAAAACTCTATTGCACTGTATTCCAACGATGGACAACTTAAACCAGGCGCACTTGTGTCTACGATCACCGACGCGATTGCTACCAACGAACGTGAGCTGAATGATTTTATACGAGGTTATAATAGTTTTCGCAAAAATGTCGTACATAAATTTTTTGGAACCCCGCTTGTGGTTGGCATGACTCTCGCTGAAATTAAAGACTTGTTGAATTCATTCTTCGCTAACAAGGAAGCTGGAAGGATGATGACTGCTTCAGAAATCAAGGCAAATTATCTCGAGATTTTTAAAGTAAGCGAAGATCAAAAACCCACTAACGACGTCATTGGTAGATTCTTTGGAACCCCGCTTGTGGCTGGCATGACTCTCGCTGAAATCAGTGAGTTTATCGGCAAGCACACTCACAATGCCTACATCGCTAATAATTTCTTTGGTGTCCCGGCTACATCTACAATGACTCTCAAAGATATTAATATGTTTATGGTGAGACAAACAACACTTAATACCATCGTGGATAAATTTTTAGGGAGAACACCTGTGTCTGAAACCACATCGTTGACAGGCATGACTCTCGCGGAAATTAAAAGCGCTATTGACAAACAAAAGCACACCAGCGATATTGTTAATAAGTTCTTTGAGGGCAGTAGCCTCCAAGATATCACGACGAAATTTTCTAACATCGACAACCATATTAAAACCCAAGCAGAGCTTAAAGTTGAAGACCTTCTGGTTTCATTATTCTTCTCTAACAGGGAGGAGAGTAGAAAAACAATAGATCCTACCAGAATCACGGTAAATTATCTCGATATTTTCGACGATCTTTTTAACCTGAAAAGAATATCTGAAAAGGTAAAGATTCCACATCACTACACGGGCGTTAAAAATATCGTGTATACGGTTAATCATGGAACCATGGATTGGATAAGAGACGGTTATACTACATTATCCATCGGTATCTTGGGTCTCCCCGGCATAGTGGGCCCTGACTACAAGCCAACATGGGCCGATGGTATCTACAGGCTAACGTGGATCTCTATCGATCAATTTAATATGATCGCGGACGGTAAAACCTACTCTGGTGGCACCGCGACGTTAATTATGGATGGTCGCAAAAAAAGCTTTAATGTCGTCGCGGTTGATAGCTCCACCATTAGATCAAAAATAGCCTGGTGTTTAGAACTCGTAGCTCATTTTTACGACTGAAGTACTAACAATTCCCGCTAACGATGACAAATAATTGAAAACACTAGCGGGTTTAAAATAACAATGACTTTGTCATCGACGCAATGTCGCTATGATCAGGTCAGAGAATTTCAGAATAGACTCAAAACCCTCACTGAGGAGTATCAAATAAAAATAAAAAAATACCGACGAAGAATCACCGCAATTGATGTTACTATATACTCGGTGTCAAGTGTTCTCACTGGTGCCGGAATAATACTTGCATCGGTTACAATGATTGCCCCGGTCGTAGTTCCAATTTGCATTTCTGCGGTGGCTACAATCGGGGGTATATTAACCGGGATAGCAAAAAAGATATCATCATGCAGCCAGAGTAAACTGCAGAATTACTTACTTCAATTTCATATTGCATCAACCGCATACTCGCAATTATCATTGATGATATCGTCGTCACTCGATAATACGATTATATCAGATAGTGAATTCTCAGCGATGGTCAGTATTTTTGATTCCGCGATATCGAAATTAGAGCGACAACATGAATATAATAACAATGACAACACCGATGGAATCAGAAAACACGAACCCAAAAAAACAAAAAATGATCTCAATAATATCAACATTACCAGATTGTGAGTTCTCAGTGATGGTCAGTATTTATGATTCCTCGATACCAAAATTAGAAATAAATCATGAGTATAGCAACGATGACGACACCGATGGAATTACTTCAACGAATAGTGGAGAACACGAACCCAGTACAAACGAGTATGATATCAATAACATCAACGAATCCAGAATTCAGTGTGAATTTCCCCTCTCCGGTCCCAGTGAAGGAGATAGCGCTAGCAAAACTACGAGTGTATCACAGTTGGCCTAATATCAGATCGGTTGCATTTAGTGGTCAGCAACCCAATAACACACTGGTGTTCTCGTATAAGAATAAACCCGATGGTACTCCAGAGTGGGAAACAGTTTCGTTACCAACTGGGTCGTACCAAATTAAGCAAATCAATGCTGAAATTCAGCGTAGAATAAAATCAATCACTGGAAAAGAATCAAAAATAGCTATTAATGTTCATCAACCGACACTCTCGTCGTCGATCGAAATAAGCACAGAGGGATACATTGTAGATATATATAACAGCTCGTTAAGAACAGTGTTAGGATGGCCTGAAAAACCACCGGAAAAATCCGCCACCGACTTAACCACGGACATACAATCATATCATGAAATCAATCCCAGTTATCAAGATAATTTATCTGATATAAGAAAAGGAAGAATCGCCGATAGATTTATATTTACCAACAAAGAAACATTGCAATGGGATTTTATCATTAAAAGAACAACCGACTCATCTGTTACTATTTCATTTACGCTAACTGACGTCCGTGGTTATTTTAATGAGATTAAACAATTATATGACACACAACTAGAACAACTACGGAAAACAAAATCGCAAAAACACGTTGAAATAATAAATCAGCTTATATCGGACATGAAATATATCTATGAACTAATAATTCAAACAATAATTAATGACAACAGCGACAATAAACAACGATTCTTAACCGATTACAATATCACAGAAGCCGATCTGCTTAATTTCAAGTTTCCCAAATACAACGCTGATGAACTAGCAAGAATTGTTAAAACCGATATCAAAGCACTACAAAAATCAGATTCAGCTGTCCTCTTCAGGTATAATAATGATCCAGATGGTGGCGGTAGGCATATTGCCCCTCATAATGTGAATATTTCAACGGTGATTGCGCTCAATTTAGTATGTGATGCAATTGAAGGAAGCTATCAAATTAATCTAGAGCAATCAAATCAAGCTCAGCAGGGATATATTCTTTATTCGTTTGCACCAACAGCTCCTCCAGGATTCCTAATTATTGAAAACCCAATTAATCCTGTCTACATGCGATGCCATAATAATTCGTTAACGAGAATTAATTTCAAACTCACCGACCAGTCAAATAATCTGATTGATTTACAAGAAGAGGTGTTAGCGATTAGTTTGTTTGTAAAATCCTAAAAATCTTCGATTTTCAACAAAGGATTTTCGTCCTACGGACTCGATCAAATATTTGGTTGAAATCATTTATTATTTTTTGTTAACCCAGAACTGAAAACTTTAGCAGCAGAGCAGGTGAATGACAACGACGTTGGCGTATATAAGGAAATCTTATTTTATCGAATAGACGCCATTTTTTTTACTATTTGGCAGAAGCCTCAGATTTCCGAATCGACGCTCGGAAAGTTGTGAGGTTCACCTGCTCTGCTGCTACATTTAAATTTTATCTTGCACGAGTTAAAGTGGAAAATGAGATCTGTAATTATAACGTGCTTTTAAATTAGAGAGGGAGAGGGGCGTTCCCATGTATCAACATCTTACTCGGTATGAATGACAAGGTCACTATGGACCTTTATTTATTTGACCAGAGGTTCCTCTAGGATATATATTGTAACCGAGACTGTCTCTGAATAGTATGTATCCAGTTTCACTTCAAATGTCTCGGAGCATCAATGACACTCGCAATCATGTTGCCCCCCCCCCCCCCAGCTTATTAGTAATGTATATATATGTGTGTGATCCATGACCATCATTGCAGGCCCGCACCTAGGAAATTCTGGGCCCCAGGCAGCTGACAGTTCGGGCCCCTTTCGTGTTTCAAATATGTGCGTATATTTTTTAAAAAAAACTCGATAAAGGGCGGGCCCCTATCTAGCTCGGGCCCCTGACAAGTGCCATGGTTGTCCCCCCCCCAGGTGCGGGCCTGATCGTTGACTCAGATTGATCAGAATTTAAGTGGTTGCAGTTCTCGGTCACTGTCCGCCTACCTTGTGATTATAGCCGTTTATAAGTGCGTATGTGTGTATGTTTTATGCAGCTGTTCAAACTGATACGGTCTTTGCTTTTATGCACTTTTTGAAGTATATTTGAAGAATGTTTCGTCTTTGTTATTTGAATCCATTGTAATAACAAAAATCCATTTTCCATTCGTTGCGCATGAAACTACTTTAAGTTTCTCAGTCTATAAATGAAAGAGACCGTATATTTTTACTCTCTATGACACCATCTTCTATCTAGCATCAACAGGCGCCGTTTTTAAACAGAGACACGTATAGTATGGCAAAAAGATATAAAGTATACCACGTCTGGAAATAATGAATTATTATTTGACATAACATGTTAATTGCCTGTTGTTATATATATATATATATATATATATATATATATATATATATATATATATATATATATATATATATATATATATATATATCTGGGTCTTTTTTGCTCAAGGGAGATAAACACTAACCACAAAATTAAATTGGGGGCCCCGAGTGGCCGAGTGGTCTAAAGCGCTCTCCGTTACGGATCACTGCCATCTCACCTCTGCGTGGGTTCGAGTCTCAGATTCTGCTAGAAAGCTTGCCAGTAGCTTCTCTTGGGGGTTTTCCCGGGTTCTTCCTCCACCATTAATATTGGCTGCCATGTATAGCCTATCGTGTGCTGAAAAACGGCGTTAAACCCTAAAACAACAATAAAACACAAAAAAATTAATTGGTAATGAAACAAGAGATCGCACCGGTTGCATAGTGGTTAGAGCTTCCGCTTTGAATGCGGAAGGTCGGTGGGTTCGAACCCGGGCCGAGTCGTATCAAATACTTATAAAAATAGTAAAAACAGTTGCCTCGCTAGACGCTCAGCATTAAGAGGTTGGTGATATGACTGGTTGGCCTGGTGTCAGTATAATGTCTCTGAACATTATGTAACCAGTCTCACAGCAGTCATCCTAGCGATATGACTGAAAAGTTGTTAAGGCTAAGTTAAAAATACAAATATCACACAGCCCCAATCAAACAGCTCCATGTTATCACACAGCCCCAATCAAACAGCTCCATGTTATCACACAGCCCCAATCAAACAGCTCCATGTTATCACACAGCCCCAATCAAACAGCTCCATGTTATCACACAGCCCCAATCAAACAGCTCCATCTTATCCAATTATATCTTGTTGATATTTGCAGTGTATTTTTATTTTAAATACTGCAGAGAATGGCGACCAATCACAGAATGGTATGCGTTGGTGCCAGTGAAATGTCTCCTGTGAATGTACATGTTAGTGAGATACAGAAAGTGAATGCTTTAGAAATAAATATTTTGCAAGTAAGCAGTGGTCTTGAATAGATTTTATTGGATAAACAGCCCCATGCAAAATTTCACCAAAATCCTATGGAACTGCTCTCTTCATTAAACGCTTATCTGATTATGAAATCCTTATTTAACCGCATCTAGCCATTTACATCACCTAACCCAAATTAGGGTAATGTTTAGGAATGTGTGATTAGTTACGTTTTATGAAAAAGACCCATTCTTTTTTGTCGTCAAAAATAGATGCTGATACCGTATTTATTTAGTCACTGTTTGCGCGTTTCATGTTTATTGCAAGTAAAACGTCAGTGTCAGATTTGCTGTTTATATTTTTGTTTGTCATTATTATTGATAATCTGGGATTTCCTTGTCTAGACTGAAAGGTAGCGAGTTCGTTCATTCGGATCGGCCATAGTCAGCTTCAGTGGTGTGTTCATGGCTTGGCAATTTACTCCATGTGAATCGGCATCAAATAAACCAGTTTTTGCTTTGCCCAAAAAAAATCCAGGAAGAATTGATAACGTTTATGATTTTATTCACATATTTTCCAGTATCCACAGAAGAGAAATTCAAAATCTGGTGTAGATGATGATATATGGTATAGAACAATAGATAAATGTTTTGAAATTCAAATTTTGTTGCTTGAGGCAATCACCAAAATATTTTGGGCTTTTTATTATCCCCGTTGTTATTTATAAACAAACGAGGAGATAAAGAATAACAGGTTGATTTGACGTGGACATCTGACACTTTTCCTTTGTTAATATCATGTACTGAATAATGCAGATGAGAACCGAAATTAATTGCATTTATATCTCTTTTCTTGCCAGTTACTGTGCTCTAAATTTGTCAAGATTTCGATGCTAACTAGTAGGTTTAGATTTTATTGTTCCTAAATTTGTCAGTTAAATTATGTACAGTGCTATAAATTTGCCGAGGTTTTGATGCTAACTATTGGTTGAGAGTTTATCGTTCCCTAATCTTGCTTATTTGTGGTCGGGAGAAAGAGTTCAGTATGCCTACAGTGATAAATGTATATAACAGCGCATCAACTTTAATTTGCATTACTTTCACGGTGTCACGTAGACGAGCGTGAACTGTGTTAAACTTTATGGGCATGGATAGGGGGACCAGTCTGGTACTTGATAATTACGATGACACTAAAACAGACATAAGCACGATAACCGCGACGGCTACACCCCTAAAAGCCCCAATTTAAAACTAAATGTTGGTACGTAGACACTTATTTAACAGAAGACAGGTCGAACTTGGGAATGCCTCATCGGATACCATTCATTATTCATTTTTGTTCTTACTTGACTGCTTGAGTCTTACAATTTCATTCTCGACGCAAACTTGTACTTCGTGTCATGTTCAAAATTGCTATGCACAATTCAGGCTGCTCATTTAGAAACGCTTTTGCGAGCTGATGTATGATGTATATATTGAATAAGATGATAAATGATCATGGATATCATGATAAAGTTTTCTGTTCCGAGCTTTTAATATGTCATTCCAGCTGGTCAATTGAGAATTTCTTTAATCATGTTTTAAAATAAGCAAGGAAATTTGAAATACATATCCTCAGTGGTAAGGTTTGTTTGTTTGTTTGATTAGGATTTTTAACGTAGCTTTAACAATTTTTCAGTCATATCGCTACGATGTCTGCAGTGAGGCAGTTTATAGTGATGTCTAGCACTGAGACATCATGCCGCAGACATGTAGCATGATGTCTCACCCAGTCACATTATCCTGACACCAGGCCGACCAGTCCTAACACTAACCTCTTTATGCTGAGCGTCAAGCGAGGCAGCTGTTAGTACCATTTTTGTAAGTCTTTGGTATGACTCGGCCGGGGATCGAACCGACGACCTCCCGCTTCCGGGGCGGACGCTCTAACCACTAGGCCACCGAAGCGGTCAGTGGTAAGGAATTCATACAGTAGGTGCTGGTACAGTAAATGCACGGTTGTAATGCTTGGTTTTTGACCACGAAATCTGGAGATCGATTTTAGTCGTCGATCGAAGATTACGCTCAGTATCCGATAATCTTAGTTCAGTTAGGTTAGAGATCTAATTTGGAGAAAGATTGTTTAAAGACTGTCATGATTCCTTTAAAATAAAAAATACGTTTTTGTACAGGTAGCCATTGCAGATGTGAAAACTAAACATTATAGGGAATCATAACAGGAAGTTTCAATATTATTCGGGCTAACTCCTATTTGTCCCGTTCTTTAAAGCACATGAAATCAGCTTTTAATTTGTTTGAACCGTGCTTTCAGTAGACCATTTCCATCTATCGAGTGGCATCTTTTATTTTATTAGCAGGTGACACAGGATCAGATAGTTGCAACTGTAACATGTATACGCTTAATATTGATAAATGCCTTTAAAAGCACGATAACATGTGCAGCATATGGCTTTTTTATATAAAAAATATCAGTAGCTAGACACTAGTTAGACGGATCTTTCATGTTTTCCGCATCCTCCTTTTATGCTGAATAACTTCAGTCCTATAATTATTTGATTTAGATGTTTGAATAACAGGGTCCATTATTCAATTTGTCACTGATACGGTCAGTCGCTTCGCTTTTGTTTTGACAAGATCTTCATCGTCTCTCGAGTCACATAAGCTCTGTTGGTAGAGCGTCGCACTCGCAATCATTAGCCCAGGCCTGACCTTTTCACCTGTCACGGAGTGTACGTGTAAAACGCACTTAAATCAAATTTACTATCATTATATTGCCATGAATGTTTTGAATAGTTACAATAGTTACTTCGTGCAACGTATATGTATGTATGTATGTATGTATGTATGTATGTATGTATGTATGTATGTATGTATGTATGTATGAGCCAACCATATTGCATGCCGATGAAAACATATTCAATTCAATTGAATGCATTGTAGCATTTTGAAACGTATACATTATTTTATTAGTCCTGAAACTGCCACTTTTAACGACCATGATAAATGTCTTTTCATTTGTTATTGCTCATCGTAGATGATCATTGTATCAGTTTGTATAACAGTTAAAACGGTTGGTTAATTGATCGATTGGAATCTATAATTTATATTTTTGCCTCGCAACGTATTTTCTATCTTAAACAAACAATACGCCTGTAATGTATGTCTGCATATATATATATATATATATATATATATATATATATATATATATATATATATATATATATATATATGTATATATATATATATATATATATGTATATATATATATATATATGTGTGTGTGTGTGTGTGTGTGTGTGTGTGTGTATATATAGTCGTGTTTCAATCACGTGCATTGCTTAAACTGTCACATACTAAATACATAATGTGAAATATAATTTGTTTTAAAAAAAAATCAGTCCTCATATAGATTCATACATGCCAACCATTACGCTTTTGGCGTAATCATTACGCTTTTTCCCACTAAATTCCGCGTTACGCGTTAACGTTTATAGATTACGCTTTTTCAATATATCCATCTTGCAAAAAAAGAAATTTTTTTTTTTTCGTTTTTATTAGCATTACTTTATTTTTTACATACTGTTTTATTTTTAAATAAAAAAAATACACCGCTTCTACATAACTACGATATACGAGTATACTTGTCCGTGGACTTTCCTAATATTCATGTTCTATTTATAGCAACTATCATGTTACTAAGATACTTTCAAACTTTCAACCTCATATTCTATTTATAGCGGCTTAGTGAGGAGAGAACAGACTGGTTTCTATTTTGTTTAAATCATTATGCACATACTCTTTGTTCTAATTTTGCATAGTGCAGAACCAGTCTAAAAGTTTTTTTGCGCTAAAAAGTATTAAAAAATTCTTAATGCGTTTATGAGTGCAAAAAATATCTCTTAAATAATTTCACAGATGGGTTAGAAAAAGTCAATAATAAACAAAGCAAAATGTAATCAATCCTCCAAACACGACGAGGGCATCATCACGTGACGTCTAATCGTTGGCGCTAAATGGCTTCAGATGTTAAGATGGATTCTAGTCTTTGTGTATGTTAGAGCACATTTTTTTCCCCAAGAATTTCGCAGATGGATCAGAAAAAAGCAAAACAACGAGTCCTCCAAAGATTCAAAGATGAATATATGAATGGCATAATACAGCGTTCCATTCTCGGACAGCATCATGCTCATTGCAGACTGTGCGGAAACGATTTTAGCATTGGTCATGGTGGTAAATTTGATGTGGAAAAACACATGAAAACAAGGAAACACATCGAATTAGCTCGCCTTACGAACTCTAATACTAAGGTAACTTCTTATTTACAGCAGAGCTCAAGTGCAGACTTGAATACTATAAATGCTGAGGTGTTATTTACCGAGTTTTTAATAGAACACGGACTACCCTTAGCGGTAGCAGACCACGTTGGTCCCTTGTTCAAGCGGATGTTTCCTGATTCGAAAATTGCGGAAAAATATGCTTGTGCAAGAACAAAATCATCTCACATTGTTCGGTGCCTAGCAGAAGATACTTCACTTAAAATTGCAGAAGCAATGAAAATTGGGCCGTTTAGTATTGCCACAGACGGGAGTTGTGATTATGATGATAAAAAGTTGTACCCAGTATGTATTAGATACTTTGACAGTGAAAAAGGCAAAGTCATGAGTGTTCTTCTTTCTTTACCAGAATTAACAGTAGATTCCACTGGACAAAACATTTTTGATTTGCTTGACAATGTTTTGAAGAAACATGACATAAGTTGGCAGAACTGTATGGGGTTTGCAGCTGATAATGCATCAGTGATGACTGGAATTCATAAAGGAGTTGCATCCTATATTTTGAAAATGTCTCCATCAGTGTTCATAACAGGTTGCCCCTGTCATTTGATGCACCTTGCTGCTGATAAATTAGAAGTAGATATTGGCCATTTATTAATAGATATCTGTGATTACATGCTCCATAAATTCCCATATGGAGATGAACTGCTTTTAAATGCTTCAGTTGCTTATGTAAATGAGAGACAGTCAAAAAGCTTCAAAAGTGTTAGATTCTTTGTCAAGAGATATCCCTTTTTATTGCCACCCTTGTCTAACTTGGATCATCTGGAAGAAGAATTCCTGAAGTATCAAGTTGGGATTCTACCTGACAATATACTTAATGCAGATAGAGTTGATGTGCAATGGCACCTTATTTCCCAGCTAAAAGACTCTATCACTGTCAGGTTATGAAAGGAATATTGGTTCTTTACCATTCTAATGCTGACTGTGAGAGATTGTTTAGTGTTGTTAACAAAAATAAAACTGAATTCAGGTCCAGGCTAAGTAACCCGGTACTGAGTGCTCTACTGGTATGCAAAACATTCATGGCCTCAGCTGGTACAAAATGTTTTGAAATGCGACATGACAATCTGTTGCTTTCTAAAGCTAAAAGTGCTACATATGAACACTTGAACCATTAATGAATGATAAAAGACGAGAAAAGCAAATAAATCATTGTTAATTGTAATTGTAGTATGTTATATGTGGATTACTCTTTTTCTGCTTGGATTCCTCTTTTTGACCACTTGGATTACACTTTTTCCTCGTCAGGGGTTGGCATGTATGTAGATTACTGAAGAATAATGAATAATTCAGTCCTGAGTTAGGAGTCTCGTTCGATGTGTCAGCATTATGCCAGTGTTTGCAAGAACATCGCCTAACATTAGTCAGTTTTAAAAAGCCGTGTAATTAAAGCCTTTCACCATAATTAGTCCTGCAATTCATAACTAATATTTTTATATGTTTATTTAACCATTGGACGTTAAATGTAGACTTACAAACGAGATCAAATAAGATTAAATAGTCTTTATTTGTAACGGTGTCACGTGACTTGCCTTTTAAAAAAAAAAAAGGAGGAGGCGGGTAGGAGAATCATCTAAACCGTTTTGCCGGAATAACCATATTCAGGAACAGACATATGTACTTGAAAGAATGAAGAGAAATTGAAGAATACTTGAGCATACGTGAAGTTTTAGAGTTTGATTCAAAATTAAAACTGGTAAATAGCATGTGGATTGAATGTGGTAATGCTGCATGGGGCAACACCTGAAACTAAGGCTAGACTTTGTAAGGTTGGGATGGCCACAGTTGACAAAGGATGTTGTATTTTTGTTTTAGTATGGCCGTGACAGCCTCACATGCACGGTAATACACATGAATAGAATGTTTGCTTTCATTCAATAGACGTCGAATAATGCAGGCTCGTGTCCATAATGTTATCAACATCTTGTTATACAGTAACTGCTTCGTAATCTGATGAAGTGCTGTTTTTCAATATTGATCACGTGATAACAAGGAAACTAAAATATTTTTGTTGTTGAAACAAAAACACAACAATCAACTGACCCCACAAACAATTATCGATGCGCATTGGATTCGTTGATTTATCTAATATAATTAGACGTTAGTTTAAAGTTTCAAACATGATTAATTAAAACATCCTGAATTACGAATAAGCAGCTGTTGAACTCGGATCACAATTATTTTTTCCAATGCAATCGCTACATTTGTTTCTTTGTACTGAACTGTCCACTTAGTTCAAGTCCTGGTAAATCATATGTTCCTTTAAAGTTACTTCAAAGATGAACTCGCGCTGAAGTTTTTGTCATAGGCTTTTCATCGGTTATCCGGCATTTTTAGAGAGGCCATCTTCGCTAGCCAAGGTTCCGATAACCATATCTACACATTGGCATATCGAGCAGGTATGTCTGTGGTTCGGGTTTGTGAATTTCATTGGCAAGCCACCGCGTCCAATCAAAATTAAATTGTTCAAATTTGAACACTGTTCCTACGTGATCGAGACAAGAAGAGTACATTCCTTGAATGGACTGATAAATAAGCACTTTTACAGTATCGGTTGATGTTTTCACAAATATCTTTTCACTCAAATAGACCTGTAATGGCTTCCTTCTAGCACAGTCATACTTTCCACGTTAAACTTCTAAAGTATCCTTTATCGGTCAATTGCCACTACATGTACCATTTTTTTGGCGTATGTACAGTGCAGCTCGCTTTTTGGTTAGTTGGCATTACATACTAAGGAAGGCAACACGTGAAATCCAATAGATGTTGCTATGACAAAGCACAAATATAGCTGTTCGATCCGCCAAGGTTTAGCTAGGGTTATCGGAACTTTGCCTAACGAATATGTTGAGAGGGTGTACTGTGAACAAAGCACCGTGCAGTGATTCACAGATTTTGCTTACGAGTCAGCATTAAAGCCTCATTACTCTTTTTGCTGTACCAAAATATACATAAACACAAACAAACACACGACCACTAAGTGGTTAGAGTGTCCGCCTTGGAAGCGGGTGTTCGCGGGTTCTTAGCCCGGCCGTGTCATAAAAAAGGTACTAACAGCTGCCTTGCTTGACACTCAGCATTAAGAGGCTGGCGTTAGGACTGTCAGAATAATGTGACTGGGTGGGACACGATGCCACATACATGTCTATCTGCGGCATGATGTTGCTAGACATTATAAACTACCACATTGCAGACATTGCTGAAAAATTGTTAAAGGTGCCTTACAAATCCAAATAACACACACACACTATATATAAATTTTGGTATTTGTAGCAGACTTCATAATGCCTGAAGAATAAATGTTTGTGGCATACGACAGTTTGCAGTTCACTAACTTTACTGTACTGTTGTCGTTTAAATTTCAGCTGTTGTCAAACTTTTGTAGATGAAAGATAAGTTATGCCGTATTTTTGGCTTGTTCCTTATCAGCAATTAAATCCGATTGCTTGCATCTCCCCGAAACCCACGATTATATAGACAGTGTTCTAAATCAGGCGAGGCTCTCAATTGTGACGTCAGATTGGTTTATGATTTGACGTTAGTCACTGTACTAGTATTTGGATGAGTATTGTCGTTACGTTAACCGTTGGACGATAGAATTTAGGGCGGAGTTAAGAGTTTGTGCATTATTTTGTTTCTATAATCAAAGAACCGGGCCATGTTGCTCTAAGATGGGCTGATCTTGTGGTCGGATTCAAATCCCAACCCTTCTAGTCACGATTCCAACCCACGAATCCACTGATTCTACAGGGGACAGTAGGTTTAATTGCAGTACAGTTCTTCTGAGCGAATGTTCAGTATCAATGTTAGAAATTCTTCGAGGTCCTTCCTCATCATAACTATGTAATAAAACAAGTTGATTGTTTTTTTAAATTTAAAAAAAGCACCCAAATTAATGAAGGAATTGGACATGAAAAAATATATTTTATTGAACTCCTAATGCTGAAATCTTTTCAGAAGGCGTCTGATAAGAAAGTTTGCAAGATTGTGACCATATGGGCGTCAAATCGACATTTCATTTAGGACCAACTAAACATCATTCAAGGACTTTCAGTGAAAACCTCATATTGACGTCATGTCATCATCCATTCAGGAAGAGTAGTGATAACAAGAATTTCAAAGCAGCCACTGTGGCTTCCATATTGGCTGTGCATACAGCACTATTTTCATGTAGGACCTAATAGACATTCGTCAAGTTTAACTAGGGAGCGAGTCGATTAATTTTTTTTGAAGTCCTTGGAGAGCAAAAGACGAAAGATTATTCAAGGCGGTTCATAAATTTGATATGATAACAAACATATTATAAAGCTGTATTTATCACACGAACAAATTATGATATTTATCAGCCTATATAAGATATTCGTAATCTCTGCAATGAAACCACTTTCTGGTACATTCGAATAATGTATGTATGTATGTATGTATGTATGTATGTATGTATGTATGTATGTGTGTGTGTGTGTGTGTGTGTGTGTGTGTGTGTCGAATTTTGAATAAACATTGAACCTTAAAGTTGAATACATTGGTCATTAATATTTTATGACATTTAGACCGGGGGAGTCTTTGTGAAGGGTCACTTTGACTTTGTCTTTTTAATCGTTCCCTCTCAGTGTTAAAACCTAAAAAGTGCCAATGTTCTGACTCAATGAAATTGTCTGGATATCTTAGCACGGGTTTGAGAACGAGACAGCTGAATTTCCGATCCTTGTCAAATAGTCATTCTTCAAAGGGAAGAGTTAATTATATAACTTAATTCAGAAATTCAGACTGACGAAATAAATGCTTGTCTTATGAAATGTTTTAGAAATCACTGCCTATGATTAGCCTGAATGAAATTAAGGCGATCAGGCTGGAAGTAATGCGAATTGAGAGAGAGAGAGAGAGAGAGAGAGAGAGAGAGAGAGAGAGAGAGAGAGAGAGAGAGAGAGAGAGAGAGAGAGAGAGAGAGAGAAGACGGAAGTCCTGAAAAAAAGAGACGGGATGAGTGATGTCCGATAAGGAAGAGGAAGTCGGAATAGTAAGACTCCAGGAAATAGGAAACGTTGGAACACAGTCGAGAATAAGGTGATGCAATAAGTCGGGTACATTGTGCTCTTTTCACCACTCGTTATGATGATGAAATAAATCTAAATTAGAAACTGCTATTATATCCTGTTGATTAAAATAAAGTTGAATTGAAATTACCATTATTCATTTGTTTTTGTGTGTGTCTATTTTGCATTATTTCTTCCCAATAATTTTGCCCAGTTCTCTGTTGATATTCCATCTTTTCACTTACAGCGGGTCATAATATCGAGGGTGGTCATTCCCTAAATAACGTATCTAAATCCAATTAACTACCTCTCTTGCTTAGAGGGAGACGTTACAGCATGTTTGTATGTATGCTGTTTACCTAGACATAGTTGCATGTATGTCAGTCTGAGCAAGTTGAATGGACGTCTCTGTCATAGTTGTACGGATGTCTATCTATGCCATAGTTTTACGTATGTGTCTGTGACATAGTTGTATGTCAGTCTGTGACAGTTTTAATGGTGTCCGTCTGATATTTTCTTTGGATTAGTGGGTCAGTGGATAATTGGAGAAATATTAAACGTTGGGCGTATTTAATGAAAACATGTGTGCCCCACCACAATCTCTCTTTATCTGGCGAAGGGGGATATGCTTCCGTAGATAGTCTGCATATCCACTTGAATACTGACCAATGAGCACTGTGACTGCATGTATTTAAAAACTATTAGCCATGGTTTGAGAAGAATCGCGTTGTTAAATGAATAATATACAGTGGCCATTCTGGTGTTTCGTCTCTTCATTAACGCATATGCGGGTCCGTGATTTCATGCATGTTTTATATACGTTATAAACCCCCAGTTTTATCACAGTTCAAGGGAAGGTGTGTACGGACAGGGTTATGTTGATTGTGTCCATCTCTTCTCAGCCTACTCTCGGGACGGGCGCACTTTTCCATCTTGACTTCTAACGTCGAGATCAAAATGGATACATACATACATACATACATACATACATACATACATACATACATACATACATACATAGATACATACATACATACATACATACATACATACATACATACATACATACATACAACAGCGATACACAGAAAGCTCTGACATACAAAGGGCATACTTTGCATTCAAGTTCATGTAGTTTAAACGAATTCTGCAGTACATATCAAAATCGATTTTAGAAGGGGTCGTCTTTTATAAAGTCGTATATGTTGCCTTTATTTTGTTGGTATGTTATAGGTATCAGTACCGTATTAACCCATGGCAGGGCCCCTAGGCTTCGAGATTCTTTGGGCCCCTCGACATCCACCCGCGACTGGCAGGGCCCCTTGGCTTCGAGCTTCTTTGTGCCCCTCGACAACCACCCGCGAATTTCGCGCTTTTTTAATTAATACAAACTTACCAAAAAATGATTTATAAAGGTGGAATTTAGCAGCAGTCTGATTGTTATGGCATGGAGTAGGAATTTTCGATTACGCAGCATTGCCATGACATGGCTAAAGGTTGTATGGACCCCTACTCTTGGTGGGGCCCTAGGCTTCATCCTAGTCAGCCTTATGGATAATACGGCCCGGGGAATTATCGATGGCTTTAACTACTAAATAGTAACTTCAAGAATAGCCAGGTAAACATTGTTGGCGCGGACTCGTTAAATAGACCGCATTTATGTGCAGAGTTGTAACGACTTCACAGGCAAGAACATGGTCCAGTTATTGGCAAAATGTTTACAAATTAGACAAGTGCGTGCTTTAACAAATAGTTTGACGTGAACTAGATATTACAACTACTTACAAACAGGGCTGAAATGCAATACAAAGTTAGTGATACAATGTAGTCAGAACTGTTGTTTAAGATGTTTTTCAAGCACTCTATGGTGCCAGTGTGTACGATATGTAGTAAGATAGGAAAGGAATTTTATTCTCTTTTGACATGAAATGGCTAAGAAGTCGTTTAGTTCCCAGTGAATTCCAGAACTCCTTGTGTAAAAGTTATGTTATATAATTTATTGAACCGGATTATTATAAAAAAATGCCGTGAGATTAGATTGGTACGAATCGGCTTTTACTGTTGGCAGTTGATCATGGTAGTATTCAAACTTGATCAACTCAGTGGTACTAGTACACATACTTAGGCAGGCACTTGTTGCTAAAGGACAGTAAAGGCCTGTCCCTGACGAAGATTAAAATCTGGATTTTGTAATGCTTTGTTTTGAAGATCTGATACTGTCAAGGTAGTGAGATTGTAAACAACTTGAAGCGGACCAATAATGATGTACGAGCTTTTCGCTGAATAATTAGCATGAATACCTTATGGGCGTTAATACATTAGGAATGTAGTTAGCATGCTATTCATCGAATGTACATTTAATAAAGTGTTATTTGGCATAGTTTGACAATGATATTGTCCAGAGAATAGAATGAAAACTAGAAGCGAACATTGACATTTAGATGTAGTAATCTATATCGCAATTCGAAGGCTGTAGTTTTTCCTTAATTCTCAGGATATGCAATAAAAGAAGAATAAAAAACCCACGCGCACTTTTGTAAAATCTTAATGCAGGAATGACTTCGACAGAATATTTAAGTTTTACCCGTCAGCTGGAAGTCAATCTTATGATGCAGTGTTATCCTCACAAAGAAGGTATCTCAGGTGGGGGTGGGGGTCTAATGCGTTCGCCATTACAGGTCAGTCTTATCTTGCCTGTATCCGCGTGGGTTCGATTCTGTGTGAGAAAACTTGCCATTAGCTTCCCGTGGGCGGGTGGTTGTTCCATGGGTCTGTCCAATTTTTCCCAGAACCAAATATATTGGCTGCCATGTATCTTGTGCAGAAAATTGGCGTTAAACCCATAACACTCAGTGTAACAATATCATACAAATCAATGAAAGTGCCCGTTGTTTGCGATCGATACGTGACTTTGCTTGGAGGAGAAACTTAGATTGACTCATTCAAACGGCGTTAAAGGTTGTGTTGGGTCACACTGGCGAGAAAAATGTACGCGGGCTCGCAGTGAATATTTATTCAGACTTGCGAATAATCATGAAAACGAGGCAATCATTACAGACGGCCACATGTGATATAGGAGCCTAGCGGATAGCACCCGTCATTTGCGACGATGTAGTGATGTATCACTCATTTTAGTTATGAATCTAATAATTTGATCAATCTGATTAAAATCAGATACCCACTGTCCTACGTGAAGATCGGACGACGACTGCTTAGGGTTTATGTTCAGGGGACCTTTGAATTAGCCAATGGAAAGGCAGCTTTCAAAACGCAGAGAGCGATTTAAATCGCCCAGTACTCATTTATGTTCTTCATCCATACTGCTTAGGATCCAAACGCGAATATAAGATTTAATCTGATTTGCTCATACAATTAGCGATTATGGTAAGAAAGAACAACGGTTGACAGAACATGACTCCCAAAGCCGTCGTTGTCAGATCTTCGTGTATAACAGTGAATATCTGATTTTAATCAGATCGATCATTAGATTACATTAAATTGACACGCGACATACATGGCAGATCGAATACCTTGTGCTTAGACATTTAGCCATGTTTGTTCAAGTGTGGCTTGACCTCTTAAGCGCATTTATTAACTTCCAGTCTGATTACACACTCGTAGAAGTTGCTATATTTATTTTTAAAAAAGACCCCCCCCCCCCCCCCAAAAAAAAAAAAAAAAATCGAACAAAAAACAAATCAACAACAATTCAACACAATTGAGGGGAGCCCCGAGTGGTCTAAAGAGCTCTCCGTTACGGATCACTGCCATCTCACTTCTGTCTGCGTGGGTTCGAGTCTCGGATTCGGTCAATGTGGATATGTGAGAAAGCTTGCCAGTAGCTTTTCGTGGGTCGGTGGTTCTTTCCGGGTTTTTTTCCGTGTTCTTCCTCCATCATTAATACTGGTCGCCATATATAGCCTGTCTTGTGCTGAAAAATGGCGTTAAACCCTACAACAACAACAACGACAGCAACAACAATCAACATACGCGCATATTACTCCCCCGTCGTGCATATTATATATTGCCATTGTTAATATATAGACAACTAGCTATCTACATATATAAATTCCAACTTCATGTCTCTAACTTAACCCGTGCACAACTTTCAGCCTATCTACTTACAAATTAAGCAATCTGCTGCAGTGGTCGAAATGTATTCTGGGAGTTATTTGTCGTTAATTGCAAAGCTTCTTGCGACATTTACTTTCCTTCTGGTGTTATACTCCAGTTATTTATCGTTGATTGTAAAGCTTCTTGCAACATTTACTTTCATCTGATAGATCAGTTACAAACGTTTGCTTGCGATGATTTTGAAGTGGCGGAAACCATAAAAACCCCAGAACACCACATATCAGGATAGGTAACAACTTAGCCGAAAACGGATATCGAACTAAGTTCCTTAAAAGTACAAATCAAGTGCGCCGCCGCCACGTTTCTCACCATCAGTATACTCACCAAATGCTAGCATGTTAAGGTATTTGGATCAGCTGATAGTCTGAACTTGCTGACTTTTTGGGATAAAGTCCAAAAAAGAGTTTATCCAGTATTAAGAAATATTTGAAGTCCTATTAAGAATCATTACATTTTTAAAATTGGTTCACTCGCGCTCATAAATTGTTAAAACAGGCATTTAAAAGTGTATTAATTCAAAGAAGCACGATTAGTTTGATCTGTTGAAGTGCAGTTGTAGTTGTAACGTGGATTAAAGATCCAGAAATCAGAAATCAAAATGGCTCTTTGATTGAACTTTTCTTTTAGTTTCGATGATGAACTTGACAAGCTCCTACCTGTAAATATATAACATGTAACAAGGTCAGTATTCACATACTCCCACCGCCTAAGTGGTTCGAGTGTCCGCTTCGGATGCGAGAGGTCTCGGGTTTGAACCTTGGTCGAGTCATACCAAAGATTTTTTAAAATGGTACCGAGAGCTGCTTCGTTAGGCTAAGCATTAATGCAGTTAATGTTAGAACTGGTACCAGATGAATGGGACTTGGTGGGAAATGATGTTACATTGCTAGACATCATTTTAAACTGCCACACTGGACACATCGTAGTGATATGACTGAGAAATATTTTTATTTTTATTTTAAAAACCACGTTAAAAATCCAAATCACACTCACATTCCCAAGGCTGCAATTTTCGTAGTAATTGAAAACACATGTAGCCACTTAAGAAAACCTTTAAGCTGACACCATTATTTATGATGTAAATGATAACCAGTTATATGTGGATTACTTGTCAAAATCGTATATATATATATATATATATATATATATATATATATATATATATATATATATATATATATATATATATATATATATATATATATATATATATATATGATTCGAAAAAAAAGACGAACTTTCGGTGGTTATCGTGTCAGACTCGACTGCTCAAAAAATGCTGTTTTGTATTCTGTCTTGGGATCAGCCGGAGTCGGTCACTATGGTTTATTCTTAGGTATGTCCCTTTTGTCCAATTGGCTGGGAATGATATCCTTGTGTTGCTGTGTGTTACAGCTCCAAACCAAACTAACCATTTTTTTAATTTAAAAAAGTTCTTTTATATTTTGCTATACATATTTAGATAAGATTTATTCGAACTATATACAGTTATTATATAATATCTGGTTTTAGTTAGGGAGTGTAGGGTTTGATGCATTACCAAAGCTGTCTCTATATGTATATCTTGCTTTGCGCAACTCTTGGATCTATCTTTATTTTCATTCTTCTCTGTACCCCTCCCCCTCATCATTCATTCATTCATTCACTGCCCGTCACTCCTATCAGGGTATGGGCCGCCAACTACAGATCTCCAGAGTCCTCTGTCCCGGGCCATTTTCTCTAGCTGGTTCCAGGTGTAGCCCATCTTGGTGGTGTCCGCCTGGAGGTTGCGTCGCCAGGTGTTTCTTGGACGGCCTCTCTTCCGCTTGCCTTGTGGGTTCCACCTCAGCGCCTGCCTGGTGATACTGGTTAGTGGTTTTCGTAGGGTGTACCCTATCCAGCCCCTTCTTCCTGATTTCTTCTTCAGCAGGAAGTTGGAAGGTCCTTTCCCAAAGATTGGCATTGCTGATGGTGTCAGGCCAGCGGATCCAGAGAATCCTTCTGAGGCAGCTGTTGATGAAAGTCTGGACTTTCCTGATGGTGGTCTTGGTCGTCCTCCAGGTCTCTGCTCCATACAGTAAGATTGACTTCACGTTGGAGTTGAACAGTCGGATTTTGGTGGTCAAGGACAGCTCCTTGGAGGTCCAGATATTCTTGAGTTGGATGAAGGCGGCTCTTGCTTTGCCGATCCTTGTCTTGACGTCTGCGTCTGTACCGCCCTGCTGGTCAATTATGCTACCCAGGTAGGTGAAGGACTGCACTTCTTCCAGGGGACTTCCATTCAGGGTGACTGGTTCAGTACTTGTGGAGTTGATCTTCAGGATCTTGGTCTTGTCCTCGTGGATGTTGAGGCCAACTTGTGAAGACGTGGCTGCCACAACGTTTGTCTTTTCTTGCATCTGCTGTTTGCTGTGTGAAAGGAGTGCAAGGTCGTCGGCAAAATCCAAGTCGTCTAGCTGGCTCCACAAAGTCCACTGAATTCCGTTCCTGCGCTCGCTGGTGGACGTCTTCATAATCCAGTCGATGGCAAGGAGGAAGAGAAATGGTGATAACAAGCATCCTTGTCGGACTCCAGTTCGCACCTGGAAGCTGTCTGTGAGTTGCCCTCCATGGATAACTCTGCAGGACATGCCGCCGTAGGAGTTCCTGATTAGGTTGACCATCTTGGCTGGGATGCCGTTGTGCCGAAGGAGTTTCCAGAGGGTTGCTCGATCCACGCTGTCGAACGCCTTCTCATAGTCGATGAAGTTGATGTACAACGGGGAGTTCCACTCTAGGGACTGTTCGACTATGATGCGGAGCGTCGCAATCTGGTCCGTGCAGGATCTGTTCTGCCGGAAGCCTGCTTGCTCATCTCGCAGCTGTGCGTCCACGGTTGCCTTCATCCTTTCCAAGAGGACTCGGTTGAAGACCTTCCCTGGCACAGATAGGAGTGTGATGCCCCTGTAGTTGTTACAGTTGCTGAGGTCGCCTTTCTTGGGAAGCTTGATCAGGTAACCTTCTTTCCAGTCTGCCGGTACGTCTTCTTCCTCCCAAATCCTCTCAAAGAGTGGGTACAGCATCTCCACTGACGCATCCAGGTCTGCCTTTAGCGCCTCTGCTGGGATGTCGTCGGGTCCAGCCGCCTTCCCGTTCTTTATCAGGGTGATGGCCTTCCTGATCTCGTCTCTGGTCGGTTTCTCGCAATTGATCGGGAGATCCACGTTAGCTGGTTCGATGTCTGGGGGGTTCGCGGATGCTGGCCTGTTCAGGAGATCCTCAAAATGCTCTGCCCATCTGTTCATCTGCTGGTCTAAACTGTTGATGGTATTCCCCTGCTTGTCCTTGACAGGTCTTTCTGGTTTGCTGAAATTCCCGGAGAGTCGTCTGGTGATGTCGTACAGCTGTTTCATGTTACCTCTGTACGCTGCCTGCTCCGCTTCAGCTGCCAGTCCATCTATGTATTCTTTCTTGTCCTTCTTGATGTTTCTCTTCACTACTCTGTGGGATTCTGCATAAGCTTCTTGAGCCTTGGCCTTTGCTATTCTGGTTCTACTGTTGTAGACTACTGCCTTCTTCCTCTTCCTGTCTTCGATCTTGGTCAAGGTCTCTGCTGTGATCCACTCTTTCTGCTGGTGTTTCTTTGGCCCCACAACTTCTTGGCATGATGCTCTTAGTGTTTCTTTCACTATCTGCCAGCTGTTTGGTACACTGTCTTCTTCTTCTTGAAAAAGTTCCTGAAGCACTTCAAACTTGTTCTTCAGCGTCAGACCAAACTCTTGTCTTATCTTGGGGTCTTTCAGAAGGCTGACGTTGTACTTGACTCTTCTGTCTGACGCTTCCATCTGGTATCTCTTCAGTTTCAGCTTCAGTTTGGCCACCACCAGGTGATGGTCGGACGCCACGTCTGCTCCTCTTCTCACTCTAACGTCCTGCAGGGATCTTCTGAACTTCTTGCTAATGCAAACGTGGTCGATCTGGTTCTCTGTCGCGCTGTCTGGCGATACCCATGTATTCTTGTGGATCCGCTTGTGAGGAAAGATGCTGCCTCCAATGACCAGGCTGTTGAGTGCACACAGGTCTGCAAATCTCTCTCCATTCTCATTCATCTCTCCCAGGGCGTGGGTGCCCATGACTGGTTCGTATCCAGTGTTGTCAGACCCAATCTTGGCGTTGATATCTCCCATGAGGATGGTGACGTCCTTGTCCGGATAGGTCTCGAGGATCTTCTGCAGTCTGCTGTAAAACTGGTCTTTGTCCTCCTCTTCACTGTCGTTCGTTGGGGCATAGCACTGGACGACGTTCATCTTGATCTTCCTCTTCTTAGTTCGGAAGGATGCCGTGATGATCCTGGGGCCGTGTGCCTCCCATCCAATCAGTGCCCTCTGTGCCTGCTTGGACAGCATGAAGCCTACTCCCTGCGTGTGGGGTGCGTCGCTCTCTTCATGCCCGGAGTACAGCAACAGCTCTCCTGTCATCAGTCGTGATTGTCCAGCTTGGGTCCACCGTGTCTCGCTGATGCCTAACACGGCCAGGTTGTTGCTCCTCATCTCGGCTGCTACCTGCGCCGTCTTTCCTGGCTCATACATGGTCCTAACATTCCATGTGCCGATGTTGATTCTCCTGGTAGACAAAAGGGTAGTCGGCTTTGTGGCATCCTTTCGGCTTTCACCACCCAGCGTCATGCTTCTTCGTGATGAAGACCCTTCCTCTCCCAGGATAAAGTTTTCTGTTTCTTCTGTTGTTGACGTTTCTGTAGCGTCGTTCTTTTTACGGGGTGGGGGTGCTAACCCCACGCCCAACCCTCCTCCTTTACCCTGACTTGGGACAGGCAGATCATAAATCCCTAAGGATCACACTGGTGGAGTTCCTCCCCCTCATGCACTCGTATATATTACTAAACCGTTTTTGGTTTTACCTTAGTATGCAGAACTCGATTCCCTCCCTAACACAGATTAAAAAAAGTCGCCCGAGACACTATGAACTCGTCATTTAAGCATGTTGTATTGTAGTCAGTTTCTTTCATGTAATCAATAGTAGTCGTGCTATATATTTTTCTTTTTTAGAGGCAGGATACACACGAGAACAGAACAGAGGTAACATTAACATCAACACAACATACAGTATTTTCTTAATATTTCTGGAGGGAGAAAAAACATTTAGGAAAATAGGTCGCTCCGTGTCGCCGCGGTGTATTTCAATAATAGTCCATCCTGAGCCGCGAATGATGCATGAAACGTATAGGATTGCATACATAACGGATGACAGGGCTGTTTAGTAAGCTATAAATAGTGTATGGCGTAAATTACCCACTAGGAAATTGCGCCGTCATCCATAGTTTTCAGACAAACATATGATACAGCGTTCAGTAAACCATTTTGTTGTTTTCATCTTTATATGTGATAACTATTATGTGTTGTCCAAGAGGTTGTGAAACTCTGTTGTTATGGAAGTTGGCCTGTTTTTGCCGCTCCGGTGACATAGTGGTTTGAGCTTCCGCTTTGGATTCGGAAGGTCGCGGGTTCGAACCCCGGACGAGTTTAACAAAAAACTTACTAAAATGATACTAACAGCTGCCTTGCTTGGCACTCAACATTAAGAGTTTAGTGTTAGGACCGGTCGGCCTGGTGTCAGGATAATGTGACTTGGTGAGACATTATGCTACATGTCTGCGGTATGATGCCACAGTGCTAGACGTCACTATAAACTGCCATACTGCAGACATCGAAGCGATATGACTGAAAAATTGTTAACGATATTTAATTAAAAATAAAACCCCTAAAACACACACACACACACACACACACACACACACACACCTCTTCAAATTCTACTACTACTACTACTACTACTACTACTGATAATAATGATACAACTTCTACTAATATTAATTTTACTACCACTACTACTACTACTACTTATTATTATTATTATTATTATTATTATTATTATTATTATTATTATTATTATTAAATATTTTATTGTTGTTGTTGTTTTAATTATTTGATCTTTGTACGATTGAATTGTAAATATTTTGGAAGTGAATTAGAAGGACAAAATACATTTGATAAATAAAACCTTTCAAACACTGGGCCCATTGAAAAAGAGATTAATACAAACTAACCTTTTCAAATTTGAGCATAAACACTCCACCAAAATCTGAAACTTCCTGTAATTTTAACGGATAGCAAAAAATGTTGTTCTCGTGTAGAGCACCAGCTACTTCACCATTTAATTTCCATCGTGTTACAGAAGTGATACAAATACCCAAGGTCCTGGACTCATAAAAAGAACAAGTTAGCATATCCTTTATTTTTACCACGCACTTAAAACAATCATACGATAATAAGCTGACTGACATTCGGGCGGGGGTGGTTGGGTCCAGTGGAGTGCACACGTCATTTCGTAACCGAGATGTTTCGCACCCAACCTTTCTATACATTCCATTGTATTTGTCGTTAACCTTGTTTGAATTTAGTACAAAATCATTCCTGATGTTTATAATTATACAATTTCATTATTAAATTGAAAAACAAGTGAACTTTAAACATTGTTAAAAGTATAATAAAACAGTAAAATCAGAAAAATATATAACGAAGCTAAAATATATCTTAAAATACAAGTTTGTATATATTAGTATTATAGTACATCAAATGACAAGAATAAGTGTATAAATAGTATTTAAGAGGTGTATGAATAGAACAGATCAACTTTGCATATAGGTTTTTAGGCAATAAGAAAAATAGTCGCAAAAGCTAACAATCAGATTAATGACTGCGTCATTATATTCATTAAAAGTTAATTTGCTTTATTCCTTTTCTTTAAGTACGGTATTCTATAAAAATAACTTATGGTAATTTACCGCTATATTATTTGTTTATCCGAAAAATGAGCTTAATTTTTTTTCGTTATGAGGTTGTGATTCGTGACGTCACAAATGGCCGCTTCTGAACAACCCTGTTGTAATCGATAATTAATTCTACATGAAAATTAAATTAATTATTATTTGATTTAAGGCATTCAGAACTCATACATGGGTGACCCAAAACTGGTGGCAAACAGTAATATTATCTAAAATTATTTCCAGTAATAATAAAATTAATGATTTTTTTTCGGGTTCAGCTAAGTCAGTTTTCGGTTATTATTTGAAGACCTTAATTTACAGTTTTCCGATAGAATTATCCAGCATTTTGTTCCCGAGACAACTTATTATCCATTCCTCCTGCTCACCGTCGCCAGCTCGTCTTCCCCAGCTCACTCTATGATCTCTCAGGCTCGCCCTCGATATCTCCCATCTCACCTTACGATCTCTGTAGATCGCACTAAAATCGATCCATCTGACTCAACGATCTCCCTGGCTCATCCATTTTCAACAATTTGGTGTGCCATAGAGAACCCTTTAAGAAAAAGATGACATGTTACTAGTTGTACCGAGTGTTACCCCCCCCCCCCCCTCCGTGATGTTATTTTTTCGGTATGCTTTTTCTATTTAAAAAAAAAACACCCCACACCAAACGCCCAGGATAAACACAATTGACTACATCCATTTGTCACAACATTTGCGAAAACATGTTGAGAACGGGATCTATTGGCTAACGATTACGCTGGTGATTTAGCTGCTTTCAATGAACTATTTCCGCTAGGAGATTCCTATTAATCTGTTTCGAATTATTTTACCAGAAAAGGCTCTTAGCCCGGTGTAATGTGTTTCAACAGCTCTCGTCCAATTTAGTCTTTAATTATCCTTCCTTAATGTTTTCTCCAGTTTAATTAACCCCGCCCTGGGGAAAGTCCTATATTTTATGACATGAAACGTTCATGTATAGTACATGTATCATGTTTGGTGGCAAAACTGCCGGGAAGTGGGAAAAGATTGGACTTGTTACATTCTAATCATTCTAATCATGCTGACCATCTAACACATCAACGCGCGTCCATCTTTGTACATGCAGTTGTAGCAGACGAGAGTACGATTTCTTTTGTTCTTGATCATAAAGCACTGACAGTGATGGAGAAAACAGGATGAAATGTCTGCACGATGTGAAAAGCCTTAAGATATGTACTCTCCTGAGCTATTTCAGTGTACTTAGATACCGAACTTTGTTGAGGGCCAGACATTGTGTTTATTTCCATCATCCATGAATATTTATTGGTCTCAATAAGGTTGAGATGTTTGAATCGAATACACTGCCCAGGCAAAAGGAAATCAAATATATGACAGGGAAGGGTAAGCCAGTATACATGCTCTTATTTTAATGCAGACTGCATGCTATATTTATTCGTAAGAAGCATTTAGGCATGGTCATCGATAAATAATATAAGCTAATTGAAATCGCACACAATACTCTTAAGCCGTAAACTTTATTGGCATTAATAGCCCTATACGCTTTAGCACTACAATTTAATTAATATCAGATTGTTGTTTTTTTTGTATCTTTTTTGTAGAATTTTCATTTATGACGGCTTGATTGAGATCTTTGCAAAGGAGACTTTCTCCTCAGAAACACGATGGGAAAAAAGTTAACGTAGGTTCCAAAGTTTGGATGAATTTATTGTATAATTAGTTTTTCATTTCAAGTTTAAATAATTAATTACCTTTCCTTATCATTTTGCTGTGGTTATTGCGAAAATTGATTAATGTGTTTCTATATATGTATGATGATTTAGATATTCGATGAATGGTGTACACGATTAAGACATATTTGAAAGGAAAATTTTAACAAGTCAATACGGTAGCGAAAATGTGCACACGGCTAAGCTACAGTTGGTGTATAATCTGTAAGCAGTTGTAGGCTGACACACGTCTTGACCATTATTACATTTTGGGTATTATATTGCTGAGTTTTCTTATACAATTTGTATCAGACCGTTTTTATTCAGTTGTATATCTTTGATGTTTTTTTTATAAACCAAAAAGGTAAAAACAACCCTGCTATTAAATTACAAAGAAGTATACTTTTTCAAATTTGTAGCCTGCTTGTCTGCACGAGATAGGCGATACTGATATTTTGGTTCGTTTGTTTGTTTGCAGAGCCAGTCTAAATGGCTACTATAATTTATGATTTCGTGACCACTGAAATTAGGACGCGGAAATGTGCGATTATCCTTGGACGGATGTGTGGGCCAGGAAACTTTCAACGACAAGCTGTTGTTAATTGAATTTTTTTTATATTATTTTTTTTTTTACTGACATCAGTCTCAAACAGGTGTAATATAAACCAGACTTGATACGTGTACAGGCTAACGCCCCAAGGTCAGGTCAGCTTCACATTAAATCGGTACTGGTGCCTTGCTATTAAATAAAAATGTTCCCAGTAATACGTTTTGATTCACCAATGATAACCCTGGTAGACACTGAGTAGAAAACACGTGCTTTTGTTAACTGGGCCGGTCTTGATTTGAAAACAAATTGTGCGACCTGTTCTTTCTTTAGTATATGACTAATAAGACATGTGAATTAATGAAAAAGTAACTTTGTGGAATCGTATTTTTTGCGTGTCAAAGTCTTTTCAGTGTTTATTAAAGCCATGTCATTCTCTGCATATATAAAACAGAATTCGTTATCTCTGGGTCTGCAAGCTAAAATTAAAACAGATGAAAGATCTTTCCCAGTGAAGTATGAAATGCTTATTGAAGAATAATTCACACTCGTTTTGAGACCGCTCTGGTGATTTAAGTAGTTAGAGCGTCCGTCTAGGATACGGGTTCAAACCTTGGCCGAGTCATACAAAAGACATACAACAATTAAACTAGCAGCTGCTTCTCTAGGTTCTCAGCATTAAGAGGTTAGTGTTAGAATGGCTTAGTGATTGGGTAGGGCATGATACCAAATTTCTGCGACATAATGTCCCCAGTGCTAGACATAGCTATAAACGGCTACATTGTAGAAGTCTTAGCAACATGACTGAGAAATTGTTAAAAGCTACGTTAAAATTCATCTCTCTCTCTCTCTCTCTCTCTCTCTCTCTCTGACACACACACATTTTTTTTTTACACGCACTGTACAGTCTGCCCTTCATGTATCTTGGCTTCTGTATGGGCTTCTCCAGTTGCCATGGAGACTTATTTCTTACATTTATCCTCTCCTTTTTTATGCCTTAGTGTTTTGATAGCCCCTTAACATTAACCCATTTTCTTAAAACTGTTTACAGATCTATTTATGATAAGGAATAAATTTACATAATTACTGTACCTACACAGTAATTGGTTTTTGAAGTTTAATCTTTCCAACGATTTTACAGCAATTGTCAGCATAAAAATTCCTCTCATCGGAATATTCTTAGATGAAATTTAAATGATGAATGCTATCTTTGTACGGAACAGATATAATAATAGCGCGCGCGCGTGCGTGTGTGTGTGTGTGTGTGTGTGAGAGAGAGAGAGAGAGAGAGAGAGAGAGAGAGAGAGAGAGAGAGAGAGAGAGAGGGAAGTCCTGAAAATAAGAGAGAGAGAGAGATTTTTAGCGTAACTTTAAATAAAAAAAAATTTTCAGTCATATCGCTACGATATCTGCTGTGTGGCTTTTTGTTTGTTTGATTAGAATTTTTAACGTAGCTTTAACAATTGTTCAGTCATATTGCTACGATGTCTGCATTTTGCATTGAGGCAGTTTATAGTGATGTCTAGCACTGTTGCATCATGTTCCACCCAATCACATTATCCTGACACCAGGCCGACAAGTCCTAACACTAACCTCTTAATGCTGAGCGCCAAACGAGGCGGCTGTTAGTTCCATTTGTGTAAGTATTTGGTTTGACTATGCCGGGAATTGAACCCGCGACCTTCAGCTTCTGCGACCACTAGCCCACAGGAGCGGTCTGCTGTGTGGCAGTTTATAGTGATGTAGAGCACTGGGGCATGTCGCTTGAATGAATGACGTCACGAAATACAGCAATTATAAAATTAAAATATTGATTCATAATGAATTAAGACTCAAAATCCAAATGCTGAATTGTAACCTATTCCTTTCTCGGCCCACCTGAATAGAATTCGCCGTGGCCAGCAGTGGCCCGCGTACTATAACTTGAGAACCTCTGGCATGTAGTTCTTAATGGCTGCGAATCATGAGATTTCTTTCTTGACATGACGGAAATGGCCGAGGATGTTCCGATTGTCAACTCTATTACTAATTCTTTGAATGTTATTACATTACTAGTTGACAATGTGTTCAGTAACCTTCGGGAAAACTATGTAATTCAGTATATCAGGTATTTCACGAATTCTGCCGTTGTTTATCAAGTTGGCATCATGGTCAATTTTAATGTGGTCAGCCTTCGCACTCTCCCGCTCCAGCGTGACTCACACATGGACAATTATTTATATTCAAATGTAAACCATACTAATACTGCATGGGTAAATAGAGGTGGGGTAAATAGAGATGGGGTCTAATTTTTGTAAATAGGTTGTATCAGGATCAGAAAATACACGGAAGGTAAAGGCTTAGTTTGTAGTTCGTTAATGTCAATAAGAAATAACATCACGTCAGGAATGTCCCTGGACATGGTCGTCTAAATCTATTCAATTCTATTCTGTATTGTACAAAAACATCCATAAGAAAAGGCAATGTAAAAACAAAATCAAAGAGAAGTGAGAAGAGATTTGCGCAGTTCGTAGCTTTACGACCAGTGATGTGGGAATTACATGAAATACATGTAGTACCACGTAGTAATTAATCAGTATCGTTTCAAGAATGCTTGCAGAAATTTATTTCCAGCTATAGTTGGAGAGATTTAATCGTTTTTTTTTAAATTAAAAAAATCAGCGCGGTCATATATGCATTTCGGAATTAAATTTCCGTACACAACAGGCGTGGATCATACAGTTTAATCAATACATGTACAGGACTTGATGATTGAATTATGCTTAATTGTCGTATTCACACCTGACAGAAAAGATGCGTCCGATTGATACGATATCTTGTCATACTCTAATATTCTTATGTAATCTCTACAAGCACCACAACCATCACGCCCCCCTCCCCAATAATAACATTATGATAAATGTGGCCAGTAAAAACTGAATATTTTAGTACTATGCATATTTCATCGCTTGGTCCTATTCAGACTCTTTAAGGTTCAACGGGAGTGAACCTTAATTAGAAAAGACCGTTGATGGCGCTCTACTCTGGCGTAGGAGCAATGTGATTAGTCAAGCCCGCCACCCCCCCCCCCCCCATTTCAAAAGTAACCAAAGCAAAAGTTAATGGTAAAAGCTCAAGTGACTATACGGTTGTGTACGTTGTTTTAGCAGGGGTGGGGGAGATGCCCCCCTCCCCCCCCACCTCATTTTCAGATCTGGTCCAGATGACCTTCATGCCTATGTTAATGAAAATCATATTTACCGTCATTAAATCCCTGTTTCTGAAATTCTATTCTATTAATACACGTAATATCTGGATTCATTGTGCTACAGTTTAAGTCTGTTAATTCTATAACGTTAGCATTATAAACAGACTTTTTATCAACGTACACACATATGTTGACACCATTAATTAATAAACTGTTTTAAAATAATTATTTAAACCATGCGTTGTAAAAATTAATGGCGTTCTTTGAAATTTATTTACTAAAAAAAATCTTATATTATTTTCGTGTAGTCAGTGCCATGTTGATATTTGTAACTCGACAAAATATTGAAATAATTATACAGATGTTTGGGGAATTAAAGAAGTTCCCATGATTCACCATTGTGGTATTCAAGCTGAAGTATCATTACAGTTATTGTATGCGCATAGCACATGTTTTACTCAAGCAAAAGAACAGTTAGAATGACACCGATGTACTCCTAATGACAGCCAAAGGAAGTATATAATGACTGCTTTGGATGAACGTTATGTACCAATTATCCCAGCAACGGATAATATTTTTCCCCGTCGTTATGCGAAAAATACGTATTTCACTGTTACAAAGGCAAACTGCGCTATGCCGATTTTCCCACGCGTAGTTCCTTTGTCGGCCCAGATGCAGTAACATGAGAAAAGGTTGCAGTAGCGTAGCCTTAAACTATCCTTTCATTCGAATGCCATTGCACATGCCAAATGATTCCTTCACAAGGAAACTATTACATTTTAACCCGAGCGGTATTTAAAGCACATTGGAAGACTTAAGCACCAAATCAGCGTGTGATTTGGATTTTTAACCATTTTTCAGTCATATCGCTACGATGTATGCAGTGTGGCAGGTTATAGCACTGGGGCATCATGCTGCATATATGTAGCATGATGTCCCCCCCCCCCCCCAGTCCCATTATCCAGACACCATACCGACCAGTTCTAACACTAACCTTTTAATGCTGAGCGCCAGGCGAGGCAGCTGTTAGTACCATTTTTATAAGTATTTTGTATGACTCGTCCGGGGTTCGAACCCGTGACCTCGCGCATTAGCGGCGAACGCTACAACTACTAGGCCACTATATCTGCAGTGGCGCTTTTAACTTTTTTTAAAGACGTATTTAACACTTTGATTTTCTTCCTTCTTTTTCTCTTTATATTTTTGCCGTTTTACCTAATAATTGTCTGCTTCTCCTCGACCTTCAGCAGCATCAGCATTTTACGAGGTGTTTCTATTGGCTCACTCATACGAAATAGAAGAGTGATATTACTACTTCTGGCGTCAGCGTCTGCATGGTTAAAAGTGTATTTTAATGCACAGTCTTTCTTACTGCATCAGTTTGGAATGGTTTAATAGCACTTCTTGGGCAAGGGGCTAACCTTGTACGTACAAGTACATTAGTTGTACATTCTTATTTTGGAGTTGAGGTAATTTTTTTAAATATTTCTTTGACTCGAATTACTAAAATTCTGTTCGCCCAGCACATCGACTCTTCGAGTGACTCTTGTTTTATCGCAATATTTGAGAGAGAGAGAGAGAGAGAGAGAGAGAGAGAGAGAGAGAGAGAGAGAGAGAGAGAGAGAGAGAGAGAGAGAGAGAGAGAGAGAGAGATTGTTTGGGGTGTTGAATGGTAATAAGAGTAATTCAATGTAATTTTTCAGAAAACAATTACATTAGAACGATGGTCTCATTTCAATTAATATACAAGTTAATTAGTATATCTGTGCCTCCGCTGGCAACGTATCGTCTAACTTACTTTAGCTGCATTATTTAATTGTTCGCATCACCGAATCGCTAATTGTATAATGTAATGTCACAGTCGGAAATGTTAATGGAACTGAGACCCGGAAAGATATCAAATTGAATTGTCATCATGATCGGGAAACGGAAAGAAAGTCACATGAAAATAGTAACGGAGAAAAAGTCACGTTTACGAAGAAAAGTAAGAATCAGGTTTGGATAAGATAAGTTAAACGTTGCAGGATATTTCAGAAATAAAATAGAATGCATTGTGACATAACATGTGAAACTTTTCCGAACAAATGTATAGGGTACTAGCCATTTAGACGTTTAAAGCAAAGGTCGAAATGTTTGTAGCATCATATATAAGTACCTGAAACATCATAATCAATGCTGATGACAAAAGACGAGCATTCCTATTGCATGTATTGAAACACGCTTTACATTTCTCATTACAAAGAATATATCTTTAGATAAAACTAAAATGGCAAGGACTTTACACATTTCGTGGATAGCTGGATTATTGATGTGAATATATTTGAAGTTATTAAATTTGTGAGTAAAACGTGCAAGTACCTTTTGAAATCTTATCTTCCGTGCATTTAAAAGCACATCATAGGTATATTTGGAACCGCAATAATTACCTTCATGTGTAAATTTGAAACCATATCATGTAGCCATCTTGAAAATCTTGTTATTGCAATTCCTTCCGCATAGGGGTTTTACTGGGTTTCACATTTTATCATCACTCTACTTGCATAAATTCATATTGCTATAGGGGTTTTACATTTTATCATCGCTCTACTTGCATGTATTCATATTGCTATAGGGGTTTTACATTTTATCATCACTCTACTTGCATAAATTCATATTGCTATAGGGGTTTTACATTTTATCATCGCTCTACTTGCATAAATTCATATTGGCATAGGGGTTTTACATTTTATCATCGCTCTACTTGCATAAATTCATATTGGAATATTTGTTTTTCTTTTTTACATTTTATCATCACTCTACTTGCATGTATTCATATTGCTATAGGGGTTTTACATTTTATCATCACTTTACTTGCATAAATTCATATTGGCATAGGAGTTTGACATTTTATCATCACTCTACTGGCATATATATTCATATTAGCATAGGGTTTTACATGTTATCATCACTCTACTTGCATGTATTCATATTGCTATAGGGGTTTTACATTTTATCATCGCTCTACTTGCATAAATTCATATTGGCATAGGAGTTTTACGTTTTATCACTACTCTACTTGCATAAATTCATATTGGCTTAGGATTTGTACATTTTATCATCACTTTACTTGCATAAATTCATATTGGCATATTTGTTTTTCTTTTTTTACATGTTATCACGACTCTACTTGCATAAATTCATACTGGCATAGGGGTTTTACATTTTATCATCACTCTACTGGCATAAATTCATATTGGCATATTTTTGTTTTTGGGTTTTACATTTTATCATCGCTCTAAATTCATATTGGCATAGGAGTTTTACTGGGAGACGTCTTATTGGCATAGGGGTTTTACATTTTATCATCACTTTACTTGCATAAATTCATATTGGCATAGTTTTTTTTTTTATTGGGGACGTCTTACGCTCTTCGTTTGGTTTTACATGAAATTGGTGTCGATCCCAATTTGGCCATCACTTCATTCATTTTGAAAAAGTTGTTATTACCACTCCTCACGAATGGCAAATCGCATCTTGAAACCTTTGTTATCTCAGTTCCTCTCCAATAGATGGCTTTATCATGTGGTTGTCGCAAATAGACTTCTCGGGATACCTGCTTAGATGGCTTTATCATGTGGTTGTCGCAAATAGACTTCTCGGGATACCTGCTTAGATGGCTTTATCATGTGGTTGTCGCAAATAGACTTCTCGGGATACCTGCTTGTTCCTACACGAAAAGGTGCCAGTTGCACACATATAGTGTGGTTCCACCATGACTGTCCAACAGTTCGTGTCACTACCATTCTCCAACAATGAATGATCACATAACAATGATTTCTTTTACCAGGTCATACATGAAAATGGTGCCAGTCGTTCAACCAATATGGCTGTCACGATAATTTTTCTTAAAAATCTGGTCTTACTCCACCTGAATGGGTAATTGTTATGACATGCTTTGTTTCAACCAAAAGACCTTTAATGGTGTCTACTTTTTCTAAAGGAAAATAGCTCCAAGCTGACATCCAGTATGTGTATCACGTCAGTTATTTTGAAAATCTTGTTATCGGTGAAGAAATTGGGATGATTTCAACATTCGATAGTGACGAAGTGATCTTGTCTTGAATTCTTTGAAATTCGTTTCGCGCAGTTGAGCGTCAATCACAGCAAGGGACTCTGTTTAAGAGCCTCTTTGGTCATATCCGATAACATGTTCATTTTCTAACTGCACGTATCTGACAAATTTTTCATAATAAATGTTCAATGCACGTGTTATTTAAAAAATGCATTTCGACTGCATTTACTGTTAACCGCAATCACAACATCCAATCAGCCTATTTATTAGTAACCAATACATTTTATGAAATTTTAAGTGGTTCGGTGACGTAAACTCTTTTGCTTTATCCCAAACATATGTAAAGAACCCAAATATTTCCGTATATTATCTATTCTAACACTTATGATCCAACCCTTTCTTGTTTCAGAAAAGGATACCACTTCCGAACCAGATCATTCATGGAAGTTTTGGCAGCGTCTGACACTGCGCAGAAGCGACCGGAAGTCCAAGTCCAAGAAGGAGTTGAAATACCAAGAAAGGAACTCGACCATTCCAGAGGAAGGGAAACGTTCGTTGGAAGGATTGCCAGATGTCGTTGACCAGTCAGTGTTTAGGAGAAGCAATAGCTTGAAACCTCCACCAAAGCCACCGAGGTTATTTCTGTTCAGATCTTCAACGATCAACACTCCGAGGAGTTCAGTCACTGGAGAAAACGACAGAAACTCTTTTGTGTTCTCCCAAGCATATCAAAGAGGATCAAAATCATTGGACTTGACCAAACAAGCTATATTAGAAAATCCAAACAAAAACATTTCCGGAGCTATAGCCAATGGACAAGTGGTTTCTGGTGTAGATCTGACATCAAAATGCCCCATCGGAGCAGATATAGAAAACAATAATTTAAAATCAGAGAATAATGTCAAAGAAGAAACCAAAGTCGTAGCAGAAGTAAAACATGCAGAGACAAGTAATGTTCCGAGGAGAACTCTAACAGGGAAAATTAAAATTATCACGCCTGACTTGTCAAGCCGCCGTGTCATGAACAGATCTAAACTCAAGGCTGGGGATATTTGTTTCAGTGAAAGACATATCACGATTCTCCAAAGTGCCTATGAACTCCTTTGCCAGAAGATGAACCCATTTGTAATACTGGAAAATTTGAGTCAAGCTAATGTTCTGAATGATGCTGACCTGATAGCTTTTAGAGGTCATCCAGATAAGCGACTGGTTTGTGAGAGCATAATCCAAACTGTTATGGATAGCGATTATTCAGTATTTTTATCTTTTACAGAAGTGCTGAGAAATTGTGAGGAGTATATTCGCATAGCTTTCATTCTCGATGCCATGACCGATCTATATAGTTTGATATATGAAATCCAGTGTGAATCTGTCCAAGACTCGCCGCTTCTCGAAGATGAAACGTCTGTTACATTTGACGTTGTTTATTATAATGAGGACACTGGGAGAGTAAGGTCAGTAGTAGAACTAGAACGCTCCAGACATTCCGATAATAAACGCTTCTCCAGAGACATTATAAACTATAAACGCAGCTCAAGACTGTCGTTCTATTCCATGGCTAGTGAACTATCGCTGAATTCCAGCGATGACATCATGAATACTGGAGTTCCAATGATAACTGTTTCTATTTCTGGCCACAGCCTTCAAGGAGAAAAAGCACAAGCACTTAAAGATCTATTACCAAAGCACTCGTGTATTCTGGAATTACACCTAGGAAAGACTCATCTAAGAGGAGAAGACATGAAGCATATTGCGTCTGCTTTACAAGGAAAGGTTGGACTCACTGTTTTGGATGTGAGACTGAATTCCATCAACAATGATGGGGCCGAAGTGATGGCGAGTGTCTTGGAAACAAATAAAACAATAAGGCAGCTAAATATTTCCTCAACAGGAATTGACTCAAAAGGATGTAAGACTCTTGCAGAAGCACTCAAGATCAACGCGTGTTTGATCGAACTTGACATGAGCTTTCTGGACATCGGCGATGACGGTTGTGTTGCCCTTGGAAACATGTTGAAACTAAACAGGGTATTGCGTAAGTTGCGCCTGCGCAGCGACAACATTTCCTGGATAGGTTGTGGTTTCCTGTTTGAAGGCATCCAGCAGGGGAAGTGTATAACAGAGCTTGACCTTAGTCGGAATTTTATTGGAGACGATGGAGTCGAAATGATAAGTCGTCATCTAGATGATATCTCGTCCTTAATAGAGCTCAACCTCGAAAATTGTGGCTTAACTTCATCAGGTTGTGCACTAATTTCTGACGTAATTATGAGGAATAAATCTCTGACAAACATGGACTTAAGTGTAAATTTTATCGGGGACCAAGGATTGGCGAAATTATCCACGGCTCTGGAGAGGAATAGACATATCAAAACCTTGGGACTCAATATGTGTGGGATCACAAATGATGGCTTTTCAAAACTTTTGGATATTCTTGAAATCAACCCGACGTTAACTTTATTGAAATTGTGTTATAATCGCCTCGGACGGGAACATAACAACCCAGCAGCAACGTCGGATGATTTACGTTACAGAGTACGCATTGTGACGTCATCCAATCCAAAACTGAAAATATTGCTTTGGGGAAATTCATTTGAAGATTCCATGCAAACGACATCTGTCAGTTAGCTTTTTCTGTGTCCTTATTGTTGACCAATTAATGCAAACTTATCTAAACAGCTTTAAGGAGACGTGTTTGTAGGTCATGTGACTTACATACAATTATGCTTAGATACGCAATAGAACGACCCTGTATCATTCTTTCGCCTAGTCTGGTTTATAAACGAATTCTCAAGACAAAACGTTCGGCATAAATTTCCGAGTCACAGTCTGGATAAAATCAGATCTCCACTGTCCTTCGTGAAGATCTGACAGCGACCGTTTGTGGGTCATTTTCTGGTGACTTTTGTTATTACCATAATATTTTATTAGCCAATCAGACGAAGCCTAATATCTTCGCGTTTGGGAGACTCAGCGCTATGACTGAAGAACATCGGTGTTAGTCTGGTTCCCTGCTTAGTATGCTCCCATGCGGTATAGCGGAGTGAAACGCATGGGAGCATACTAAGCAGGGAACCAGACTACATCGGTGTGTGCCTATCGATTCGATTCACTTTAAAAGTTCTGAAAGGTGCATTTCCATTGGCTAACTGAACGATCCTCAGAACACGACTTTTCAAAGCGGTCACTTTCAGATTATCAACCAGGGCAGCGGAGGTCTGATTTTGTAACGAGATTGCTGGTTGAAAATGAGTCTTGCCTTTTTTTATCATTGTGCATGAACCTTTACTTTTTTAACATTACATTTTGTTAAAAAAACCTAGTAAAATTATTAAATGTGTAATTACTGTAAAGGCCGTAACCTTGCACTAAGATTAACTAAACTTTCACAAATCGTACTTGATTTGTTTTCCAGCTGGTCACTGAAAGAAGAGATAAATTAAGTTTCTCCAGAAAGACGTTAAAAAAAGATTCACTAAAATTTGCCGGAATCATCTCAAACACAAGGTCTTTGAATTTGTACCAGTAGTGCTGTTATGTAATTCGGTACTCTTGCCACAACTTGAAATGCATCTTATAATACATATGCAAAAATTTGGTGATCTGTCGTAGAATAATTTTACGGAGATGTCTTTGCCTAATGGTAGTTCAAGTTGATTTTTATGTCATTTTAAAACCATTCCGTTTTTTCACACCTAACAGCAGAAAAATAAGACTTAGCAGTACTTGTCTCTTCATTGTTGATAAAACTCGCAGGGAGCTTCCGGTTATAGAGGCCTTTCGGATCTCGGTAAGACATGGTTTCGAATGGATATTAGTCTACTTAGCGATGATCCAAATCTGACCACTTTCTGTTATTGCCATTGGCTCACGGATCAATCCGGGTCGATTTGAAGTCCAGTGTTCCGCATACGTCGTATACTTTATACGTATACGTATGCTTGGAGAACTGTAGAACTGTAGATATATCTAATACATGTGTATTAATGCTTTACCAATTATACAACTCTGAGCATGATTCATATTTCGCTGGATACTCGCGACAGGTTATTGTTTTTTGTGCTGCCTAACAGGTAAGCTAACATGCATATAGATTGTTGACACGTTGGTGAGGGATCTGGCTTCATTATAGTATGTATCAAAATTGTCTTCAATTTAGTAACATGTGAAATCAAGATCCTCCGGTTTGCTTCCATTCATTTTCGAGGACGATTACATGTACGAGACATGTTTGTCAAGCTCAACGGAGTAGAATAAAAATCAAGTCTCAGAAAAAGTGCTCTATGATTTGGGTCTATTTTTTGTAATTTGCTAATATGTTCTTTCTTCACACTTTGTAAAAAAAAATATGAAGCAAATACAATACATTCCGTGGCACACTGGATTGTCACTTGAACCTTTAGGTCACGGTCAGTCTAGAAAATATTTATTAACACGTTGGTTCTCGGTTTTAAAACAAACAAAAAAAAAATCCTCCAAAAATAAACCTACATTTCCTAAGATCTAGATAGATTTTCTTTATACATTGGATGAGTCATTATAAAGCTTAGATAGACTTGCTCGATCAATATTGTTACCTTGGGGTCAAGGTCACGCATTTGCAGCAGTGCTTTGATTGTAGGCTCGGCATGGATTTCTTTTTGATACTGGTCAATAGTTTGCTATTAGGCAAATTAATGTGATAAAATTTCAATTATAATTTTCTTTTTTCTTCTTCATTCATCACAGTTCTTCAGATAATCATTGAACTCGAGCAATACATCTTGTAATCTTTCATCGTCTTTAACCCTGCCTTATGCCATGATGTGACTTTATTCTTGATCTGTTAACTCCGACGCTTATCTATAGGCAAATTAAAAATGGTTACGATCATTGCTTAAATAAAATAGATATTAATCCTTTTTGAGAATATGTTGCCACATTTGTTTTAGTTTACAATCACGTGATATAATTTTATCTCGCTTATGAATGAGAAGTGTGTCATTTTTCGACAACAGAAAACGACATTATACATGTCAGCAGTTTTCAACATTGTATTTATGCTTTTTAAAGTCAAATAGCTTCTACATCATTTGTTTAATTTAACTGAAACTGTTATGCAGAATTACTCAGTATTTACAGTTTGTACCCTGATATGCATGGCTTCCTGTGTCGCCCGAGTGAGAAGAAAGTTGCATCGTCATTAGGCCAATTCGCTAGCGATACACCGTGTTCCGTGGAATAGCTAGTGTTCAGTGGAATAGCTAGTGTTCCGTGGAATAGCTAGTGTTCCGTGGAATAGCTAGTGTTCCGTGGAATAGCTAGTGTTCCGTGGAATAGCTAGTGTTCCGTGGAATACATGTTCCTAAAGTTTTTAGGCTCTTGTTCGTTCATTGCTCATTCAGTTTGCATGCATTTTTTTTTTTGCAAGACGAAAGTATAGACGTATATACTTAAAGTTTTAGTACTTGTGTTAAATGAATATGACAAGTAAGTAACTAATTTTAATCAGTTTTTGTGTGTGTGTGTGTGTGTGTGTGTGTGTGTGTGTGTGTGAACATGAAATAAACTGTTGGGTTACATTTATACACAATATTTTGATATCGCAGCTAAAGTTATTAACGCAAGTATTATTTGTTAACTTCCTGACGCGTTACAACGTTTGTAGTAAATGACGAGAAACAAAAACTTTCATTTACATTCCGTTTGGTAGACAGATTTTTCTCTAATATTTTGTGACAAAATTAAATCTGTCCCGGTCATGTAGAACACACAAGTGGTAATTTGAAACCTTGTGCAAGATTTATCCCTTCGTAAACCATCTTCAAGTAATTTTCTATTAGAAATTCTTTATTATGACAGTTGATGCTTGGTACTCCTCAGCCCTTTGGAGAAAGGGAGATAAACCATGTAAACCATGTGCTACTGGGTTCGCATAATTTAAGTGACCTACTATAGCGATGCTTAAGTTTATTTCATTTCGTATGTGTAATTTTCATAAAGTGTAGATCACTTTTTAGAATAGAAGGTATTACAGCGCATATTCAAACGACGTTTACACAGAAGGTGCGGTGTGAATATGTTATTGAACTTACATATTTACGTATAAATGTTTTTCATTAATATCATTAATATTGATAAATTTGGTTATTTTATTTAGACACATCGACAGCAGAACTCACAATTATATCGAAGCTGAAAATATATTGCTTAGTAAAGCCCGTGGCATTTCAAGGTCCTCCCCTCACATTAATATCGAAGCTGAAAATATATTGCTTAGTACAGCCCGTGGCATTTCAAGGTCCTCCCCTCACATTAATATCGAAGCTGAAAATATATTGCTTAGTAAACCCCATGGCATTTCAAGGTCATCCCCAACTTGGGATAGAAAGGATATTTTCTTTGAAACTTATTAGTAGAAATCTGTGTGATGGTAGCAGGAGGGTTTTTTCCTTGAGTTCCTTCTCTTTGGAGGGACCTTTCGTCGAGTCCCTACTCTTTGTAATAGTATTATAATTAGAAATTAGTTATCGCATCAGTGAGCAAATTTGGAATTAAGTGGGCAAAATATATGGTAAAATGGGGATATGTTTAAAAAATGTAATACACTAAACGTCTCAAACTAAAATATGTCGTCTATTTTGTACATGTTTCTAAAAATATTAATTGTCCTCTTATGAATATTTTCTTTGAACATCATTCTCCCTCTGGGAAAATTTCAGATTTTTTAAAATCCTGTAGATGCCTCAGTTTTTTTAATATTATAGATCATTACCTTTCATCCAGTTATCAATTATTATGTCATAATTTATTATTATTATTATTATTATTATTATTATTATTATTATTATTATTATTATTATTATTATTATTATTATTAATGCTGTTATTGATGTAAAACAATCCAGTGCAGGTGTGTGTAGAAACCGCAATACTTCTCTAATAACGTAGAGAATCAACGTCAACCTTATCCTCGCTCTCTTTCTCTCATTTTATGTTCAACGGATTCTGATCTGACAACATTTTGTTTCAAATGTAATTTATTAAAGTTGTATATAACTTCACAAGTCTATGACTTTCTTGAAATCATTAGTCATTACATGAGAGTTTTATGCATCTTACAATTTCGCTATCAAAGCAAAGCATGTAGCACGAAGATAGGTTTACTATGGGGCAAAATTACATCTGGAGTTGTATATGCTATTGTGTATGAAATAATGACATACATTTATGTCAGTAAGTAATTTGTGAAATTTTGACTTGTTTTCCTTGTCATGTATTAGTCTAGATAGACCGTTCTGGTGACCTAAGCAGTATGACTGGTAAATTGTTAAAGTGACGCTAAAAAGTCGAATGATTCACTCACCAGTCTTCAAAGATGTCTGTTAACAGCTCACGCGTATATTTATTCAGTTGCAAGAAGTGTTTACCACCTTATAAAGCGTTGATGAAAATTATTACAGACGCATTACATAAGAATAATGTGTGTGATATGGATTTTTAATGTAGCTTTAACAATTTTTCAGTCATATTGCTTCGATGTCTGCAGTGAGACAGTTTATAGCGATGTCTAGCATTGGGGAATCATGCCACATACATGTTGCTTGATGTCCCACCCAGTAACATTATCCTGACACCAGGCTGACTACTCCTAATACTAACCTCATAATGCTGAACATCTAGCGTGGTAGCTGCTAGTACTATTTTGTAAGTCTTTGGTTTGACTCGGCCGAGGTTCGAACCCACGACCTCCCGTATCCGAGGTGGACGTTCTAACCACTAGGCTGCCGTAGCGGTCTCCGCTTATGTTCGAAAATAACATTCAGGAGAATACCAATAATGATTTGTCTATTCAAAAGATGCCTTGATTGTTTAAAAAAAAGTACCACAAAACGATTTGGTATATCAAGCTACTACTTTTGAAAAGTATTAAAAATGGCAACATATGGCATTCATTTCAGATCGATCATTCGCTTGAAAGGGGGAGTGGGATGTATCTGTCGCTAAAATTTAGCGCGTATACCGAATACATTCAGATCATTTTTCTGGTATTGCAGAAACTGTAGTTCCATTCTTGCGACGCCTCACCTTCCTGTCTATGCCATCTCCTTATAAACGATATTTCTGGACTCAGTGCAGAAACAAATTGAAAAAATGTTTCAAACTGGTGTAAATAAAAAATTTAGCCTGTCTGCTTGCATAAAACTCATGAAGACAATTTTTCAAGCTTGAAGTACTTACTGATTTTGAACTTATGGGAAGGTCAGTTGTCTGTCGTTGGTACGATTGTTATCGTTACTCTTTCTAAGCTACATGGAAGATTGCCAACAAATTATACACACATTTTTCAGGGTCTTGTTAGATCTAAATGAAAATGCTGCTGTTCGGACATCTAATATGGCCGCCACAACTGCCATTATCAAAATTTTATTATAGCTACTCCTCTGGCATTGATGGTCATATAAACAAGGGGTTTAAAAAAATACTTGTTATGATGTCTAGTTGGTTCTATATGAAAATGATGCCGATCTGATGTTAAACATGGCTGCCATGTTGATAATCTTAATTTTGCCCCTGCTGAATGTATTATTATGTTTATGTTGTAGTGTTTGGTGGCTCTTTCAATGATGGTATTTTACGTATATCTATTTTGTCATTGACCTTGGTCCAAAATCAAATAATGGTCTACCTGACCAGTGACATTTATTTTGTAAACAACATTATACATAGTTATAATTTCTCAATGATTAAAGATTCAATATTCAGATTATTATTTACTTAAAAATTAATTATAAACATGCTTCAGTTTTGAGGTAAATATATTGTCTTGATTCTGACCATAGAAAGTTACAGGAAAAGAAATTCAAATCAGTTGACAGAATATTTCCAGAAAAGGGTATTTGCGATCTAAATTACGTGGAGGGGTATATAAATTTGTTTACTCAAGGATTGTTAATGTTGGCCTTAAACATCTGAAGCGGAATTAGGTCTTATTGATGTGTTCAGCTTTTTAATATTTTTGGATTTATTTATTCAAATAATTTTTCACCGGAATTACAATATAGTCATTAATATTCTGGGACGAAAACATTAATGCTGAATTATAGTGAATTCAGTCGAGGACATTTTAGATTATATTATTGTGATACATCAAAGGACCGTTAACACGTAGCCACATTCCAGGCCATTGGCATATTAGCGCATTCGAGATAGCAAGCACATTACCACACGTACTGTTGGAATTTATTTTGAATGTCTTTGAAATTTCATCCATTTGGATTTCTAAACTTTTAGAACTATTTAATTACAATACTGCAAGTTCATTTTAAATTTTAAATTTTTATTCTAGGGTAAAAAGTATGTGCGGGATTGTACACACTTGTTGGTTTTCACTTTTTTTTCTTCTGTTATTTAGTTGAAGACCATGGACTCGTACCAGAATGGTCAACTTAACATTCGCTTTTCATTAAAAGTCTTAGCCTGTCTAGTTGTCAATCGGCCATCTTGAAAATCTTACTATTGCTACGTTTCCTGCATAGATTGTAACTTAAATATGAGGTTTTCACTAAAACATATCTTGCGATGTTTACTATCATTTATGGATGATCATTATGACACGGCATTTTCACTAAAAGAATTACAATGATTGTTTGCTTTGTCCAAAATGAAAATTGTGCCACGCTGACATAATATGTGTACTACATCATCTAATTTGAAAATCCTGCTTTCACGGAAGAATATCAGAGATGGTTTCAACGCTCGACAGTTAAATGGACGAAGTGATTTTATCTTGAATTCTTTGATAGTTGTTTTCGCCAGGTAGAGCGCCAGTCTATTCGATGGTTTTCTGTGTATTGTATTTATACCGTTCTATATGTCTTACAAAGAACAGTATTTAAGACATGTTTACTTCGAGCATGAACGTCCAGCTGTTCACTTTAATTTGAATCAACTGTAGTTACAAATTATCCAGGTAAAAATAAAATGTATTCAACCGAACAATCTACCTATCCATCACATAAAATAGCGAGATTTAGTCACGCGGATGAATTTTGGCCGGCAGACATGTTGATATGCAAGCAAACGAACACCACGACGATACAAACACACCTTTACAGTGACAGACTCCTGGGTCGAGAAATCTAATTAAAAGAAGTGAATTGACACACACGACGTTTCAGAGTTTAACGACGGAACATAGTTTTACAGTAGGAAAATTAAGGATTTGTTGTTAAAGGAAAACATTGCCACCTGTCTACTTATGCATAAAAAAAACATAGTAGAAAGATTTGACAAAAAAGACTTAATACTAGACTATGAAAGTCTTAATACTAGATTATGAAAGTTTTAATACTAGATTATGAAAGTCTTAATACTAGATTATGAAAGTCCTAATAATAGATTATGAAAGTTTTAGTACTAGATTATGAAAGTATCAATACTAGACTGTGAAAGTCTTAATACTAGATATTGAAAGTCTTAAATACTAGATATTGAAAGTCTTAATACTAGACTATGAAAGTCTTAATACTAGACTATTAAAGTATTAATACTAGATTACGAAAGTATTAATACTAGATTACGAAAGTCTTAATACTAGATTATGAAAGTCTCAATACTAGATAATGAAAGTCTTAATACTAGATTATGAAAGTCTTAATACTAGACTGTGAAAGTATTAATACTAGATTATGAAAGTCTTAATACTAGATTATGAAAGTCTTAATACTAGATTATGAAAGTATTAGTAGTAGATTATGAAAGTGTTAATACTAGATTATGAAAGTCTTAATACTAGATAATGAAAGTCCTAATACTAGATTATGAAATTCTCAATACTAGATTATCAAAGTCTTAATACTAGATTATGAAAGTCTTAATACTAGATAATGAAAGTCTTAATACTAGATTATGAAAGTCTTAATACTAGATTATGAAAGTATTAGCACTAGATTATGAAAGTATTAATACTAGACTGTGAAAGTCTCAATACTAGATAATGAAAGTCTTAATACTAGATTATGAAAGTCTTAATACTAGATTATGAAAGTATTAATACTAGATATTGAAAGTATTAATACTTGATATTGAAAGTCTTAATAATAGACTATGAAAGTCTTAATAATTAATAATAGACTATGAAAGTTTTAATACTAGATTATGAAAGTCTTAATACTAGATCATGAAAGTCTTAATACTAGATTATGAAAGTATTAATACTAGATTATGAAAGTATTAATACTAGACTGTAAAAGTCTTAATACTAGATAATGAAAGTCTTAAATACTAGACCGTGAAAGTTTTAATACTAGACTATGAAAGTCTTAATACTAGGCTATGAAAGTTTTAATAATAGAATATGAACGTCTTAATACTAGATTATGTAATTCTTAATATTAGATTATGAAGTCTTAATACTAGATAATGAAAGTCTTAATACTAGATTATGAAAGTTTTAATACTACATTATGAAAATATTAATACTAGATTATGAAAGTCTTAATACTAGATAATGAAAGTATTAATACTAGATATTGAAAATATTAATAATAGATATTGAAAGTCTTAATAATAGACTATGAAAGTCTTAATGCTAGATAATGAAAGTCTAAAATACTAGACTGTGAAAGTCTTAATACTAGATTATGAAAGTCCAAATACTAGACTATGAAAGTCTTAATAATAGACTATGAAAGTCTTAATAATAGACTATGAAAGTTTTAATACTAGATTATGAAAGTCTTAATACTAGATCATGAAAGTTTTAATACTAGATTATGAAAGTATTAATACTAGATTATGAAAATATTAATACTAGACTGTGAAAGTCTTAATACTAGATAATGAAAGTCTTAATACTAGACTATGACAGTTTTAATAATAGACTATGAAAGTTTTAATAATAGACTATGAAAGTTTTAATACTAGACTATGAATGTCTTAATACTAGATTATGTAAGTCTTAATATTAGATTATGAAAGTCTTAATACTAGATTATGAAAGTCTTAATACTAGATTATGAAAGTATTAATACTAGATTATGAACGTCTTAATGCTAGATTATGAAAGTTTAACAGATTTTGAAAACCTTACTGAATAATATTCACGAAAATGTATGCCCTTGTTGAATGGATTGTGATTGTAATTTGGATGTTTAACGTAGCTCTAACCACTAGGCTACCAGAGCGGTTCCTTGTGGAATGGAATGGATATGCTAAATCGTTCAACTGCTTGAACCAAGTCATTTTTAGACAGTAGTATTTAGGATCATGAAAACTTTGCATTTTTAGAAGATACTCAAATTTCACGCGTAGCAGATGTTGATTAAGCAGACTATTAGAAAGCGAATTTCTGTTGATCAGAAAACCTGATGGAGAGAAGAAATCACCTCCATAAACGTCACAATTAAACAACGAATTGGTACACGTTACTCAGGAAAAACGTAATACGTTGACTACAGTGAAGTCACTGTCCTAGCATGGTACAAACAATATTACGTAAGAAACAAAAACATTTAAAGCTAGAACTATAAGTCGATTCCAATACCTCTAAAGAATAATTAAGAAGCTAGTGTAGGAGATTATGAACAAGATGTAAGACAATCAAAACCACATAGATGTTGATATAATCATGATGACACTTCATTCAAATTTCATTCAATGAAGGTATAGCAGCAAAAGTTTTACATCTTTCCTGAAAACCATTATATTGAACACATTTTACGTACCAATAAAGCTTTGAATAATAAGTACCACAAACTTGTCTCAAAAGTCACATGATATGCTTATAACTGGATTACGCGAAGCAAATTCTGGTATACCTTTAAAAATGTGTATATATGCATAATTTGAATTTAATTTTTAACTTTCCTTTTATTATAATGTATAATATCTTCATCAGAAATAATCTCAGTGGCACAGCAGTAGTATATATCCTCTTATGACAAAAATCTTGTTGTATTGTTAAGACTACACCATTAACAATAATTTGCGAGGCACCTGAACAAGGAATCCGCCAAATAACGAGAAGTACTAACTGATGAACAACGAAATTTTACACCAATCCTTTTATCCATGAGGAAGCCACTTTCCGTCATAGTAAACGATATTATATCATCTCTAGTGCTGCTGTTGTTGTAGTTGTTGGGTTTAATGCCATTTTCAGCACACGATAGACTATACATGGCGGCCAGTATTAATGGTGGAGGAAAACCCCAGAAAGAACAACCGACCCACGAGAAGTTACTTGCACGCTTTCTCACATACCCTACTTGGCCGAATCTAAGACTCGAACCCACGCAGACAGGTGAGATGGCTGCTATCAGTAACGGATAGCGCTTTATACCTTTCGGAGACCCTCGTCTAGTGCTGAAGCAACCTCAAATATATTATGAACGTCTTTGTCTCCATTGGGAGGGGTGAATTTTCGAGGTAGTGTATGTCTGGATTTCTGACGTATTACGACTTGTATGCATATTTCGAATAAGAAAAAAATAAAATAAAAACTGCAACAGCAGAGAGGGCAAACAGAGCTTTTGTTGAAAACATCATTTTTGAAAAATAAAGTTTCATATAAAAAAAAGGAAAACAATAATAAGGTCAATGACGCCAAATTGAAACCTCTAACTAACCGAGTTTTTTTTTAATTGGGTTAGTTTATTTTGTTACATTTATCTTTTGTCGTTTTATCTTCAAATTTTGTATGTTCGTTCGTTTATCCATTTGATGTCGCGTCCTCACTGCTGCTATTCCTTTTCTTACTTAATTAAACACCGCTTGTTCTATATCAATATCAAAAAAGGTAGCTGAATCTTCACAGCTAGATTAGCTCGAGAAAGATTAGAAACAGTCAAGAGCTGATTCTGTTAGACAAAAGACATCAAGAACGTTGAGGTGAATTCTGCAAAAGGAACCGAACAGTTATTTTACACATGTTACAAAAGCCACTGCAGAAGCTGCAGCAGTTACTCAAAGTCTTCGTCCAACGTTGTAACAAACTGCTAAATATACTAAGAAAACAAACAATTCTTTTACGATAACTTTCAGCGACAATAGTTGCTGTTCTGCCTTCTGCTGATATAGGTGGTGATGAAGGAAAAATCAAACCAAAAATATAAAGGTAAAGAAAGGAAGGAAAATAACTGGGTTTACGGAGGACAATACTGAGGAAAGTATGCAAATCATAAAAAAGACTTAGTATCCGTGATTTAGGTGCGTTTGCTTTTGTAAGTTTTTCTCACAGATACGAATTTTTAAAACCTGAATATGTTGAAGGTTTTAAATCGTGTAATATGGTACAATTGGTTGTATTGAATAAATGAAACCGTAGTCAAGTATGTCTGATCCGATATATGCGGTTTACGTTGATCAAATAAATCAAATTAGTGAAAATGTTGCACAACGAGGAGAAAGACAAGCAGAATTACCGAAGAAGTCAAAATCTTCTCAACCAGAACCTTCTCAACAAGCGCCTTTGGAACAAGAACATGACTTTAAACTTCCTTCGCCAAAACGACGACAATTACCTAGTCAAACACCGTTAATATTTTCTGTGTAAGACCCATAATCTAAATCGTCGCTATAAGTTTCTTTCGAAAACCACAACATTCTCAATAAGGACAGATATTCCAATCCGATATTGAAAATAAAGATATAGCATTACTTATTGCTGGTAGATATGAACATAGGGAAATCGTTTGATAGATATATTTGTTGAATATCGAGAACGTAAACAATAGGATATGCAGCCCATAAAAATCTAGATGTATTATATACTACTAGTCGGAATTTTATTGAATTTAAGCACGAGACAAAGAAACCCCACGTTTGATTAAAAACGCTGGTTCTTCTGCTGCTATAGAAGGAGTCCTGAAGAATTTATTGAAAGATAAAAATTCGGACCTCCTCAAAAAAGATGACGGTGATGGTGCCATAGGAAGTGGCTTTTCCTCAACTACGCCAGGAGGAAGTGGTCTTATTACTACATGTCCTTTCTGACGTAGATCTACTAGAAATTCTGAATGGAGGAAACGAGCTGGAAATTATTTTCCAGAGAAAATTAATGAAATATCAGCTATTTGTCAACGGTTATTTACTGGCGGCGTCATAAATACTAATGTTTATCGATCTCTCATTGATCAAATTGCTGATGACTATCACAGTGATTGAATAAATAAATAAATAATAAATTAGATGATAATACACAATGATAATACACAATGCTCAACGTGGAATGATATGGTCAGAGTGATAACTTCTAGATTACCTACTTATATAACGAACTGCGGTATTGACTCAGTAATGTTGTTCAGGGTTTATTTAGAAAGATAGCTCCAAAAGCAATACTGATTTGAAAACAACTAGGAATGAAAACTACTGACGTTGTTCGTGGTAAATCTCCTGGTACTAATGGTAATTTTGCCAGAAAAAGCATTTTCAGCAATCAAGGATAGATTAGCACGAATAATACGACGACAATATGTAAGTATTACCCAGCGCTGAAGTGATGCCTGCAAATGTTAGTAAAAAAATAAATCAAACAGCAAATCAGAAACTAGCTAATTTAGCTGATTAAGCACAAAAATAAAACCGCAAATTTCATTGCAAGATATTATCGTTAGATTTAATGGAGTAACAGAAACAGCATAGCTGTGTTTGATAGTAATGGAAAAAAATAAGCCCGTTGTTATATTAAAGATATTAGATAATAACCTTTATCCATAACAAAAATACGATAATACAATAACTGGTCATTTCAGTACGATTAATTATACAATTACTGGTTCTGGAAAGCCAGAATCAAGCAATGACGCTACAACGAAGAAATGCGTCTATGATAGAATGACGAATTTGTTAACAACAATCAATGATGAGGTAATCAATCTTAGATCTGATTATACCGTTCGCATAAACACGTTCTTGAGTTTTCGTAGAAACGTAAACAGAATCATTAACGAGTTTTTCGGAAGTGAAGCTGTCGTTGATATTAAACTCATTGACATAAAAAGATCACCAACAACGTAGTATATACGGTATCCAGTCCTGGATTACCCATTAGGCAGAGTAGGCAACTGCCTATGGGCCCCGCGACTTTTATTGGCCCCATCAGGGGCCCCCATGAGACCGTGACCGTGGGTCTGGGGCCTCAAAAGTTTGACTGCCTATGGGCCTCCACGGTGCTTAATCCGGCGCTGATGGTATCGTTTGGATCAGTAATATAGTTGTAATAAATTCATGAAACATTGCGCTGAGGTTACCGGTATATACGCATTCTCAGTACTAGGTGTTGCAGTATTTACAACATCTACTACAATACCACGGCGTTATTCACTAACAAAATATTTTGGTATTATGTTAGTGATGTTGCAGCAAAATGACAAAGTAACATTTGAAGTGGAACCTCAAGAAAAAAGACTCGGCTTGATTTATCATTGATGTCTTGAATTATTCGTTAAACTACCACTTAATATAATGAGCTGCCCAATCTATGTGCAGCAGTGCAGGTGCATAAATGGCAAAATAGACTGAAAGATATAGTTCACGAGTATACAGCAAGAGTAAAAAAATGTCGCCAGCGTGTAGCTGTTGTTAATATAATTGTATATTCAGCGTCAGCTGTTACGCTGGAACCATCGTATTGCTATCAACAATAACATCGCTATCGATGGCACCAGCAGTTGTAACAATTTGTGTTTCAGCTGCAACAACAATTACTAGTATTCTTAATATCATTGCCAACAAATAAATATCTACATGTGGCAAAAATAAATTACATGAATATATAATAATGCTGAATACAGCGACTCTAGCATACTCCAAATTATCTTCATTGATATCATCAGGTCTTAGTGATGCAATAATATCGATATTAAGTTTACAGAAGTGATCAACATTTACGACGAAGTAATGATTACGATTTAGAAAATAATAATAATAATAATAATAATAATAATAATAATAATAATAATAATAATATAATGTCATCATCGCAAGAACTACTGCAACAACTCCGTCAAAAACAACGATGATAAAAGTAAGCTCAACCAATCCTGAATTTAGTGTCCACTTTCGGACTGCAATTCCAATATAAAGGATTTGCGCTTGCACAATTACGAGTATATCACAGTTGGCCAAATATTACAACAAATCATTCGGTGAGATACATGTGAATAATACTTTGTTATTTTCAAATAAAAACAAACAAGATGGAACACATGATTGGCGGATTGTTGATATTTCAACAGGATAATGAATTTCATCACAAAATTAGACTGATCTAGGTGTATGGGGTGTCCTTGTAGGGGGTAACAACTCTGGCTGGCTAAGCAGTCGTACTCCTTCGGGGCAGCCGCCCACCATTGGTCCTCACTTGACAGTAAGCTCTCACCTGTGGCTCCAACAAGCTCTAGCATACTTAGCAGACACTCCACGGAAAACGGCCTCTACTGGCCGGCTAAACAAGGCTGAGGGTAACCGACGGGGTGTAAACCCTCGGTGAGTTAGGCTTTGCCTACCTAGCATGTGACAACTGGATTCGATAAACTGTGCTGAGGAACCATCACCTGGTCAACGTACAGAAAGGAGATTCTAAGCAAAGCGCTGTTGAGCGCTAAGAACTCGAGGAGACACGGAGGACGTCCTGGTCATCCACTGTAATCAACTCCGTCTCCGGCCGTCTCGGCGTTGTCGTGCTACTGGACTCGACAAACCACGCAACTCTTCTTCACTTAAAACAAAGTCAGCGCGCAAGTCATTCTTGTCAACTACGCATTTCATTACATCACCCACTAAAGTCCTGTGGCAACAGGCAACCAATAAAGCGGCAGGTGTGGGTAAACTGGCAGCCGTAGCCTCACACAGGCTGCTCTGGCCATTAGGGTGGTTCACCACTGATATGAATCAGCAGTGGAGTCCGGCAGCCCCTGAGCAGCCCTCTTCAGGAATGCACGGCACACCTCCTTGACACGAGGAAGGGGCTAGAAAAGGTGCCCTAAACATTACCTGCTCTAAACCTTCCTAGCCAGCATAGTGCAGCTTGCAGGGACCCTATTCAAGCGGTCAAAATACAAAAAATAAAATGAGGATTGTTCCTCTCACACTTGAGGCATAGAATGTACGCACCGTACTGGATAGAAAAGCAGAGGCAAAACCCCAGAGGAGAACCGCCCTATCAGGAAAGGAAATCGCCAGAGTCAATGCGGTCATTGCTTCCTTAAGAGAGACCAGGCATGCAGGAGAAGGCCAACTGTGTGAAAGGGGCTCTGGATACACTTTCGTTTGGAGCGGCCGAAGAAGTAACGAGCACCTTGAGTCGGGTGTCGGCTTTGCAGTGAAGACATCATTGATTTTCAAATAGGCTGGACCACCTCCCAAGGGAGTAAACAACAGATTCAGGACCATGAAACTTCCCCTTTTGTCTGGAAGAAAGCACCTTAGCATCATAAGTTGCTATGCTGCAATCATGACCAACCCAGATGAAGTAAATGTTAAGTTCTATAGGGATCTTCACTGCGTCATTGATGACGTTCCAATGGCAGATAAGCTCGTCATTCTTGGCGATTTCAATGCAAGAGTAGGCTGTGATCACGTTGCCTGGGATGGAGTGCTAGGAGTGCTAGGAGAGCGTGGAGTGTATCACTGTAACAGCAACATTCTCCTTTTACTCCAGACTTGCGCCGAGCATGAACTGCTGATCACTAATAGTTTTCCGCCTTCCTTCCGAAACCGGATGTCATGGATGCACCCTCGCTCTAAGCACTGGCACTTCATCAACTACGTCATTGTCAGGAAGAGGGACAGGCAGGATGCGCGTGTGACCATGTCCTGATGAAGAAACCACCGTATCACCAAGCTCAACAACCGCATTCAGCCCAAAAGACGCCCACAGGGAAAGAACGCTCCTAATCGACTGAACATCACCAAGCTGAAATGCACCAGTACCATTCTCTCGTGGATGCCTTGGAAGAACGTCTGAAATTCACCCCTTTCGACAATCAGAATCAAAATGTGGAGAGCGACTGGCGGCATTCAGAGAGCTGCTGTACAACACACCTTCGGAAATCTTAGACCCTCAACCAGAAAGCATCAAGACTGGTTTGATAAAAACTGCGATGAGATCAAGCAGTTGCTGGACGAGAAACTCCGTCTGCTTCAAATGTACCTCAAGAAACCCCAAGTCTACCTCTAGGAAAAATGCGTAGAACAACATACGCAAAACTGTTGAGCAGAAGCTGTGTCAGATGCGAGACACATGTCTGAGCAACAAAGCTGATGAGATCCTGTGCTACGCAGATCAGCATGAAATGAAGAACTTCTGCAATTGCCTGTTTTGCAAACTTAGATCCTAATTGGTTGCTTATTTTCAAATACAGTCATTGGTATTCATTAACGTTTGGTTTCTAGAAGCAATATAAATAGTTCAAATTGCTCCATAGTAACCAGGGGTTGTGAGAATGTGATAATGATGTTCCCTTGTTTTGCATGTTCCCTTACTTGCAGGTGCCATTGTCCCTGCCTACACCCCTTCCCCTGCATTTGAATATTATGTGTTATTCCTTATTGCATTCTCCCACTTCTTTATTTAGCACTACACCACTGACAGAAACTATGCCAACATCTTTATGTTAAATCAAAGGTACTAAGAAAAGCAAACGCTAATAGAGCAGGCCCATTCTGCTGCAATAAAGAAGACTGAAGGTCAGATGTGATGTTTATGATTGGTCCATTAAGAAAATAATGGTTTCTGCATAATTTATTTAGGGTATTGTAGTTTAAGACTTCAAATCAAAGCTTGACCAAATGACAGAGTTTTTGAGATCCATTGGCCAGTAATATCCAAAGTTATCATTACCCTGCTAGTGCCAACACAGAGAACTATGAAACAGTAGACATAAATATCTGCCAATCATGGTGCTCTTGTTAAGGTATGATCACAAACAAATTAAGGCATGGTGTTAAACATCTGTCTAGCATGTAAGGTGTGGCAGTACCACCATGTTGAATAGGCCCTGGGAAAGCCCTGTTCATTCTTCTTATATCTTAGGAAATTCCTAGCCTGACTGTCAAAATTTAATAATTATGGACATTTTTATTATTATTCATTGTGTCAATATTTTTAGTGTCACAGGGCACATTTTGATTGCTTTATGTTGTAGTCATTTGATTATTGTATTTTACAGTATTTACATGTATTAATATATAACATGCATACACATTGCAGTGCCTATCAGAGCTTTTCTGCTGTCCTAGCAAGGTAGCTCCTTTGATTCATTGCTTGAAAACAATTTCAGAAAATAGATAAAGTTGTAAGAAGCGTAATTTTAAAGAATGACAATTGCCAGGTTGGTATAGTATCTTTCTCAGACGTGGATAGAAAAACGGAAGGAGATAACTCCAAGGAAAATGTCAGGATTGCACAGTAAATCAATCAAACATAATCATACATAAGTTGAGTACATGAAACAGCTTACCTGATGACAAGAAAAGGAAATATGTTAACACAATATATACTTGTGAGTTTTGTTAAAAAAAAAAACAACATGGAAGCAAATAAAAACCTTATATCTCATCTGGCAGCTCATACTAGGGACAAACCTTATAAGTGTGATTTCTGTGATGCACGATTCAAACGAAAAGGCTCATGTAATGTACACTTGCGAATACACACTGGCGACCTACTCTATACATGTGATACATGTCAGAAACAATGCCGAAAATGCTACGAGCTTCAACAACACACAAGACATCACACAGATGAAAAAACATTATCAGTGTGAAAATGTGACCAGTGTTCACAGACATTCACAGTCAAATCCAGCTTAGAAACACATATGAGAAATCACACGGGGAAAAGAATTATAAATATGAAATTTGTGGTATTAGATTTAAAGAGCAGGGTTACTTGTGGGCTCATCGAAGAACTCATCATAATGAGGAGAAATTTGCTTGTGAACTGTGCAACAAGAAGTATACACAAAAGAGACAGCTTGAAAGACACATGACGATACATTTAGGTATAAAGCTGTTCATGTGTGACATCTGTGAAAAAAGTTTCGTCGAGAAAGTTTCCTTTACAAAGCACACAATGATGGTACATACCTATGAAAAACCATTTGCTTGCAAGATTTGTGAGAAGAAATTCAACTATAAAGAAAACTGCAAACGCCATGAGAAGATACATGTGGGCAAATCTTTTTCATGCATTATGTGTGAGAAGAAGTTATCCTCAGCAAAAGGCTTACAAGACCATGTGCGTCTTTACTGTTCATGGTAATCCTGAACCAGCATGGTCATGTGACAGTTGTGAGAAAGCTTACATCCGGAAAGTCAGTCCAGAGAAGGCACATCGACTTGAAACACGTAAATATAAACAAATTGTCATTGTTGTAATAGCATTATTGATTTACTTCCACAACAGATTGGGTGTAACATAACCAAATCGGAATCATATCCATTCATCCTGTCTCGTTCATAGGCCATGACAAATTGCATTTAACCTTGATAACTCTTGAAGGACTCCTTGGATTGAATTCAGAGCTTGTTAGAAATATTAAGAACACATAGGTCAAGTTCAGTTCATACCATGTTTTCCAGGTACAGAAAAACCTGTCTTGAAAGACCACTGTTATGTGAGACCACATGTCTTGAGAAACCACATTCTGAGTGCACAAATTTCTTGATTGAATAGCATTGTGACCTGTTAGGAGAGACCACCTGTCCTGAGAGACCATACAATTTTGGCAAAAAAGGTGGTCTTTCAAGACAGGTTCTACTGTATATATGTTTTGGTTATTGTGGAACATGGGCTTGTGTTCACCCTGCTCCAAGACGTTGGATCTTTATAGGAAACATCTATTATCTTCATTACTTCTTACTTGTAACCATCAAAGCTCATTGGCTTTGCACATAATGGGATGCCAGTTCAGTACAGGTAGGTGAATTAACAATTATAGGTAGTTTTGCCTTTTATGGCTCAGCCCCATCTGTTTATATAGAATTATCGCCCTTGAAAATTAGCTTCACATCTTCACATTCTAATGCAATGTCTTATAGAACCCTAGATATTCCCAATATGGATAGATTTAATTTTGGATAGAGTTTGGTTATACACAATTAACCTCCTAGCTTGAGAATGATTATATTCATATGATTACATGGTATGTTGCATGTAACTGCCATAATTCATTCATCATATTCTTATGAAGTTTGGTTTTGACTATAGTCTCATGCATATGCATACGCCTTTTCTAGTTTTAGTGTCGTATATGTTGCTGTTGTAGGGTTTAATGCCATTTTTCAGCACACGATAGACTATACGTGTCAGCCAGTATTAGTGGTGGAGGAAGAACCTGGGGAAAACCCCCGGAAAGAACCACCGACCCACGAGTTTAATTATTGCATAGTCACTATCCTTTTTATTTTTAAAAGAATTTTAACTTTTTTAATTTTTTAAAATCCAATTTTTCATCTTATACTATGATATATATTATGTAAGCTTGTATTCCAATTTTCTGGTAAGGTAGAATTTTGTCAAACATCAAATTGAACATATCCCTACTTTAGAGATGCACTTCTAATATTTATCCATTTTTTGTGTGAAAGTGTATCTCAGTACTTCTATCTCAAAAGAAATGGAATGTTGACCAGTCAGAAATCTGCCATTTGGTACAACAGAAAATGTTTGTATAAGATGTTGAAAGACAACAATGTGTGATACAGCAGTTAATACTGGGGTACAGTGCAAGACATCAATATTTGTGGTGCTCTTGTGTATTTTTAATTTGTATTATTTGTTGGCATTTCATAATGATTATCATCTTTTATGTATGTCTGTATTTTGTACTTGACTTTATTGAGAAATCAAGGTCAAGATGTACCTGACTAATGAAATTTATTTTATAAACAACATAATGCATATCTAATATTCCTCATTGAGATTGGATTAAGTATTCATATTAAGTATTCAGATCATTATTAATGGTAAACATGTTTACATGAATCTAAGTATTGGACATTAAGTTTTTTGCTTGGTAGTTCCTTGACTTGTAGACGACTTTGAATTTTTTTTAAAGGAGACTGACCTAAATCAATGCTCAATTATTTTGTCTTGGCTTTTTATATAATGTTGTTTACTTGAATAATTACTCATTCATGCTTTAACATCTGATGTAGAATGAATCTTCTTGTGTTCATTTTTAGTATGGTTGGATTTATTTACTTAAAATATTCACTGGAATAAGTGCTTAATAGTATTCTTGGATTAAAACAATAATTTATTGCTATAGTGAATTCATATGAGAACATTTTGGATTATATTATTCTGATACATGACTATATGCACTCGCCTGCACAGACCCAGATTGTCATCTTACAATGTGCCAGCAAATCTGAGTATATGCAGTTTGTTAGTATTAATCAGTAGCACAAACAAACCTAGATTTGCCAATGTGTTATGCTGATCAGGGTCTATGTTGTATTAGTGGGGCTCAACCTGTATGCAAGTACACATGGTTGTAATTCCATGCACACATCTAACAAAGTGAAAAATTGTCTGATATGGAGACTGATCCATCAGCTGCTCTTGGTTTGTATTTAAAGAGGATGATTTTCCTAATTTGACCTCAAAATAGCATTGTTAAGTTGCTCAATGTTTGTTTGCTTGGTGTGTACATGAAAATATGGTATAGTCTATACACCAGATATGATGATATGTTTGAATGATGTTTATGTCTGTTATTTGAGTTCAGGCCATTGGTTTTGCTCTTTGGAAAACCAGGTCACCAGATTTCTGATTGGTTGGTTGTTAAAGGATCCGACCTTGTTGACAAGTTAGAATGACCAAGAAATGAACTTGTGCCCACATCCAGGTTTTGAAAATTGTTTCATATTTTTTTTTAATACAAGGTAGTGAGTAACTGAATTAATTATTTCTTAAACATCAGTCTCTGTAGAACCTGCATTTAAATGTGTACAGTTATAATTTGAGAAAATTTATTTAATTAAATTTTTTTAAAATTTGGAATTACAAAGTACTCATAAGCTTTATTACTACCCCAAGTAACTTTTGGAATTACTGTGAATTTATTTAAAGCTGCATTGGATTATATTGTGATACATCAAGACTGGTGGTATCTCAACCCTAAAGATATTGGCACATCAGCACAACAGATTTGACTTCATTTGGAACTCGACTGGAACTCATAGAATACTCTATACTTCTGGAGTTGTGATAAAACATTTAGGGCTCTGGATGCCTTAGTTCACATTACTGTTATTTTTAAATTTTCACTTTGTATTCTAGGGAAATAAATTAGTTGAATAACAAAACTTGCTGGCTTTTCACTTTTTCTCTTAGTAAGACCAAGACCATAAGAGTCATAACAGAATTAGTTGCTCATTTGGGATATGAATTTCTTTAAAATATTTCACAGAGATTACAGTTGCCTTAGAAATTAAAATTTTGGTTTGAATTCGCTTAGTTTTTGGTAATTTATTGTCACATAATTGAGATATCTTAATTGAAACCAACAAGCTATTTCCATATCATCTAAAATGGAAAACTTTGTTTTAGATAGAGTCCATTAAGAGTATGGTTTCAAACAATTCTTCAGAAATGCAGTATGTTTGTATGACCATTCCTGTTGTATGATCATTCCTGTTGTATGATCATTATTCCTGTTGTATGATCATTCCTGTTGTGTGTTGTTCCTGTTATACAGCAATAGATGATGCACATAAAACTAAAGACAATTCAGCCACAAAGATGACTAAGATAGGCATACTCACACCCGACCCTAGGGCAAGGTGAACTAGGCAACCGTCTTGGACCTTGCACTTTTAGGAAATCAACTCCACAATGCAATTTTTTTTGCTGGGGGGCTCAGCTCATTCTTTGCTGCCTTGGGACACCACCCATCCTAGGGTTGGGCCAGTGACATACTCAAAGCATGCCAATTTCACATCAGTGTCATGTGGCTTGATAGTAAAAGCATGCACAACACGCCTCTCAAAATCTTGAAGTTTGATTTTGTTAAACACAAGTAGGTGATATAGCCTTTATAGGCTTTAAGAAGTACCACGTAGCATGTTATATTGTGCCTTTTCCCAGCAAATGACCTTGACTTTACCATTACATACCTGTCAGGTACAGGATAAGGCTTGGAACAAGACAAAATTTCATCTAAAAATATTTAGTAAACATGCCAGTTATTTCCCTTGTTTTTATCTAATGCTCTTGGTGCAGAGTGCATGACTAGAAATATACGACACACTATGAGGCCCAGATATACAGCAGGTTAAAGTTGCATACAAATACCTTCTTTGTTTCCAATGTTGTACTTGCACATGGATTGCTGATTTATATTTTCTCTGGATTTGACCTAAACCTTGAGACTGAAAATGGCGATGGAATCTCTAATAATGGAATATAACTAGATCAAAACTATCTTCTGTAGTTTCAAAGATATCCTCCATAAAATGCACAAAAGTACATTTTCTGTTAGCCTGGCTATTTGACTATGTGTGGCATGTGTCGGACTGTCTAAGTCATGATACATGGACAGAATTTCATGAAATCTCTTCCAGTTGTCACAGAGTTGTGAGCAGTACAAGTAAATATTCACAAAAGAACGGATGCATTTAGCGTGAAAATAATTTTTCCTGATTTAAGATGGGTGTAAAATGAATCAATAATTGTCCTATCATAAATTTATTTTGACACCAAGTGTGTTCTGGCCTTCACAATGACCTTGAGAAATGACACACTGACCTTGAGAAATGACATGGCTTCTTGGTGACATTTTGGATGCCACAAAAATAAAAAATAAAATGATACTGACCTGAGACCAGGCCTTACAGATCAGTACATGAAAATGTGAAGTGACAAGATCAAGTCATGATGTATAGCAATAACAAGTTGTATGTCCATTACTGTATATTAAGATTTGTATGTTACTTCTCCAAAGAAATATAGTAATGCTTATCTTTGACCTTCAAATCTGACACCTTGTCTTAAATATATGTAATTTTTTTGTCAATTTTCATACCACTACTTTTATCATATTCAGTTTCAAAAAGCACGCTTAAAGTATATATCATCTTAATATGTGGCCTTGATATTCAATACAGAATACCAGCATACTCATACAAATATGTGGCCTTGATATTCAATACAGAATACCAGCATACTCGTACAAATATGTGGCCTTGATATTCAATACAGAATACCAGCATACTGATACAAATATGTGGCCTTGATATCCAATACAGAATACCAGCATACTCGTACAAATATGTGGCCTTGATATTCAATACAGAATACCAGCATACTGATACAAATATGTGGCCTTGATATTCAATACAGAATACCAGCATACTCGTACAAATATGTGGCCTTGATATTCAATACAGAATACCAGCATACTCGTACAAATATGTGGCCTTGATATTCAATACAGAATACCAACATACTCCTACAAATATGTGGCCTTGATATTCAATACAGAGTACCAACATACTCCTACAAATATGTGGCCTTGATATTCAATACAGAATACCAACATACTCCTACAAATATGGGGCCTTGATATTCAATATGTGGTGGATGTATAAGCATTCAATTCATTGTGACAATAAAGTTTATATGTAGTATCCATTGCATGAAAAACCAAAGTCCAGTGCATGTTATTGTCTTGAAAATGAAAAAAAAAATCCAACTTTCACATCTCCACCTGTAAGACTTTATTTTACAAATAAAAAATAGAAACTATTTTCAGACTATGATTGCATTAAAAACCACTGAATCTGAAACCCTCACCCAAGCATATTCCAAAGTTTCAAGTCTGTGTCTTTGATGGTGCAGGTGATACATTGCATTATTTAATATTACTTCATGGATCAGAAATTGTATTTTAAAAGTACTTACAAGTCCTTAGAATTTTATATTTGTTTATTCATATTATGCATTAGTGTTGCTTTAAGACCACAGGGCAGGATTAAAGGGAGTACAGAGGATACCTGCCCCTGCCCCAGATGCAGTCTCAACTGATTGATTTGAACTGTTACTATACAGCCTATAGTATGAAAAGAAAAATCCTTTCCTTCTCTGAAATATCAATTACCAGCACATACTTGATATTAGGGAAGAAATTTTCTTGATATACAATTATGCAGATGATTATCAACATTTTATATTCTGTAATCATCTGTTCTTGTTTGCCATGTGCTGCTATTCTCTTTCTAAGTTCTTTTTTTTCTCATGACCTATTAAATTGCAGTCCATTTCTTGTTTGCTTTAACAATCATCCCATTTATTTGTGTTTCTTTGTTTTGCATCTACTCGTAGCACATTTGGTTTCCCAGGTCACTCTTCCAGTGAAGTTATACATCAATCTGATTAAAAAAAGAATATTTAAACGTTTTGGTTGTCTCTTAATTTTTAAAATTTTTCGATGATATTTATCATTTTACAACTACATAGAAGTAACTGTTCACAAGTTTGTAGCATCAGGAAGCTATTCATATATTGTGGGTTAAAGTTATAGTTAAAGGGAGTGCATTTGATGCCAAGTTAATCTTTCTACAGTTATCTCCCTTATGCCCATTTCTACTCGTTTTCCGTATTCACTGAGCAAGTTTCATTTGTTAATTTTGCCTGCAATGATCATGAAGTAATTTGTTGAGTCTCGTTCTTCGTATTCACTGAGTAAGTTTAATTTGTTAGTTTTGCCTGTGATCATCATGCAGTAATTCGTTGAGTCTCTGTTCTTGTGTAAAACTGCCGTTTACATTTGTTATCACATTTGATGCAAAATTAAAAGGAACGTTTACTTTATTTTGTTTTTAATTACAAGTTTTAAAGGTAAGATATTGTTAGTCACGTGTATTAGTTTAAATATGGGTTCTCTAAGTTTTACGTGAATTTTATAATAGATCCTTGTAAGTTAATTCTGGGAGAATTTTGTTATAACTATATCTTTAGTCTATATTATGCGGCAGTTGTAAAAAAAAAAAAAAAAAACCTCTTACATTTCTTTATCATATGATCTTGTCCATGTTTATCCCGAACTGATTTAACCAAGGTAACTTATGACATTGGTGTGACATGGGCGCCTGCAGGAGTTTTCGTTGGGGGGGGGGGCTGTTACGGAGATGACTTTATACATCAGATGATGACCAGAAGGGTGAGAGAGAAACTGCGCAAAATGGAGGACAGAAAAAAATTATACAATGTGAAACGATGACATGTCAAGGAAAACTATAAGAACTTAAAAATAGGTGAGAGCGGTATCAATCCAAAAAATTACACCTATTACTGAGTCATGTTTGAATGCCCACATGACCCGTGTGACTTGTACTATAACAAGAAGTGACATGACGCAAATGGCAACATGGAATTATATCTGAAGGAGAAAATACAAAAGAATTTGGAAATTAAGGAATGTTGGATATCTTTTGGAAGATCTGTCTGATGATTGCTACTGACCTGGCTAAACATAAAGAATCGTTACATGATAATTGTCTTTACATAGCTACTGAGCTCCCCCCCCCCCTTAAAAATAACCACTATTCACCAGAAAGAAAATTTAGGGTGCATACAACAATAACAAAGAAAGCTACCATACATCCTTTTGCTGCTTACTAAAATTGCACCTCATGAAAGATAGGAAGACTAGAGGAGTGAATTGATTTTATAATACCAGATGTGGCACAGATGGTGCATTTGCAGTTCACGAGTTCATGGAAAGACCTGCAAGATAAAGGCCTGAAATGTTCACATTAGCTTTTAAATTCACTGATGGATGCACAGCCCGATATAAATTCAAACATTCCTTTCAGTCATGCGTAATAGCAAGAGGTTGATGGGTTCATATTTCAAAGGACAAGACATGGACAAGGTGATACAGTGGGTGGTAATATAAAAAATGCAACTGAAAGTGAAAAGCCACAGAAAAATTAAGAAAAGGGCACTTAAAGGAACATATCAGTTAAAATCTGTCAAATTAAAGAGACCTGGTATCATAAAGATTAAGAAACTGACCTGGCAGTGACAAAGCTCAGCGTGGAAACACAATATGTTGACAATTGGGAAACAGCTGATAATTCATGAAGGAAAACTAGAACAGGGTTGGTCTACCAAACGTAGCCAAAGAATGAGAAAACATACTGTCAAACCAATGCTTTTCAGGCGTCAAAGAAAGACATCCACGAAAAATCAGTCCAAATATTGGAAAAATGAAAGAAGTGTGAAATTAAATGAAGCAATTAGCTTAAATTAGCCATGCAAAGAACCTGTCAAACTAACAGCTTTCAACAGAAGGAATCTACAAATGGAAAATCAGTTAGAACATTTGAGAATGCAAGGAAATGGGAAGTGTCAAGTCCAATGAAAAGTAGCCTGTCAAAGATAAGAAAATCATCAAATAAACTTTCAAAAGTGACTAAGAAAACCATGATTCTACTCAACAATATAGGACCAGTAACAACATTGAGGAATGTATCAAATAAAAAAATATGTCTGGTACACCAAAAATCCAAGAATCAAGACATACACGAAGAATTAGTAAAACCAGTAGAAAATGACTCATCTGAGTCTGTAATGAAGAAACTGTCCGAATGCAAAAGCTAAAGGGAGTTTGATAGCATAAGTGTTTGGGAGATTGTACTTCCTTTCAGCATCAAATTGAAAGCCAAGTCTTTCCTGAGTTTGGAGAACACTGAAAATAAAGCAATTTTATCAATGAATATAGCTGATGTAACATTTTGGGAGTTATTTACCATGTTGTGGAAGTGTAAAGGCACATAGCACTGTAGAAAAAAAGCATATTGCAGGAATTGCTGTTGAAATGGCAATATATCAATGTTTTACCTTGAAAACAAAAACATGAAAAGGATCTTGCAAAGAGAGACAGGTTGTTATCAACAGAAGATTTGCAATGATGTCACATCATTTCAAAGAAAGTCGAGACTCATTAAGAGAACAATTTAAAAGATATTCAAACAGTAGGCAGTGATAACATCAAAAGCAAAATGTATCAACTGGTACCCTGCCACTCAAAACATGGCAGCCACATTGTAAGGAGAGATGTTCACAGGCTATTTCACCCATGTTTCTCCTGTTGTTTAAAGAACCAGTTCATTGTATGTGGATACCTAAATGTTGGAAAGATATTCCATAGGCCATGTGGTCACCTAATCATTTTATCATGCTCCTATCTTTGTCAACATCATGTGAGAACAGTCAGTGATGATAAATAATTTGTACTTTTTACTTGATGTGATTGGAGGTGAATTCTGAATTCAAAATGTCACTTAAACAGTTGATGAAAAAGACAATAGTAATGAAGTTCTTATACTCCACAGCAGAACAAACTCCAAAACATGGTAGATTATAGACTAATGACAGCACACTATCAAACGATGATTGATTGATTGATGGGTTGATTGACGATTTTTAAAGGTGCACCAGCACTTTTAGGCTATTTAGCGCCATACAATAGATTGCATTTATACGTGTTTAAAAATATTAAAAGGTTTTATATCGACCAGTGATATAAAAAACCAAATAGTTGAACATGAAATGGTAAGATGTTGGTAATAGTAAACTATGAAGCTTCAAAAGCACACACACTAATGAATGAATGGGGAAATGCAGTGTTAAGCAACTGCACTAGAGATGATGCTGGGAAGTTTAATGAGAACACACCAAAACATTCATTCTGTACTGAGACATGAGAACAATGATTATGAAAAGATGTTTAGTGCCTACTCCCCCCCCCCCCCCCCGAACTTTTAAAGTGGTGTCAGCATAGAAATGATAAACACCTTCTCCATCACAGCGGACTCTGAAAGGATTGTCAAAATGCAAGCATAAAACACCAGCCCCGTATTAGGATGTGATGCCAGTAGTAAGGACCCAAATGAACTACAAGAACCGTCCTCACATTAAAATCTAGTAACGAGTTTAGGCTAAGCACCCAGACAGCAGTCAACTCTGATAATGACGAACATATCAAATACGGACTATTACGACTCTAGTTCTTAAAATAATAGGAAATATACCCCCCCAAAATTTATAAACTTAACAAGTTTCTTCTTGTTAGTTACAAAGTGAAATTTAAAAAGACACTATTGTGAGTTAAATTCCAAATAATCCTAAATGTCCTATCATAAATCCAACAGTAGAATGTTCTGAATGAATTCCAAAAGTCTTAAATGTCCTGATGTAGTTCAGAATGTCTTTGAATACGTTCTCAGTTTAGTAGTGTGTATAAATCCAAGTAGTGAATGAACATATTAGTAATTCTAGTGAAGATTTAAATAATTCCTCTCAAATTATATTTGAACATAACTGCATATTTAGATCACAGATTCCCAAATACTGATATGAAACAGGAGTGAATACTTTATTTTACAAATCTTCTTTTTTTAATCAAATTGCCAGCTGACCTATAAGACAACAGAATTTTCTGGAAAACTGAAGATTTTTAATTGGAAAAGTCCATCCAATTGTAAACAAGTTTTCTTCTAGAATATTATGACCGCTACGTTGGCCTTATCCTTAGAGCATCTGCCTCTGATGTGTGAGGTCGTGGTTTCGATTCCTGGCCAAGTCCTACCAAAGACTAAGAAAAAATGGTAATTACATCTGCCTTGCTAGGCACTCATCGTTAAGAGGTTAGTGTTAGGACTGGTTTGCCTGGTGTCAAGATAATGTGACTGAGTGGGACATCATGATACATCACTATAAACTGCAGACATCATATATGCAGAAATGGCTTAAAAATTGGTAAAGGAACATTACAAATCCAAATCAAACACACACACACACAGAGAAAATATTATGAACTCAAAAAGTAATGTTAGCATGTATGCAAATGACCATGACCTTAAAGTAAAATCTACAATCATAGACAAAAGTTAAGCACACAATATAGATATACATAACACCAAACCAGCAGAAGAATAGTGACAGGGTGATGCCATGCACTCTTCCTGTACTAGAACTGATGACTGGCAACGGGAAGCTAATGTCAAGCCCCCACCCCACTCCCCACACCATTAGAATCAGCGACTAGTGATGAGAAACAAATAAAAAGCACCAACCCTACAGCATAATCTGATGCTAGTAATGAACATTAAATGCCTAGTAACAGCTCCAATGCAAAACCTGTTCCCCCCAATAAAAAAAAAAAGAAGTAATTTTTTTGTACAGTTTATGATGTGACTTTATTCATTGAAGCTCAACTGTTTAACATTTATAATTTTTTTGTTCTTTTCTGGTTTGGTTGATTTAGTGTTTATTGTCAAACATGTTTCTGTTAAGGAATGAACAAAAGCAGTTTGTGTTTTAGCTCTTGACCTGTTGTAGTCAATGAACAGCGTTTTGTATGAAAATGAGTTCAATAAAAATTGTCTGTTCGCTATGTATATTTTTTAGTGTATGGATGTTCTTAACTGTGTTCACTTTTTCATCTTAAGTCATATATGGATGGGCATCTGCTGGTGGTGGCAATGAGGACATTTTTTTCTCTCATTTTAAAAAAAATCTACATATAAATATATCTCTCTAAATATATGGTGTGCAAACAACAACAACCCTCCTAACCAAAGAAACAACAAAATTCCTGTGGCACCCATGAATATGCATTCCTGTCCATCTGTGCATCCTTGCAAAAATACATGCTAAATTGCTATAAAAATCATGTTGTCACAGCTGCTGTCTTTAAACTAAACTTTTTATATTTCACGTGGTGGACTAGTCATGTAGTTAGTAATACAGGTACAGCGGCGTAGCAAGGGGGGGGGGGTTACATATGTCCAAGGGCGAGAAGGTACAGGGGCGCCAAAATGAGGCTTGCAACGTTACATTATAATAAGAAAACAAGGGTAATAAATCTGTCACAAGATCGCTGGGGCGCCAATTTTATAGTTTGTCCCCGGGCGCAAAATATCGCTACGCCTCTGTACAGGTATCTTTTCCAGAGAAAGTTATAGGTCACAGGTGGAGTTGACTATGGAACAAACCCTTTTTTCAAAGCATGTGTTCAAAAGAGTGGCAGCACCGGATATTCTGCAGTGACCACATTTATAATAAATGTAATGGTACAATATTCATGGATCAGCTTTCATTTCTCATCTGAGTTGTAATGAGATTGATAGAGACAAGAATGGGTCCTTTACAGTTAATCTTTGATATCCATTAGCTTTTTAATTAGATGAGTAGAAAATTACATTTCATGTATAGCAAATAATCTCTATACAATTTATTAATTCACAAAAGAAATATAAAAATTTGATAAAAAAGAAAACGGGTAAAATGACATTATACCGGTATCTGACATACTGTAACACTTTTTTTTAACAAGTACACTTACACAAAAATTGTTCAAATTTCTTCAATTACAGAAAACTTCCTGAATGAAGTTTACGAACCATGTGTAGATAAAAATAAATGATTTCAACTTAAAGCATTATAAACCTGAAAATCAGAACCTTTTGTCTTAAGTAGAAATCAGTCATGCATAAAAAGGATGGCTGACACAGAGACTGTTCCGAGTTGGCAAAATCAGCACATTCATGCAGACTGAATGTGGCTACATTTGGAACTGAAAGTTGTTGAATCCTATATTGATACAAACATTTTGATTCAAATATAAGTGATAAGTAAACCATACTTTTAAGCTGATGCAATTCTTATAGCTTTTCAACCCTAAATTTACACGTTAAAAATATATCCTTATAAAATTTCCAATCCTGCTATACGACACCTGATTCGGTGTGCCTACAAAAGTTATAAATAAAACTGCCTTACAGTTCAGACATGGAAATTAATCTTTGATAGAGAAATCTGACCAGATATCATTCATATCTCTCTGAAGTTATGTCCCCTTGCTTCCTTGACAACAGTCCTTGACCCAATATGCATAGATCCGACCTGTCAATGAAATCCACAGATGTCGACCAATCAGATAAGAGCGCCCGGTGCTACAGTAACATCCGCCATGTTTTACCCATTGCTGAATCGGACTTGCTTTGTTTTCAGATAAGGTAAAACAGATAAAAAAATGTAAAAATTATAATTTACTGTGATTGATCAGGTCAATTTAATCCTACCTCTTTTTTAAATCACATACATAGTAATGCTTACGAATTTACCAAAAGGGGGTTGGGGTGAGTTTAACATTCTAAACTTCGATTTTGGAGCAAGTTTGGTATTTAATAAGCAGAATATTTTCTTTTCTTACATTAATACCAGATCTGTTTGATATATTTTAACTTGTGGCATCACCACTCATTCAAATATCATGCTTTTGGTACCACATGATGAAACATGTCTGGTATTAACAAAGGAAGAAAAAAAATCCTATATTTATTTGTGTTTTAGTCGAAATGTGCTTTAAATAGCACAGTCATATTATCATGACTGTGCAAGAAAATGTGAGACTGACCTTGACAATGATTACAAGGAAATGACTGCCTGGCGGTACACTGTATATCATGTGAAATAAATACCGGTAAGTGGCGGCAGTTATTTATTTGAACAATGCAGTGCATATCAATGAAAACAAAAGTACTGATTATGTACTGTGTGGGGACTGCAGAGTGCAAAAGTTTGCAGCACATAAAGTAGAGTAAACTGAAAATAACCTCTTTTTCCCATGCCTAGAATTTAACATAAATTTCATTGTTGACTAGTAGACTGAAAAATTTACTAGTCTTGTTGAATCTTCACATTCTTCGCACAAAACTTCTTAAACATCAGCAACATTCATAAACCTGTTATGTTTCATACCAAAAACAAATATGTGATTATCTAAGAAGGTAATTTGATTATGTAATTTGCAACTTATGTTATACATTGGTCGGAAAATTAAAGTTGGTGTTTTAGCTGAGAAGTTCAGTCTCCTATTTCTGACAAAGCATTGCATATATTTGTTCTCTGTGCTTTATTTCACTGACATACTCCAGTCCAGCATACCTATCTGGGCTCACCCATGTGTACACACCAGCAAGATGCATACGCTCCTCTTCTGACAATCGTATACTCGTTATTCCCACTATGAAAACAAAATCATATGGACAACGTTCCTTTGCATACCAGGGCCCAGCTCTTAAAACTCACCCGTTTCAAATGTAAGAACAAATTTAAAGACCTAAAAATGTTTTGCACCTTAAATATCTTCAGCATTTTTTGTATTCAAATTTCATGGTGTTTATTTTTATTTTTTGTATTCCCATCATTATAGCTCTAGTGAGCTGAATTTAATTACAAAGCCATTAATGATGGCTAGTTTATATTTTTCGAGGTTGTATTGATATGAGGCTTAATTTTTGAAGAAATAACCTTGCAGAAATAAATAATTTAGCATTTAGTCAATGAATTATTTCTTTCAAAGAATGACAATTAAATTAAAAATGAAAATTTTAGGTAAAACACTGATAAGCTGTGAGTGTGTGTGTGCTGGATTTATAATGTAGCTTTAACAATTTAAACCATATTGTTATGATGTTTGACAATTTATAGTGATGGTTAGCACTGGGACATCATGGAGAAGACATGTCCCACCGAGTCATAAGGCTGACCAGTCCCAACACTAATGTCTTTGGTATTTCTCGGCCGGGGTTCAAAGCAATGACCTAACTCATCCAAGGCTGATGCTGTAACCACTTAGGCCCTCAGAGCAGTAATTTGTGTTTGAAAGCTAATGAGTAAAGACTTCAGTTAAATAAGGTAAGATCTGGAAAAGTACCTCTATTTCTGGTGAACCAAACGCTATAAAAAAAAAACATTTAATAATTTTCAGAGGAACAAATTTGGTGACCAATTAGTATGGTTAAGTTAAATATTCATGCATTAGGACGATGGAAAATAATGCTGAGGTTTAACAACAAAATGAGCGAAAACTTTGTTTATTCACACTACAACTGTAATATGGGATGTTATTTATAGTGCAACCAAGACGACTTGGCAAAGATTTATCAGTAGATTCCATTGAAACTCCTTCAGGTATATTAAGTTGTTTCTTTTAACACATTAACCAGAGTTTACGGGGCATGAGGTAGTAGCCTACTTCCAAGGTCTATAGCGTCAAGGTCATGCATGATACACTAAAGTGGGTGGTGATATAGAAAGGTAGAGAGATTTAGCTCCAAAATGATAGCAAATAATATGAACATTTTAGTTGCACAAAAAATACAGAAGGAAAAACCTATATTTTTGGACCTGCTTTTTTCCACCCAAAATTTGCCCATGGTTGGAATCTGATTTTGTGTCCAGATTTTAGACTTTACTGCCTCAGATCTAAGGCAGACTGGTCTGAAGTGCACACAGACAGGTGAACCTGTGCAAAAAGTAGGATAAGGTGGCCAATTTGAATAAGGAGTCTTCTCCATATGAAAATTATGGGTCCGTTAAGCAAAAAAATAAATTAAAAAAATGAATAATAATAATAATAAAAGAACTGCAACTTTTCACATTCCGCTCTTGTGCAAGCAAACTAACCAATGGAAAACAATTTTTTTAGCATAACTAGGCATTGGTCTAATAGAAAATTGCTTGGAAGTCGATGTATTAGGATTATTCAGAAATAATCCCCAAAATGTTTTTCCTACTCGCATTTCATGTTAAAACAGCAAAAACCTCCAGAGGTTAATTGTCAAATATTCACAATAAATTCAGTTTTATGTTCAAATTAACATATTACTCTTGTTCTTAATGAGATGTCATGCTGTGAAAGAAAAAGAATCACTATGGACAAATTGACTAAATGCAATATCTGCCCCAAGTGTAGTTGACAAGATGATAGTAGCTGTAGTCTGATGGGATACATTTACAGCAATTGTCATTAATAAGTGGAAAACTTCAACAGAAAGTGGAGCTAGCTGTAGTTACTATCTGGTCATCACATCACAATTATTTTGTGTGTCACTTTCTTAAGTTCAGCATTTTTAATCATTAAAACAAATGTACTGCTAGCTGTAGCCCTACTCTAAAAAAAAAAAATAGTGTGCACAACTACACATGACCAAAATATCGAACACTTATTATTCAAAATTCTGCTTACTAAGCTAGAAAATCTCAGCCTGGAGAAGGGAAATCACTGAAATGGTCATGGAAAAAGAAAAGGTATCCCAAACACCAGTGCTTACGTATATATGGTGATTTGTATTTGTCAGGTTGCTTCCAACTGATGGCATTTAACAGATGTATTCTTTGTCAAAGCTGGGACAATTAACAGATGTATTCTTAGTCAAAGGTGGGACATAGATATGTTGGTTCTAGATCAATAGCTATTCACTATGATGCCTCAGACGATAACTTCTCAAATAAGCTACATTGAAAAGCTTCAAACTAATGTCTCTTCTCATGGCGTCTGCAATTATTTTTACATTTGAAATTTTTACCACAAATTTCACATGCAAATAGTCTTTTATCAGTGTGCACTGTACTTGTATGTCTCTGAAGGTCATATTTTTCAAAGAAACTTTTGTCACAAATGTTACAAGTGAAGGATTTTATATCTAAGTGTATTTTCATGTGCCTTTCAAGCTGCCCCTTTTGTATATATTTTTTCTTGCACAGTTCACATGCAAACTTTTGATCCTCATAGTGAATCCTTCGATGAGCCCGCAAGTAACCTCGCTCTTTAAATTTTACGTTGCATACATCACATTCATAATTTTTCTCTCCTGAGTGATTTCTTAAGTGTGCTTCAAGACTACTCTTTACTGTGAATGTTTGTGAACACTGGTCACATTTAAAAGGTTTGTATCCTGTATGTGTTCTCATATGTAGATTTTTTGCGCCTACCTGTATGAATCTTTTGTCACAAATATCACATTTGTATGGTTTCTCTCCAGTATGCCGTCTCACATGTGTTACAAGTGCATATGATTTCTTAAAACCAGCACCACATATGTCACATTTGCATGGCCTGTCTTCAGAATGTGTTTTTTTATGCATATCAAGTAGTGACCTTGTATAGAAACATTTTCCACATGTTTTACATATAAAATTCTTTTTGCCTGAGTGTTGTTTATTGTGTTCTTGAAGCTTATAACGTGATGGGAATTTTTTCTTGCATGTATCACATTTATAGGGCAAGTCACCGGTGTGTCTTCGCACATGTAAATTGCAGGAGCCTTTCTGAGTAAATCGTGCTTCACAGTAATCACATTTATACGGTTTTTCGCCAGTGTGTACCCTCATGTGTGCGACAACATGTCCTTTGTCTCTAAGACCTGCATTACAGAAATCGCATTTATATCTCTTTTTTATCTCCTTTTTCTCCCTCTTTTTCTCTTTCACTGTATCATTTAGTTTACAATCTGACCCTTCTTGTTTGCCTGCGTTTGCCATGCAATCCTGGCCACAATTTTCAATCAACTTCTTACTAAATACATTTTTTTCACTCTTTCCACCAATGTTTCCATCTTGTTCATCTTCATTTTTTAATGATTTCATGCTTCCTGTATCTTCTTCCATTTGGGAAACTATTCCAGTCATTGCAATTCAATCAGAATGCTTGGTGATGGCAGATAGTCTACAAAAGATCATGGAATAACAATGAAAACACTATAAATTGATGGTTTTTCCAATGTCTTTATCAGGAAAAATACCAATGAGAATTATATACCGGCAGTTAAAGCTTCATCATCAGACATGTATAACCTCTCTTGTTAGCAGAGTCCTGCAAAAGTACACATATCCAGATCCATCATTGCATAATGCACCAACAGATTCAGGTCTGTGGAGTTTGTTAGGAGTACAACAAACAACAAAGACCTTGATTTTAGGTGCATTATTACTTTGGCAGATCTGTATCATTTTGTATTCAGTTTGATCCAAAGAACTTATAAGCGAGTATACATGATACTGATTATTAAAACTAATTTCAAAATGTGTTTGTATCCAGGATTTATCCCAATTTCAAAATGTTCTTGTATCTGGGATTTATACCAATTTCAAACTGTTTGTAACTGGGAATTATGCCCATTTCAAACAGTGCTTTTATCTGGGATTTATACCCAGTTCAAACTGTTCTTGTATCTGGGATTTATACCCAGTTCAAAATGTTCTTGTATCTGGGATTTATACCCAATTCAAAATGTTCTTGTATCTGGGATTTATACCCAGTTCAAAATGTTCTTGTATCTGGGATTTATACCCAGTTCAAAATGTTCTTGTATCAAGGATGTATGCCATTTCAAACTGTGCTTGTATCTTGGATTTATACCCAGTTCAAACTGTACTTGTATCTGAGATTTATACTCATTTCAAACTGCTTGTATCCTAGATCTATACCCATTTTAAACTGCAGGCATCCATACTTATAACCATTCCAAATCTTCATTCTTTTATAATAAAGCCAGTCTGAAGTTTAAAGTACCTCATTTTGTGATGTCAGCAGTTTAAAATATTGGATAGTAGGATGCCTGAGACCATACACATACAGGGATTGGAAGTTCATGACTGATATTGCAATGCCTCAAAACATAATGCATATCTACTAATCTGATGGGATTTAGGAAGAGAGAAATAAAAAGGAAAGGAAAGGAAAGTGTTGCCGACTTAAACCGCCTGTTTTAAGTACTCTGTTAAAATGTAAAATGTAAATGATGAACTTAAGAACTAAAAGGCTAGACTGTGGAAAGATACCTTTCTCCAAATAATGCATTTCAAAGAAGTTACTTTATATCATGTAGTCAGACACATGATATTCATTAGTGGAAAGTTTTAAAGTGGACTGGAACTGTAGTATTAATGTTATCAAATTCTAAAGTTCATCTCTCCATGAAAAAATTCACCAAATATAAGGATTTTCCTCAACAGGCATTTTTGTTACTGTATCTTACTGTACACACCGAAAACTGATGTCAACTAACTTAAAATCTTATTCATTAGTTATGAGCTTAAAAAAGGATACAAACTGTAAAATCTATTATTGAGTTTTCAGTATTAAATGGTCAGTAATTGCCAATATTATCATTTTACTGCATATACAAAACATCAGTCACTTGAAATTTAGTTCATATGCAATTTCATACTTACAAAAACAAAACACAAAACAAGTAACAAAAAAGCAAACAAACAAAATAACTTTCAGCTTCATTATGGGTTTGAACGTATATCATATTTAGGATCGAGGGATGCACATTAGTCCTACAATGTAAGCCCCGACGCTGATATTTATGTTTGCTCGCGTCAAATCAAGATCAACCTGTGATACGTCTTACGGGTAGGACTAGATGCACATAAGAAATTGCAGATCATGATTTCAAGTTTCTGCCAGTCAGCCCACCTATGGGGGTCACCTAGTAATACATGTAAGACATAGCACATGTTTGATTTTGTTTAAGACGCCCCAAACATAAATATCAGCGTCGGGTCTTACATGTACGCTAGTGCCCTGCCCAAAGACAACACCACGAAGCAGACCTATTTTTTTTATAGACCAGATTCCGAATGGAATGCCAGTTTGGAAAACCCTAATCCAACGTTTTTCATTGAATGTTAAGAGCCTGAAGGCTCATCATTGCCCCGGATTATGCTAAAATGAGCCAAATTCATACAATCAGAGTTTCAAGTGTATACATCGGTTTTAAAACCCATATAATACTTACCTATGGTTAGTATAAAACTTCACCGAAATCAAGCTAGCATTGTTTTATGTCGGATTGAAGAGTTTCGTAAATTTCTAATTTAAGGGCATCATGCGATTTTGTTAAACTATTATATTCTACTAATTACAGATATTAATATATATGAGAATTCGGTGTTTAGACCCGTTTTACTCTTGACAATGCTGTGAGGTCTTTACAATGATAATAATATACTAATTCTCGTCTGATAAGTAGAGTTAGCCACACGCAGAAGCATCTAAGCATAAGGACTCACTGGATGGTTTCGTATTGTCACACCCTCTATTTAAGGTAGAAGGCATGGACCTAATTATTCCATTATTAGAAGTTTTCAGTTAGACATAAGCTAAATCTATAATGTTGTTTAGATTCACTTTGTATTGGCGACTGCCTGTCAGACTACCATGGAGATCAAATGCGTAACTTTGGCTTCAAATGAGCAGCCAACTTGGCTTACGTATTTACATGTGTCTGCTACAGAGGTAAATATCTTAATATCTAGATGGTTGAGGGGTGATGAAAAATATGCAAATTTCTTACAGTACTAGCGAACTTTATTCATGCATAAGGCACATACTGATTCTTTTAGCTGTCTTGTTACAGGAAAATATGGGGACATCCATTAATTATGTCAACAATTTTTTTGGCAATTTGTTTAACCCAACCCCCCCCCCCCACTCGTTAACAACTGTCAAACTTTCAGTGACCCCCCCTCCCAATAAAATTGTCAAATTACCCCCCCCCCCCCTCCCCTACAAACTAACAATATTTTATACGGCTGACTTTATGCTAAAAATAGAATTATGGAAATTTAAAGATCTACAAATTTTAATACATTTTTTATATATATACTTATATAAGATTTCAAATTGACTATAACACTTTGAATTCATGAAAAAATTGAGACTTTGTATTCTAGCTTTTATCGTCTTCCCATTTTCCTATTTCTTATTTATTGATTTATTAAATTTATTGTAAAAATAACATTGTTGACGTCAATTTATCTTGCATTCCCCCCTCCCCCATGTCAACAATTGTCAAACTTGTTTAATCTCCTCCCCCCTATTTTGTTGACATAATTGATGAACAACTCCTATTCAAAATAGCTCTTTACTGTAACAAAAAAAAAAAGAATGTAAAAAGGAGGGGTTGGTGGCAGTGTTGGTTCAGTATAAAAGCCATTAGTTGCATAAGGAATGAACTTTAATACCTTAGTTAGAATCTTAAAAGCATCCTTGCAACAAAAATCATTAGTTAGTTTTTATTTGTATCTTTAATGTAATATTATCATTTTTCTGCACCAGGTCATTGTCGGACGCAAATTTGCCAAACCTAATGGCTAGAGCGACCACCACGGTAGCGGGAGGAGAACCCGTCTCGTTCTGTTGTTCGCAATGACTTAGAATTGCAGTCAACAACTTTGGTTTCACTGACTAGTTTCACATTTTAACACCTTAAGGTAGAAGGAATGATCCTAATTATCACAATCCTAGCATTTTTAAATTGACACACTAAATCTGTAATGTGGTTTAAATTTACTTTGAGTTAGGTTTGGCAATTGGTTGACTTGTTGGCGACTGCTTGTCACAGTTAGACTAGCACTGGAGATTAAATGCATAACATGGGCTGCAAATAAGCAGCTGACTTGGCTTACGTATTTACGTGTGTATGCTACAGAGGTAAATATCTAAAAATCTAGATGGATGAGGGGTGATGAAAAGTATGCTAATTTTGTTACAGTACTAGAGAACTTTATTCAAGTATGAGGCACATACTGCTTCTTTTTGCTGCCTTGTCACAGGAAAATATTCAAAATGACTCTTTCCTGTAAAAAAAAATGAATATAAAAAAGAGAGTTTGGTGGCAGTATTTGTTCAATATAAAAGCCACTAGTTGCATAAGGAATTAACTTTAATATCTATCGGTCAGAATCTTACAAGCATCCTTTGACGTGCACATGTAACAAGCTGCAGATGAATGATGATAACAACACAAAGACTTTCTCATTCACATCGTTTACCTCAAACAATAAATATCAGCAACACCAACATTAAATTCACACAGTCAGTAAGAAACCTAGGTGTTACTATAGACAGTGCTGTCACATTGCACCAACATGTCATGAACATATGCAAGGCTGCATATCTTGAGCTGAGAGGCATGAGCTCAATTTGCAGATATCTTTCAGTTGATGCCACTAAAACACTTGTTTGTTTATTAGTACTTTCAAAACTGGATAATTGTAACTCAGTTCTGTCTGGTTTGTCTCAATATCTACTCCAGAAACTTCAAGAAGTTCAAAAGACAGCTGCTCTGATCATCCTTAGCAGCAAAGAGGGTGGACAGACCTAAACTATTTCAGACAAAATCAGAAAAAAACAAAACTATTTCAGACAAACCGAAACTATTTCAGACAAACAAAAACTAGTTCAGACAAAATCCTAAAGGATTCAAACTGAAACCAATTCAGGCATACAAAAAAAGAGAAATTGTTTCGGTTTGTCTAAAATTGTTTTGGCTAAAGTCTTTACGATTTCACAAACAGAAAAAATGTGTAAAATCTCTCCTCGTAAATCGATCAAATTTTATTGGATTGATCAGTGAGTATAAACTTAATTCTTGTTAGTGAATTATTATGACATCGCATATAGATCGGATTAGTTGGTTCCTCAACTATTAGAAATCCTGGAGGAGCTGTTGGTGCAAATGAGCATAAAATATATCCAACTTGGACTTGATTTGATCTTTCGAGATTTATTTGGTAGCTTCCGCCGATAGCATCACATACTAAATTTACTGCAATCACAGAGGATATATTCACATTTTGAGGAGCAATATGCCTACCGCCACCATCTGGATCATTATTATGTTTGAGGAGAGTTAAACCCTTGTGTTGTTGTCTCTATGCGGTGAGTATCGCAGTAAAATTTTCATTGATAAGATCATTAACGGATTTTTGTTAGTTCGTCTGCGTTATACCCAAGAAATTTAAAATTCGGTAGATCAGTTTCTGTTATATTGTATAGTGTTATAAATTTTTGTCTAGAGAGATTGTTTTTAGTATCAGCATGAATAATTACTTGAATTATTTTCTTGTAAATATATTCCATGTCGGATACAAGCTGATTTAATATTTCAATTCGTTTAATGATTTCACTTCGATTAGACTCACGAGAAGCCTGTTGTAGTCGTTGTAGGTGTCGACTGTGTTCTTGATTGATCTCTATAAAGTATTCAATAAATTTACTTTGTAAAATACATGTATCTATATAATTTAATTCTGGATTCGGTCCAATAATAAATCTCCTAAAGGCGTAATCCTTATTAATGAAATAAAAATTAGTACCCTGCAGTGGCGAATTTTTTATATTGAGGAGGAGTTCTTTATATGATAGGGTAAATTCGTGGTATGATTGTTTATCCGTGACATATTCAGATTTTTTTTAGGTTCAGGTGGAGGAGTATTTTCAGGCCATCCTAGCACGGTTCTTATTGAACTCTGATAGATGTCTACGGCATATCCGGGCTAGCTTATCTCAATCGCGGATGATAGTGTCGGTTCATGAACTGTTATAGCGATTTTTGATTCTCTTCCTGTAATGGATTTTATTCTACGCTGAAATTCATTATTGATCTGTTCGATTTGGTAAGACCCAAATGGTAAGGAAACAACGTTCCAGTCTGGGGTTCCGTCTTGTTTATTCTTACTCGCAAACACCAAGGAATTATTCGGCTGTTGACCACCAAATGTTTATGATCTAATATTTGGCCAACTATGGTATACTCGTAATTTTTCTTGTGCTATCTCCTTAACGGGAATCGCAGTGGGAAAATTGACACTGAATTCAGGATCCATTGAGGTTATTGAGATCATGGTTGTCTTTTCCGGTGTTGTGTTTGTCGCTATTTGTTGAAGTAATTCCGTTGTCGACATTGATATTATTATTATTGTGTTGTTTTTCTAATTTTGATGTTGCGTTGTGGTATATACTCATCATCACGGAGAATTCGTTATCTGATATTGTTGTGTCATCAAGACTAGATGATATCAGCGACGATAATTGGGAATACACCGTTGATGTGATATGTAACTTAATTATATACTCGTGTAGTTTATTCTGACTGCTAGTCGATATTTTTTTTGTGATGATGCTAAGAATTCCTGTAATTGTTGTCGCCGATGACACACAAATTGTGACAACTACAGTTGCCAGTGCTGTTATCGCTGATAACAATATACCGGTTCCAGCAATTACACTTGAAACCGAATACACAATAACTTCGACGCTGGTAATTCGCCTGCGGTATTTTTTTTTTAACTTTTGCTGTATACTCGTCGATAAGAGTTTTTAGTTTGGTTTGAAACTCACGATACTGTTGGACATTTATTATGCTATTTACTTAAATTAATTACAAATTCGACATAAACCGTAAATCACGCTGATGGGGTTTATTGTAAATGTTTCACTGGATCACTTATCTATTTTTGCACATCTGCAGACACTCCAATGATGATATTTTGAGGTGTCCAGGTGAAGGAGCAATGATGTATCGAGTACACGGTATTGATATTTTGTTTATGCGGTATTTTGATTTTATCAAGCAGGGTCACGATATTTTTAAAATCACTAACAATATCGTCAGTTGTTTGTTTAATTGTATCAATATTTTTTTTAATATCAGAAAGTAACATTGAGACTACTCGTGGTTCTCCAAAGAAATCATCTATTTTTCTAAAATTCTTACGGAGACTTGTAAACATATTTACATGAACATCATACTCAGCTTGCAACATCGATAGTTTATTATCTACGTCATCTACATACTTTTTTTTTTATCACAACATCAGTATCCAGTGTTGGATCACCAAGTGTGGTTATTTTATTAGAGTTCATGTCGAGAAATCCAGTCATTGAGTCGCCGGATTTTTTTACTCGACTGTTAATACTATCTATCACAGTTGGTAAAGAACTCCTCGTTTAATCTTACCAGTCGAATCAAACACCGCTAGGGAATTTTCGGTCACTCCATTTATTTTAACAAGAATATCATTCAAGGAAACATTACTTATTTTCAATTTACATGTAATCTGTTTATCTTGAAATACAAATATTTCATTTGGATCAACACTTGCGAGGTTTAATATCTTGGATATTTTACTTCGTTGGTTGCAGATATTTCCCCGGTGGGTTTTCTTAGGCTTGAAAGAGATCATCCCGGAATATCAACCATTATATTCTAAGATCCCTCTAAAAAGCGATTACTTGTATATTCGTGTACGGTTTTATGGGGTGGTTTAACCGATAATGAGATAGCGTCGAGGACATTCAATACTTCTATGCCGCATATTGGTGGGTCAGTCATTTTCTGTGTTGGTAGCGTGGAGTACCAGCGAGGAATTTTTAAGTGGTGTATATAACGCATAAACTCTTTAGGCGGCGCTGACCCATATGAATCGAAATAAGCAATTACACGCTGATCAATCGCGTATGAAACCCAGTGAGTTCCAGGTCCGGTGCTGTTATCGAGATTAATTATACCGGTTTCAGCGTTGTTTGATTGTTGTAGTAATTGATCTCGCATAAAACACCTCTAAAGTTTTTTTTATCACTAGTTTTGTTTAGGAGCATCGAGTAAATCAAAATTTGACATGGGAACTATAGGTTCTTGCGATGGAATCCTTGGCGATATCTGCAATTTCGGAGTTAGTAAATTGTTCCTGGTATTCTCAGGCCATTTCCGCTGTACCATGAATGAGGAGTTCCCGGTAGTCTTAGACCCTTTCCTGATCGTTTCTTTTTCTGTATCCCTTTCCAGTTGCTTTCTTTAGTGCCATCCCTGCCTCTGTACCAACGGCTCATACTGTAGCAGCTTTTGCTACCACAGGGGCCGCTGTTGCAATAAACGCTGGTAACACCTGATTTTATCATGCTTTTAATTTCAGCAGCAGAGAGAGAGAGAGAGAGAGAGAGAGTGATCTGAACACCTTTTGTATCTTTGATAGCATCATTGAAGTGTTTTATCTGACGAGTTGTCAATGATAGTTTATTCTGACCAGCAGACATCTGATTGTGTTTTAGTGATATCGTAGTTCCACATTTTTTTAGGTGATTCCGATTGCAATTTTTTAATTTGACCAGGAGTTAACGTAACACTAACATGACTGTATGACATTTTATTTAATAGATTGATCTAATTGTCTACATATTTTGGACCACTACATGTTTGAAAATATTACATATTTTCCACTGGCGCATCAACTACGCTCATTGGTCCACCAACACCTTCGAGTAGCATTGATTTATCACTAAGAATGACAGCAGCTGCTCTGTAATTAACAATGCCAGCAGGACGAGCTACACGAGCTCTAAAGTATATATCAATGACGTATTTTCTTGTTAAGTCAAGATGTTCCAGCGAAAAGTAGTAAATGGGATATCGATTTTTAAAATACAACTGTGATATTTGCAGACCGGTATCTACGTTATTATCGCATCCCATAAATGTCAACAAACGATGATACACGCGTGCAATATGGCTGGTTCCGTAATCAAGTAGTATATCCTCGGATGGTTCATGTTGGCCGTTTATTCTCAATGATACTTCATTAATGTCTAATTGATCAAAATATCATATGACTCCGTTCCTGAGAGTTTAATCGCGCAGTATTCTGTAATGCAATAAATATATGCCGCGGTGCAGCAACTCCTTGTTTTGATGCCAGGTGCCATGTAAGTGTACCATCAATATTAGAATCAATAGTATCTGATGTTGTTTTTAGCCATGACAGCAATGATTTTCCTCTATGATCCATAAATGTTAACAATTTTTCTTCTGCGGTGATTGATGGAGTTGTTACTGGCATCCACAATGATAGTTTTGATATAATGACTTTACCAGCAGCAACACCAGCACCACGCCAGATTGCCTCATTATCACTACCCTTTCGCACGAGTACTACTGTATGCTTCCCTCCATAGATAACGTTTCAAACATTTCTGCAAAATCCGAAAATATGATGTAGTGGAATCGCGCATGAAAATTGTCGACGCCGTCCTTGAAACATTGATACACATGTTGCAAACCCTAGGTTGTAATTAGGATTAGTACTTTTTATAATATCTAAGGTACCAGCTGGTCTGTCCTCGTGTTCAGGAGAATCGGGTTGTGGATCAGATGCAGTAGCTCTTGGTGTATGCAATTTAGTATACGGAATGTGTTCAGCGTGATTAGTAACATCCTTAGAGAACATCATAGATGGACCTGCCGATCTTCTATAATCATCAGAATATCTTGCTAACCCCACTATTGTTGTGGCAACATCAACTTCACGCTCTATAGATTCAATTTCTCTTCCATTAATCATATATCTAGCACTCTCGAAATGCAACATTTGCTACAAGTTCTCCATCTACTTCGATAAATGCTTCAGCGGGTAGAAAGTATTTGCTGGTATCATGGACCTGAAGTTCGATTCTTGATCGACTATCTGGTTGTACTGCATTATAGGAATATAATTGATAATTGCGTACAGAATCATGTTTGGGTACTGGGGCATCTAAATCGAACGCTGTGTCAGGTGACGATTTGAACATTTTATTACATATTTCTTGATCTAAATCGTGATCTCGCTCGGGTTTTCAACCCACTTCCCACTATCATATTTGCAGTAATATTTCTCTGAGTGTCATATCCATCATTTATCCGTGATGCTATATTCTGTTCCACCGCGTTGTTTATTATTTTCCTAATACTTGCAGGCATAATTTCCGTAGATGGTAGTTTCTCTAGTGATTTTATCGGCAGTGGTTTTTTTCTTCGCCGAACTAACGCTAGTAGTTTTTCTTTAGCCGCGAAAACTGCTTTCCCGGCAACATCACGAACAACGCTAATATCCTTATCACGAATAACATCAATAGCTTTCATCGATAACTGTTTTGCGATTGGTGCTATTTTTGGAGCCATTCTTGTAAATAACTTTGCAATGGTATTGCCGAGACCATCTCCATAGTACGCTCTATAAACAGGGAATCATGAGTTTACTACGTAGACCATGGTTGGTTTATTTCGGTTGTTGTGTATGATCATCTTATTTAAATGCATATTTATCTAGTCGCGAAATCCCTTTGATTTTCGACAAAGTCAACAAATTAGCCACTGTGATAACCGTCCGCTAGCTCATCAATAAACTCTCGATATACAATAATCTCTCGAGAAAGTGGATTTATAAATTCCTTCTGGTACCTTTCGTACCAAAGGTTCGCAAATATAAAAATACCTACCGGCTTCAGTCATTTATTGAAATACTCTTTCTTCGCCTGTATGAATATTTTTTGATTTTACGATTTTCGCATTTTTGAGTGTTTTCCACCTCTCCCCCTTTTGGTATTTTCACTTTGTGTGATAGCTTGAAGATTAACCAAATAATTAATTAATTATAATTAATTATTCATAGGATTAGAATCAGTATGATCGATTACAAATCCATCTGGGATATTTCCGTTAAATACTTCATGGACGAATCGATGACGATACTATTTTTTCCCTCCAGCAGTAAACATCAAATACCCAAGACCGTTGTCCGTTCCTAATGGATTCTTCAGTCTGCAGTGTCTGACAATATAATCACGAGATGCTTCATAATTGGTAATCACGGAATGTGGTTGAAATTCTTGGCTCATTTATAATATATACTATATTATTTGTCTAATTAATTATTTGGTTTAATTATTACTTGAGAATCTATTAATGTAGTCTTGAGGTGTTCTTATGATTTTGTCAGGGACGCTGACAGTCAGAATTCTTGATGGAATCTTTGATGGAGTTTTTAACTCTATTATCATTATAGCGCTTTAGTTCCCTGAATGGCTTACCACCACAACTGAGACACAACTGTGACTTACCACGCACACCTACACCACATCGTATGCATGGTCAGGGCCCAAAACTCCCCCGTCGTACACTTTGTAAATGATATCCGCATAATTCATTTCTGCATGATTTGTTACAAGCAGTTACTGATCCTATCATAAGCCATTTGCAATGGTTCATTTTATATATATATATATATATATATATATATATATATATATATATATATATATATATATATATATATACTTCTTTATTTAAATACTTGTTTTAATTATAATATGGAGGAGTTCGAGAGATTATCGAAAATTACACCTTGTAAAAATGCTAAATTACATCTCGATAGTCTCTGTAGATGTACCAAAGGGTCTAATAAGTGACAGAAGCATGATAAGTAAAATCCGTGATGCATTTAATGAATTCAAGCGCGATGGAGCATCTCACTGTTGGTCGACATTTCGAATCGATGGTGGCGTTGATGCTACCATGAACGACGCAAGAGCAGCAGTGATAATCTCGCATCTTGACCAGAAAAAGTATTTTTTGAGAGTGAAATTCATTATCCGCTCAGAAATGGGGAATTGGATTATACGCGACAAATTTGACCCCATCCTGAAAGATAAAAATAAAAATAAAAGAACTGTCACTGTGAGTCAGGATTCCATGCCAGGAACGCTGACTGGGATTGACAAACCGTATTACGAGAGAGCTTATCCTGTAATCGCGGTTGTTTATGGGATCTATCTGATAAATGATAAACCGAGTATTGAACAATTTAAACCAATGAAATATTCGTCGCTGAATTGTGTAGCAGAACGAATAATAGAGCATTTTACAAATGCGTTGCGTGGATACAAATTAACGGATCTAAGATGCAACAAAATAAACGAATGGGGTTTAACAGTTAGGGAGAGAGGAACAACAGTTCAAAATGTAGCTGAATTAGAACGGATACTAAAATTCCCAATAACCTTAGCGACATTAACAGGCGAGATATTATATGAACCGAAATATAAATCGAGAGGATCTCCAAACAAAATTATTGACCATAACGCACACGTGTGGACATCCGCAGTAACAATATTTCCGCGGGATAGGACCATAAAATTTCTACCCGTGGAATTCTCGGAGAGCGGGAATTTATTTGACTTTATTTCTCAGTCAAGTAAAAACAGTCCTGTGACAGTGTGGTTATTTCAGAGTTTTGAAAATGAAGAGGATAAATTCGATCAATTTGTAAAACCCAATGGCGAATTATATTGTACTGAAGCTCTTCACAACGAGATGAAAAAACTAGCTAGTGGTTTTTCAACGGAACACGAACAATTACTAACAAACTGTTTTACAATTCCGTCAGTTGCAGCTCATTTCACGAGAAAGAGAAATCTATGGAAACCAACAAGTGCCGAATTTCTCTCGGATATCCAAGATAGTTGTGTTGATTATGGCCATGGTGGATTATGGAATACAAAATATGACCCTGAAAGCGTTATTTCGGCTGATACGACTGCATGTTATGCAGGGAGTTTTCTCGGGTATGGAGAATGCTCTGAGTATTTTAAAAGATTTGGACATCCCACACATGAAATGACAAATGTTGCGATTAATGGACCACTGCCCGATTTTGATTTAACCTGTTTCACTCGTGTGGTATCATTTGAAATTGCTAAGAGTTTTCATCCGTGCTGTTATGTTTGGTTTGGTAGACACATCTCTGAAAAACACTGGATGTCTTTAGTTTTATTACGGTATATGATTGATTCTAAAATACTAATATCATTGATTGTCAGTGAAGCGATTATATAATATCGAAAACAAACTAAGGTCTGGTTACCACAACCCGATAGTCTAGATAGTATAATCAGCGAAAACAATAACCAACTTCCTTCACTCGACGAAGAATATATCGTTAAATGGTCCAAGCAGTTAATTGAAGTTAGAAAAAAAAAACACGCAAAAGATCTCGGTAGAAGAATAATTGGTAAATTCACCCAGGGTGGAAAATACGACCACAAACGATATTCTTCACGACTGATTATAGATGATGCTGAATACGGTTTTATAATCGCAGATGCAACGTCCAAGGGTATACACGTCAATCGTAAAGACGCTTTCTTGTCCAATGGAACCCAATCGGTAGAATTGTTACGTACACAGACGGAGAAAATCCTGAGTATACGTACTTAAGGGCGCCTATGCTGGCTTCATTCGATGATAAATAGCTTTCCTGAATTTGCGGTCAGGGTTGCCACTGATTCATTTCATATAGATGTAAAATATAAAGAAGCATTGGCTGAATTTACAAATTCCGATGAGAGTTGGGGGTCATGGAGAATTAAAAAGGAAATAATGTGTGATTATTCTAAATCAGCAGATGTTACGATTGAAAACAATTACTTGAAAAATAATCAGATATCATAACTATCTAATGCACCTTCGATATCCGATCCAATATGCAGATATAAAACCAGTTACTTAAACGATTTTGGTGGGTCAGGGAAGATGACTCGTGCGATCGAATTATTTCGAGGGAAACCAAACATGATTGTTTTAGCACCAACACACAGACATGCAAGAGAGATGAAACAGCGAGGCGAGGAATTAATGCTTGCACTTATCACAGTTTCTTTCCATGGAAAGGTGACGAATGGACTCCTGATCGAATGGGTGAGAAATATATTCCTGAAATCATTATTTGGGATGAGATATGCACAGTGTCGTTAGATGTATTACAAAAGTTTCTAGATTGGCTATTGCTAGTGAATACAAAAGTGATAATGTGTGGCGATCATGGTCAACTACCACCATTTGTCGGTTTATCTCCGCATAATTGGTTGAAGAATTTTGTAGACTATTATAAAGAAATTAGTTCTGATCGTAGATCACTTGATAATGAATTACGCGAGTTCAAGAAACTAATCAGATTATAACCGGATAGAATCCAATGTGAAATAGCACGTGAAATAATTTCAGAAACATCTTTAAATGATTTCTGGGAAGCGTGGAGACCAAACGATTTGATAGTAGCAAGTAGAAAAATAGTCAGAGACACACTTAAGATGAAGTTATTTAACACGCCTAAAGAAAAATTTGCAACACTTCCAGTGCCGTTGTGTTATAGACCAAAGGTTACACGAAGACGAAATATCGAAGTTGATATTCCAGGACAAAGTGAAAAAGAAATTCTCGTGGTAAATGATATTGTGTTGGTTGATATCGGTGTTGTCGAAGATGCATTGCGCGCTGATAAATCTCCATGGACGCTAGGATACGCAGCGACGATACATTCTTCGCAGGGATTGACTATATCCGATATAATTTTTTGGATCATAGATGATCGCATCCAGTGGTCGACTTTAGTTTACTTAGCAGTTTCCAGAGTACGAAGAATAAATCAACTTCGATGAGTTGTTTTAGATGCTGATGACACCAGCAACAATGAAATTGTCAGCGATGATATAATAAGAAAAAAACTCGCTGTTTATAAACAACAGGACAAAACAATAACAGAACATTTGACATTTATGCTGAATTTATAATTACGCTGAAGTAACAACAGAATAATCACTGCGCGAGTTGTAATTGTATAATGTGTTGGTGTTGGTCGGATAAAGACCCCCGCCAGTTTACCGTGGACAGAAAAGATAGCAGCGTAGGTCATACCAGAGATAATGTGATGTTAACTTGTCTTGAGTGCAACAGACGCAGAGGTGCTAGTTAAGACCACGCGGTGATAATTAAGTATCCTCTGGTATCACTTGTAATTGTTCACGAGTAAATACCCGTTGAGGAGCAGTTGAATCCAACCTACAGACTGGCGGTCTACCCGTAGCTCTTGTTATACTAGATATTTTATGCGTAGTGCTACTCCAAATAGGATCAGTAGCTCTTTTTTTTACCATCTTCGAGTTCTCCTGGTTCATATAAATATCTTACAGTGACATTGCCGAGTATTGGTTGTTTTGAAAAATCATTTTGTGGTTTTACGGGTATATGCTTCTTTCTAATCGCGTTGTTAGGTTTCATATTAATTGTTCGAGTAATTTCATTATTTAGCGCGGTAATTACACACGGTAATCTCTTGACCCATTCACGGGATCGTTTATCCTGAATATATTCCTTTGCGTATTGATATCCAAATAACCGCTCAGCAAGTGTGCGATTAAATCGTTCAACAATTGCCTGATCATGATATAGTGCAGTATGTCCTCGCCTGATGGTGACATTATGATTCTTCATTGTTGATAACACTGCACCCTGAAATTCCTTGCCAGGATCAACTTGTAATAGATTTGGCGACTGCAGAGGACCCCGCCGGTAAATCCTTTCAAACGCAGAAGCCACCTGAGTTGATGATTTTGTCTTTAGCGGCTCTGCTTGTTTGTATCTACTCGCAAAATCAACTACAGTTAGCGTGTATTTGTAAACACCATCATGTGTCAGAAATAATTTATCAGCTTGATGAACCTCATTAGGGGCGCTGACGTCAAAATGTGAAAAGTTAATTTGTTTAGGCGGTGGTAGATAAATTTGCCATATCGCCTGTTTGGATAACCAATTTGCTGCAGTGGTATTTTTCACCTTTGCGGCGCTAGCGAGTTTACTCATTGCTGATTTTATCCTCCAGTATCCTCTTGGAGAATAATAAATAGATTTCATGATGTTATTAATTACCAGCACCCAGCATTAATTTACTTTTCATCGCCGATTTTATCAACCATGAAGATAATTTTTCTTTGAAGGATTTATCAGTGGTTGAATTTAAAGCATGAATCAATTTCAGATCTGCGATATGTCTGTGTTGCAAATTACTACTTTTATAAGCATTATCATGAGCATGACACGCCTTATCAATAGCGTTTATTGGGTTTTCACCGGGTCGGGGATGGTTTTGATCATCGAGTCGGATATTTAGTCTGGTCCTGGGTCCACAATAACTATTCACGGGAAGATGTTTTTCTCCCGGATATTTTGCCCATGGTGTTTCTGGTAATTTTACTAACTTGGCTGCAATATCACCTCCTCGTTTTTGTTTTAAATCCTTCATTTTATCAAGGGAAACAAATCTAAATTTTTTGGTACCACATTCTACATACTTACCATCAAGTGCTGATCTGTTATTTTTAGTTGTAATTGTTGTCAAGTCATTTGTGCTAGTACGCTTCTTACATTTCACACAATATAGATCCATAATTTATTTATAATAACATGAATGTAATTGATTTTTCGGCGACTAAAACATGAGAGCCTGTTAAACATCATGCAGCGCTACCAAATTCTATTCGTATAATTACAATCTGACCATCTGGAAGTGGCAAGACACAGCTGCTACTTAATTTGATAACGAGATGGATGAAATGGAATAAGTTGTATTTAGTAGCCCCGAGTGTAGACGATCAGCGATGTTACGAGGTGTTAAAGTATTTAACGAGAAAGCAAAATCGGAAATCGATGAGGATATTATTGAATTTATAACGGATATCGAAGAAGCACCGAGTGTTGATTCTCTTGATAGAAGTATTGACAATTTAGTCGTATATGATGATGTGATGTTAGACTATCAAAAAAATCCCGCTAGGATATTTTCCAGAGGTAGGCATAACAATACTGATGTGATATATGTTACTTAGAGATATACAGAAATACCAAAAGTGATCAAGGAAAACTAATATTCTTGCTGTATTTAATGGAGTTGACACACATACGCTACGAAATATTTGGCAAACTTGGTGCGGCGGTGATATGGATTATAATCTCTTTACAAATTTCTTTAGTCACACTCAGTCAATCCCACATGGATTTGTATCGATAAATTTGCATGACCCGAGATCAAGATATCATATTGGACTTGATCAAATATTCGGTTAAAATAATTCATCTCCGCAGCGCCATCAGTGCCGGGTCTGTAGCGTGAAATCCTAAAGGATTTCAAGCGAAACCATTTCTCTTTTTTTTTGTCTGCGAAGTAGTTTCGGTTTGTCTGAAATAGTTTCGGCTTGCTTGAAATTGTTTCGGTTTGTGTGAAATAGTTTCGGTTTTTTCTGTTTTTGTCTGAAATTGTTTCGGTCTGTCCACCCTCTTTGCTGCTTCCTTAGAGTACCACGATTAGAGCACACCTCTCCGCTCCTCTGTACCCTACACTGGCAATCCATTTGATCCAGAATCAAACCCAAAATTTGTTTTCTGTGCTACGTTTCACTGGTGTACTTCACTTTAACATACTTTATTGGCCTCACCCATATGTATACTCTAGCATGATCCGTATGCTCCTCTTCTTACAATTGTATACTCATTATTCCCACTACGAAAACAAAGTCATATGGACAACGTTTTTTTTTTGCATACCAGGAACCAGCATTGTGGGATGAATTGCTCATTTAAATTAGACACAAATACACAATGTGTTTCAAGAGTGCTGTTAGAACACACCTTTTTCAACTGCAAGAACAAACTTAAAGACCTAATAATGTTTCATACGTTAAATATTTTCAGCATTTTTTATGTTGTCTAATTTCATGGTGTTTGTTGTATTTTTGTAATCATATCATTATATATGTTGTAAAGCTCTTAGAGCTTCTAAAGATTATTTGCTATACAAAGTCCTCATTATTATTATTATTATTATATATAAGAAGTTCAGATTTTTTCTTTCTTGTATTAGTGTATGGGAGTGTTCTATTTTCTTGTAGGCCTTAAGGTGTATAGAAGCACACCTGCCAAAGTGATATTGTCAGTCAGGATAATGTCAAAGATTTCCTTGGCAGTCAGCTGCACCAATGTTGTGGACCTTTCACAAGAACGGATCTGCCTTTTTGCAGTCTTTGGTGAGTTATTTGAAATGCATGTCCCTATTTACATTGTTTTTTCTCCTCCCCTTTCTATCTTTGCATACTTGCCTCAGATATGACTATGCAGGTTACAATTACTAGAAAAGCCGACTTATCTAAATAGCAACACATTTTGGCACCAATACGTGTTGACTAATGTGAAAATGATGCAAAGGTGAGCTTATTGTTTTTAAAATACATTATCCATACATATTATCTTATCAATAGCTGGGATCAGTCTGGATATAGAATTTCATTGTTTTAGTTTCCCAAATGATGTGGTTCTGTTTATAATGATTGTTCCTTACATTATAAGTTACTTGATGAGTTGCCTCCCTTACAGTCTACCTCCAATTCTCTGATCTAGTATAGATTTGATCTTCTTCATGAAATCAGTGAGAGAGTTCTGGTCAGTTTATATATGACGTGCATTTTGTTAAGTACTTACCATTCACATTATGCAGTTTTTTTTTACAAGAGAATCAGCTTGGCTATTTTTTTTACATCTTTTATTCACGATATTTTGAGATTTCCTAAACAGTACTATTTGTGGCTGTGAGATATCACTGTTAATCACTGTTCACTAACACTATAGGATAAATTAACTATGAAAAATGATGCTATTGACTTGTTACAAGGACATTGCAGGTTTTAGTGTGGAAAGGAAAATGAAAGTATAAAGGTGTCTCATAGCTGTTGCTCTATATCATGACTCTCGATCATTGACAAATGCCATACATCATAGGAAACAGATCATTGTGAATATTACACATGCTGAGGTTGCATTGTACTCAGAATTGCGCACAAAGTTTTGAAACCGAGAAGCATTTCCTCTAATCTGACTGGCATATACATTTACATTCTTAAGGTATCACTGGATAGTTTTGTATTTTGACACCTCCTAATTTTTAAGGTAGAAGGCATATGCCTAATTATCACAATCCTAGCATTTTTAAATTCACACACAAGCTAAATCTGAAATGTAGTTTACTTTTACTTTTGAGTTAGGTTCGGAATGGCTTGACTTGTTGGCGACTGCATGTCACAGTTAGACTAGCATTGGAGATCAAATGCGTAACTTGGGCTGCAAATGTATTTACTGGATTTGATATTTTCCAGAATTCATTTTCAAGAAATTCAGTTTGAAACTTGTTATCTAAAGCTGACCTAGTTCTTGACCTTGAGTACAAGTCAGTAAGTAAAGTAAACAACTTTTTAAATGTTTTTAAAAAATATATTCTTTCAAGAGTAGCAGAACATGGCTGCCAACTTGAAGTTTCAAGTGTTCAGTGCTTTTTTTGTTTTTCCTTTCTAAAATGATATACGATTGTTAATGCCTTGAATAGGTTTTATAATTGCATAAAAATGTCAAAGGTTCCTTTATCTGCTACATTATTACCGAATAGTGACCTAGAATCAATACATTCAAGTTATGTATGATCAACAACAGTGACGAATATTCAAAAATATTTCCACCATATAGCAGTTTTCATGATATATGTGCTGAGACTTAAATAGTTTAGTGGCTTTAACGCACTGAAAATCATGTGAATCCAAAGGAACTCCACCCAACACGTTTTTTTTTCTTTATTTGATTGTTAAATGGTTTTATTATTTTAAGAACTATTACTTGTGTATACATTTACATGTGAGGAATGCAAATAATAAAATATTGTTTAATTTTTATTTCCTTCTAATATTGATTCTATTAATGAGACAATTTAAGTAAGGTACGATAAAGCTTTTGAAATTTGTGCAAACTGCTTTGCAAGATCTGTCTGTAAGTTTTTAATTGGGTACCGTAACTAAGAATGAATTAACACCATCAGCTCTTAATTGCCTGTTAATTAGCACCTTATATTATTTTACTTTAGGGTTTATTATTGTCTAGTTTGTTAAATCCTGAACTTTACCGAAATGCTAATGGTAATAATAAACGTAATACTCTAATGAAGATGCTGAAATAATTACAGATAAGAACAACAATATTCCGTGTCTGTAAATTGCTTATTGGGGACAGTACGCAGAGGGTGTTCTTGTCAGTAGTTATGTATGTCTTTAGTTTGAGTGTGTTTCACAGACTATTTGTGTAAGGTGCGAGTCCTCGCTTATCGCAAAATTTCATGTTCCTCAGAATTAATCATAATGTAAGCTTATGGATAAGTTTCTATAAATTTAGTACTAGAAACTTTATTTCTTTCTCCTCCAAGATTGCCAGAATAAAAGTCCTCTGTTTCGGTTTCCATACCGAGTCCTCGATATACAAGAATATTGTGCGCGTGTTCCATCTCAGTGTATTCTGACATATTTTGTCTGTAACATTTTATATTTCATCATAGTCTAAAATTTTTTGCATGGAATAATTATGGAAATTGTAGACAATGTGATGTCATAAACAACGGGGACTCCCATTATTTTTTTAGAATAAAAATGATGAGAAACGTTGCAAAATTGACTCAATTGTGGTTCTTTTTTTAAATTTTTTATCGCATATAGATATTTAATCCTTTAGAGAATCATAAAATTACCTTGTTATGATTATTCCTTCCCTAGGTTGTTAATTATTAATTATTACTTCTATTGTAATGATGCAGAGTAGTAATTTCATACAGTTGCTACGTCATAAATATGTTTAGACGGCAACACATGGTGGTGTTTGTAAATTAGCTCATATGCAAAGATATCTATTGTGCTCTTGTAAGTGTCCTTAAGTTGATACTATCGAGAACAATTTATATATGACACCAACCCATCCAACTAAATCTGAAACCATCATATAGTTTATGAAATCTGAAACTGATTTTTTTTCTCTTGGTATTATTACTGAATTTGCTTTATTTATTTGGATTATATTTTTTGTATCTTTTGTATCACAATTGTTTTCTTTATTTAGCCATCATTATTGATCAGTTTTGAAAATTCTACTTGGTAAGTATCCTACAAAATTATTTGTTAATCTAAAATGACATCAAAGATAACCGCACTGGTTTTTTTTCGTACGTTATCCGTCAATGTTTGATAGGCTGACCTATAAACAAATCAACGTGCTACGGATCACATATTTCACTCCAGGATTACTTATTGTGCGTTGTCGCCAAAATGCATTAAGATGCAACGTAATGCACATATTGTAAAGAACAAATAACTTCCTTTAAATCAATACCAATTTCAACTATAACAATAACATTTGCTTTCTTGATAGTCTTTAAAGTATGTTAGTCAAGTCAGAGGAACACAGTTCTCAAGAATCTGATAAAAGAATTCGACCAGTATGAACAATAAAAATGCCAAAGACAATGACGCCTAGTAAAAATCTCTGAAGGGAGTAGAATAATTTGGGCATTTTAGGATTGTCTTGGTGTCCACCAGGTTATAGAAATCCATTTTCAACGCTTGTTTTAATCCCAACGCTTGTTATAAATCCCAACGCTTGTTACCTTTGATGATACATTTGTTACAACTGGTCAGTAGAGTCCACAGGAGGCCGAACAAGATTAGTGGGCAAAGGTAAAATATTACGTAAAATGTATATCCTCTTTAGCAAAAAAAAACCCTTTAGGATTTTAGAGATGACGTATTTATAACACGTTTTTCACCTTTGGTCCCAGTGATATTGATGCTTGAGGCCATGTGACATGAATACAAAGGTGTTAAAACAATAGAAGTTAACCAAACGTAGGACGTTTCAAAGTATGTCTTTATAGGATATACAGTCAATGTCTCTGATGGCACTGTAGCATTGAATGATTTTAAACCTCTCACAAATCCTTTGAACCCCTTGGCACGAGGCGACAAACGTTCAGAATAAAACGTCACGAAACCATGTTGTTATTGACATTTCATTAGAAAGGTTATGCGAAAAAGTGTCATTGGAATGGCATTGAATATCCAGTCATTTCTTTAAACACTAAGTAAACGCACCTAAGCGCAAAAAAGAATACCCATACTCCAAATAAATTAATTCCGATTGCTTTCAGTTTCTAAAACCGAAAGTTTCAGTGATATTTTGGAATGGCCTGCTATCGACTTTCCTCCATTTAATATTACACAATTCAAATTCAGTCATACTTACTGTGTAAGTAAGCATCGAATATTTCATAAATCATAGAAATTTGATAGAAATTTTATATGAATATCCATGTCAGAAGTTTACTATAATAAATATTTGAGCTTTGATACATAAGCGAGTTGTCTTCCTTTGCAAGTCGTTACAAAATCCCATACTATTTCAACGTTGGCTGGAAAACCTGTTCACTGAATCGGATTGACAAAATTATATCCGTATATCTATCTATATGCTCATTCAAAATCTGTTCGACTAGACTTGCATTATTCAAAATTTCATTGGATGATCAGTGTTCATCCAAATACTTTATGATAAATATTGTAATAAAAATCTGTCAGGAAATCAATACAAATGCCAATAAATGTAATGCTTTTGGACCACAAAAAGAATACAATTGTGTAATATCGTTCACAAAAACGTTGTTTGTTGATTTAAGTTTAAAACGTAAGGTTTGACGTGGGACGAAGTGGATCGGTGAGTTTTGGCTTGCGAATATATTTACTCGCCGTGTTGGTGTGAAATGCATAGTTTTGGTTCATTTTGGCTTAATCAGTCGAAGTTCCAGACCATTTTAAGATTAATACGTCTTGGATGGACTTCCAGCAACTAATTTTAGAACCAAAATAACATGGATTCCAACTACCTTATCGAAAGGAAACGTTGACTTGTATCTAAAGAAAATAAAATAAGCTCTGAAAAACTAATACCGTAGTTTTCTTAGCATCGATAAATTTGCTCAACATGACTTTACCGTTACACAGACAATACAGACCACACACTTGCTCACTAGCGAACCAATCATGGTAAGGTATTGAAAACAACGGTGTGCAATGTTTGTTAGAATCCGATAATTTCATTCATTGGGATGATTATTTTTAAGTAAGGATTAACTCATGTTGCTTATAAAACTGATTATTTTTCCAGGAGGCATCAGAGATGTTTCGGAAACTTAACGTTCTTCCAGTAAGCTGCCCTCTGTTTAGCAATTGTATTCGTCCATGATGGCCTCTTCAAACTTATTATACATTGTAAAAAACTTGATAATATATTTTCACCGTTCCGACAACGTATAGAGGTCATACATTATTAAACTCTTGACCAACTTACCTCCTTCCATCCCCGCTTGTATATCTCCACTTGATCAATCACTCGTGCAAACTTTGCCAAATTGCATTCAAAACTTCGATAACTGAATCATAATTTCATTTGGAAAAGGGCTAGTTGCTAATGAATAATTGCTGTAACTTGCGAATTCCATACCTTACAGAACGGTATGGTTGTACGCCGATGACGACAATCAGTTTCGCTCCTTTGTTACTCGTGTATGCAAATTCTGATACTTTTTTGTCGTATGCCTGTATATTTAATATACTTTGTGCCCTTTACCTTTGCCCATGTTTCAGGGGAAGGTTTTTGCCTACCTGAGTATTGCCATGCTTTTAAAGGTATTTGCTAAAATTTTAGTTCAATACCTAATCTTGTTTACGAGTTTTAAAAAATTTCCATTAGTTTTTCGGTAAAATGTATTGCGTAGCAGGTCAGTTGAAGTTTGTATATATATATATATATATATATATATATATATATATATATATATATATATATATATATATATATATATATAAATTATTCATTCCTGTTTTTCTACCAGTCACTGGAATCACTTGTAGTTGTGCTCAGGTACAATGTTAGATGCGTTATTGTAATTATTCATTGCAATTACAAACTACACATTGACGTTTTGGAGAAAAACACTTATTTGGAATTACTGAGGACACATTCAAAAACATTTTGGATCCAATCATTGACATACATACATTCAAAACTTTCGATTCATTCGGGGCATTGTATACTTTTGTATTGTGATATGGCAAATAGGATTATTTTAAATTTAATTCATAATTCTTTTAAGTTCCACTTAAATGTTCACTTTGTGCTCCAGGGTAATAAATCATTTGTTTATTTACCAAACTTGTTGGATTTGATTTTTTTTCTATTACATATTTAAAAACCATATAGTTGTACGACCATAAACAAGACTACATTATAAACAATGTTAAAAGTTAAATATCAAAGATGGTGCAAGTAATATCTGTGGATAAGTGACTTCACTGAAGAGAAATGTTTGATTGGTTCATTTAAACAGCATGACTGGTCATGTTGCATCAGAAAGGTGAGACAAATTTACTCGTGCTCGCAATGATCGGTTAAGTAGGTCCATCCATATTTTTAAGAAACGAAGAGATCTCCGCCGAGTCGGCCGTGAGTGCTAAACTTGGGTAGCATAATATCACTCGTGGCTTAATATGAAGTGAAGCTTCATATCAAAACTTCATTGTCTTATGTTAAACATATCCGAGAGCTATAATTTGTTTTCACACCAGGAGTATTGCCATGAACCCATGCTCCTATATATTGTACCCGCTCCTTTATGTTGTTTATATTTGCACACACATGATGTACATCCATGATTTTTATATTTGTTCACACATGATGTATACCCATGATTTTTATGTTTGTACACACATGATGTATATCCATGATGTTTATATTTGTACACGCATGATGTACATCCATGAATTTTATATTTGTACACATATGATGTACACCCATGATTTTTATATTTGTATACACATGTATATCAATGAGTTTTATATTTGTACACACATGATGTACATTCATTAGTTTTATATTTGTACACACTTGATGTACACCCGTAATTTTTATATTTGTACACACATGATATACATCCATGATTTTTATATTTGTACGCACAAGATGTACATCTATGATTTTTATATTTGTACACACATGATGTTCATATTTAGTGTGATAAGTTTAAAATGTGTGTTAATATGAATATTTCATATTGCATATGACTCGGAGAATGACCTTTCTGGTATTTTGTTCTACTTTTACTAGGGTTTGCTCACATAGACGTACAATAATATATGATAGTTTACAATATATGCACTTGCAACAAGTGTTGTAATCAAAGAAATACATTTTGGAAATGAAACATTACACTGGCATAGGAAATAAACAGAAACAATGTTGCAAGATAATTATTTTGCCAGGATAGAATTAGGAAAGAAACTGCTGAAAGAACATCGCTGATTGAAATTGCATTAGACGGCGAGAATACATCAGACGTTTATTAACTAATACATGCAATTTTTTAATCTGTAATAATCAGAAATCTTATTAACCTTTCTTTAAAAAAATCATTAGCTATATGAAACATGTCAGAAATGTTAGAAAATTATAATTTGTAGCCCACTTGTACAATCGCTTAGAATCTAAGTCTGTTTCTCTGTCTGTCTGTCTCTCTCCGTCTCTCTCTGTCTCTCTCATGCATTTACTTATTTTACCTTCAGAATGATTCATTTTAAAACGGAAGAATTTAATGTGTACAGATGACTCGCAGACTCGTCATCATTATTATGCTTCTATAGTCCACATTCTTATGAATGTTTGTTCACATACATTATATCTATACCTTACAATTTATAAAAAGAATTTTATTCGAGGCAAATGTGCAATGAACCAGAATCATGTCATCATAATGTGGGCATTTATTTTAGACTGCATTAAAAGTTAACTTTTTAAAAATAGTTAGAGCAAACTGACGCACGAACACTTGTGCTTGTCTCTCTCTCTCTCTCTCTCTCTCTCTCTCTCTCTCTCTCTCTCTCTCTCTCTCTCTCTCTCTCATACGATTAAATTCAGAATCAAACAGATTGACACAACACACTTGGTAATAAATCTTGTTTAGTCTTAAGTAACGAAACCATAACCCTTTGCTTAAAATATTGCCAAGTGCAAGAAAACTAGTACTGTTGGTTGTTGTGGAACCATTTTACTGACAAACAATTTAAAAATATACATTATTTTACAAGAAAAATGCTAACACTGATGCATAATATTACAAACTGAAACAAATCTCGAACGTTGAAAGTTGAAAATTGTCTGAACTCAAATAAGGAGAGTAATTAGCAGAATCAGAGATACCTTAAATTATATACAGCCATTTTCTACTCTTACTATTACGAATCTATGGTTTGAATCTAAGTAATAGAAAAGAGCAAAAACCAACAAGTTTTGTAAAATTAAATAAATTTAGTAGCACAGAAAGTTAAGATTGAAAAAGACCTTACAGTATTCTGAATTAAATACAAATAGTCCTAATTGTACTATCATAATTACAAAAGTACAGAGTTTGAAATTAATTCTAGTGGTGTGCCGAAGGAATAACAATTTAAAGCGCTGACGTACAACTAGCCAGGAATAGTGCTGATATGATAAGTCATGATGTATCACAATGATATAATCCAAAATATCTATTGAAAAAATGTTCACAATAATCCCAAAATAGCAATCTAGTCCGAAAGTATTATTGTGCACAAAGTAATTCCAATGAACAATTTAAATAAATAAATCAGCTCAAACTAAATCGGAACATAACTACATTTCAACATTTAAATAATTTATGTATAGGTATAGTTCCCTTATACAAATTCCAAAATCATAATTTGATGAAACATGATGAGAAAAAGAGTTAATTTCTAGATACATCCAAAGTTGTCGACAATAACTGTTCTGTTACTAAAACTTTCATCATCATCATCATCATCATCATCATCATCATCATCATCATCATCATCTTGAGCTAGTGTGGTCGTTTGAGGCATTGTGCTGCTGAACATCTGACTAGTTCCCTCCACTTCTCTCAATCATGTGCAAATGCATGTCTTCGCAAAACTTTTCCTGGTCCATTCTGTGATGTTGTTGGCCCACTTTTTCTCTGTCTACCTCTCCTTCTGCCACTCTGGACGCTGTCCTGCAGTACTGTTGTGGATAGACCGTTGGCTCTAGTGACATGGCCATACCATTCCAGCTTTCTCTTTTTGACAATGGTGATGAGGTCTTCATAATGGCCTACTTTGTGCCTGATGGTATTACGCACTTCATTTGGGATGTGGTCCATGTAAGAGATGCCAAGGATAGTTATGTAGCATTTAATTTCAAGTGCCTGGATTCTTCGTTGTAATTCTGTTGTAATAGTCAACATTCAGAATGATTTTCATGAATAGGAAATTTATTCATACCAAATGATTTTGATCTATATACATTTCCAGCCACCTCGTTTATATCCAAATAATAGGGATTGCAGTTTAATCGTGATTCTTATATAATGCTTCTCCACCAATTAGTGGATTTTCCAAGATAAATGATTTTGATAATTGACTGGAATGAAGTTTACTTCAAAACATATATTCAATAGACATCCGGTCCCTGAGTGACCTAGTGGTCTAAGTCTCTCACCGTTATAGATCATTGATATATCATCTCTACCTGTGCGATGTCCATGTAAGAGATGCCAAGGAAGATTATGTAGCATCTTATTTCATGTGCCTGAATTCTTCGTTGTAATTCTGCTGTCAGGGTCATGGCCTCACATGAATACAAAAAGACTTAGATTTCTAGTGCTCTCAATAGTCTGAATTTAATTTTCAGACAGATATTCTTGTCTCTCCAGATGGGTCTTAGCTTTGACATAGATGCCGTTGTTTGTGCTGCCCGTGACAACATTTCTGCTCTTGATCCGTCTTCGGTGATTATGGAACCAAAACATTTGGACTGGCCCACTGTTTCCAGTTCCTGTCCTCTGACTTAAATCTTGGCTGAGATTTGTTTGCCACTATTTGTCATCAGCTTTGTCTTCTCGGCGCTTATCTCCATGTCAGACTTGGAAGATATTTCATCCAGGTTCTTCACTAATATACCAAGATCGTCTTCACTGCCTGCCAGCACATCAGTGTCGTCTGCAAAGCGTAGGTTGGTGATGTTACGCCTTCCAATGCTGACTGTCCCGCAGTGGTTTTCCAGGGCTTCGCTCATGATGTGCTATAAGTAGATTTTGAAAAAAGTGTTGGTGACAGGAGACAGCCTTGACGTACTTCAACTAATGTCTTAAACAGCTCCCCCCCCCTCGAACGAAGCTTGAGCAATTACTGCAATGGTAGTCTTAGCGTTCTGCTTCTTGATGGTATTGGTAAAAGTGCCTCATGCCATACTCCGTCAAAAGCCTTTTTGAAATAAATGAGCACATGATAGATGTATTGTTGATGCTGTGAGTACTTTTCACACAAAACACAGAGATTGAATATTTTTTTTTGCTGTGCTTCTTCCATTCCGGAACCCTACCTGTTCTTCAGCGTGTCTTTCTTCTGCTTGTGGTTTCAGTCTGTTCAATATGATCTTCAGCATCACCTTACTAGCATGGCTGATCAAACTGATAATTCTGTAATTTTGATACAGCTGGGAATTGCCTTATTTTATTTTTTTTTGGTGGGGGAGTGTTATAATTAGTGACTGGGTTCACTGTGTTGGCCGTTCACCTGTCTGCCAGATCTTGTTGCACATTTTTTTTAGTAGCTCTATCACTGGTCCCCCTTTGATTAGTTCAGCTGGGATGTTGTCTACTCCAGCTGCCTTCCCATTCTTCAGTACACTTATTGCTGACTCCACCTCTTCTTTGAGAGTTTGGAACTTTAAGCACCCTGACTCTCCTGTGGACGGATGGTAAAGAACATATCCAACAGCAGGTACACCAATAATTCCCGACGGGAAAAACAATGTCCTGAACTATGACCCAGCTAAAGATCTTTACCTACTACTAATAATAATCGGAATATATAATCTACAATCACATACATAAATTAGCTATTTAACATGTAATTTACAAAAAAGACATTAGTCAGGTAGACCCTCAGTTACGAACAAAGACATCACATAATACAAATGAAATATTGATAACGGCTAAAATTTACACACAGTAACAGGCATATAAAATCGTACAGATGATGTCTATGTGATAGTCAAACAGTGAATCGTATCTTTGTAAATTAAAAACCTTATGAATTTATGGAGATGCATTGTACACCATGGTAATATAAATAAATGTACCGTGTAAACATTCGTTCTCATTACAGTATGCTCTTTAGTACCACACATGAAATTAAGTAGGTTATGCTCACTTTAACTTTTGTTTTCACACATTCTGAATTGACCACTGGTCTGTGTATATCCACATACAAATAATTTTGGCAAAATCAGTAAGTACCTTTATTTATTAATTTATTTAATTATCTATTTATATATATATTTTTTTATAAATCGTGATCCTTTACTTTATACTTGTTTGTGAATTAGTGAACTTTCCAAGATAAATAATTCATATCTTGTAGTGTGAAGTAATACTTAATTTTACACCCATTAATTGTTTTAGTCAATATTGTTAACCTTATCACCAAAGAATTACACGCGTCATATTGTAAATTGCTCAGCTTCAGTGTTGATATGTCGTGTACGAGAACCACGTTAGAACCACACTAATGAGTGAATATTTTTAACGTATGTAGTTTGTTACATTCAACTTATTAAGAATTATTTTCAAACAAAGATAAGAATATCCCATAATACATGTAGTTTAGTTAAATCCTTTTATCGGAAAATATTAACACAAAAATATTTTCAAAAGTCACTAAAGAACTTGATTCAAATACTTAAACCATATATTTGTATGAAAAGCACCATAACAAAATATTCTGCTTAAAAAAACAATCGTCAAAATCCCCCAAAACGGTACGCGGGGGTTTGACCACAGGTGCTTTGACCATAGGTGGTTTGACCATAGGTGGTTTGTCCACAGCGGGGGTTTGATCATAGGTGGTTTAATCATAGGTGGTTTGACCATAAAGTTGCGTAAAGGGATTATAAGTTGCGGCATTTTATTCACTAAAATTTGTATTGTTGAAGGATTATAAGTTATAAGTTGCGTAATGTATATCTTAACTTTATCAAGGGATTATACAGTAAGTTTCGTAATTATATCTTAAGTTGCGGCACTTAATCCATACATTATTTATTTAACTAAATGACAGATGTGCAATAGCATGCAAATATATCAGTACACCTGTTTGACCATATGTCTGAACATATGGTAATAGAGGTAGCAACAATCTCTGTTTACGTTGGTACTTTACATGTATTTATGTATAAATACAAGTCATCTAGCCCACCCAAGTCAAAATCATGGAGAATCTTGGAGAGTATAGTACGTCAAAAAGAGGTAATAGAACTTTATTGTATCGCGGACATGAATTTTGGATTCATAAAGAGCTGAAGAATGGGTCACGCGTTTGGCGCTGTACGAAGAATCGCACTTGTAAGTGCAAAGCTACAATTGTGGCACGTGATCTTGTAATTGTTGGAAACAAGATTCCTCAACACTCACACGAAGCAAGCATAAAAAATTTTCTAGTAGATCTACAGCCTTAATTTGTGAAACGTTGGACTTGTTGCCTAATTTGTGTTCATTTTGTGTTTAATAATAAATCGAGTAGGCCTGGCACCAGCCTTTATGTGGACCGAAAACAAGCTGTTATTGACTTTTATTTATTACATGTTAATTACTAATTAACATTCACTTATTGGCAACTCAAAGGAAACTTGTCACATAAAATTTCATTAATTGATCCATAATTTTAAACTCTAAATAACAGTTTATTATTATTATACAAACCACATGTGGACAAACCACCTATGGACAAACCACCTATGATCAAACCCCCGTTGTGGACAAACCACCTATGGTCAAACCACCTATGGTCAAAGCACCTGTGGTCAAAGCACCTAGAACCCCCAAAACTGTTCCAACATAGAAAGGTTATTTCAGGGTATAATTCTATGCAGAAAAAGAAAGATACTTCAGAACAGAAAGTTTGAAAAGGTAAGTGTATTCAGACATAATTGTATACGTCCCGGGTTTAACAATAAAATCCATTTTCCTCAATCGCAACTGATTCACCTATTCTTATTAAAGAATGTTTTTATATGTCGTGTGTGTGTGTGTATATATATATATATATATATATATATATATATATATATATATATATATATATATATATATATATATATATATATATATATATATATATATATAAAACGGTTGCATATACTTAATTTCAGCTAGCAGCAGAAGGGGCGAATCAGACAACATTTTTAGACAAGTTTTCACTAAAATCAGGCTTAAAAACAATGAAACCAATGACATCAGGCCCCAATGTGTGTGTGAATCTGATATCGTTTCATGGATTAGGATCAAATAAAAAAAATATGAAAAATCAATGAAATTAATGAAATCCTCCATCGATTATTTGGAAAAAAGGGACTACAACGTCGTTGTCACTCACCCTCTCTGCTGCTAGAACTTTCAGTTCTGGATTAACCGAATATTTGATCCAGTCCGATACGATATCGTGTTCGAGGGGCATGTAAATTTATTGTTACAAATCCGTGTGGGGCAGACTGAGCATGACTAAAGAAATTTCTAAATTGATTGAAGTCCATATCAGAACACCATGTCTGCCAAATATTTCGTAGCGTATGTGTATCAACGCCGTTGAATACAGCAAGCATATTACAGTTATCTCTAATCACTTTTGGAATCTGAGTGTAGCGTTGAGTGACATAGATCACGTCCGTGTTTTTATGCCTGCCTCGGGAAAATATTCTAGTAGGATTTTTTTGATTATCTAACATGACATCATCGTATACAACTAAATTGTTGATACTTCCATCGAGGTCATTCACGGATGGCGCCTCGTCAATATCGGTTATAAATTCAATAACATCCTCGCCAGCAATCTCTGAAGCGTTTTCATTAAAATCTTTTAGCACTTTATAGCATCGTTGGTCGTCTACGCTAGGGGCAATTAAATACAACTTATCCCACTTCATCCATCTCATTATTAAATTAAGCAACAATTGCGTTTTACCGGATCCAGATGGCCCGATTATAATTGCGCGGATAGAGTTTGGTAGCGCTGCATGATGCTTCACTGGTTCTCTTGTTTTAGTCGCTGAAAAATCAATTATATTCATATCTCTATACATAAATTATGGATCTATATTGCGTGATGTGTAAGGCGCGTACTGGCACAGATGACTTGACGACGATTACAACTAAAAATAACCGATCAGCGCTTTCTGGTAAATGCGTACAGTGTAGTACAAAGAAATTTAGATTTGTTTCTAAACCCAAGGAACCCAACGAGGAGGTGATATCGCTGCCAAATTAGCAAAACTCCCTGGAACCCCATGGGCAAAATACCCCGGAGAAAAACACCTTCCAGGGTATAGTTATTGTGGACCGGGAACAAGACTTGATATCAGACTCAATGATCAAAATCAGCCCCGACCCGGTGAGGAACCAATAAACGCTATTGATAAGGCCTGTCACCTTCATGATGTTGCTTATAAAAGTAGCAATTTGCAACACAGGCATCTAGCAGATGTGAAATTAATTCATGCGTTGAATTCTATCACTGATAAATCCTTCAAAGAAAAATTGGCTTCATTTTTGATAAAATCGGCTATGAAAAGTAAATTGATGTTAGGTGCTGGTAATTAATAACAACATGGAATCTATTTATTATTCCCCAAGAGGATACTGGAAGGGTAACGCTGCAATCAGTAAACTCGCTAGTGCTGCAAAAGTGAAAAAAACCACTGCGGCTCATTGGTTATCCAAACAGGCACTATGGCAAATTTATCTACCACCGCCTAAACAAATTCAATTCTCGCATTTTGATGTAACCGGACCCAATGAAGTTCATCAGGCTGATATATTATTTCTGCCACATGATCGTGGTTACAAATATGCGTTAACTGTAGTTGATATTGCAAGTCGATACAAAGAAGCAGAACCGTTAAAAACAAAATCGGCCACTGAAGTGGCTTCTGCATTTGAAAGGATTTATCGAAGGAGTCCTCTGCACTGGCCAAATCTATTACAAGTTGATCCTGGCAAGGAATTTCAGGGTGCAGTGTTATCTACAATGAAATATCACAATGTCGCTATCAGACGAGGGCATACTGCACTGCATCGTGATCAGGCCATTGTAGAACGATTTAATCGGATTCTTGCTGAACTGTTATTTGGATATCAATACGCAAAAGAATTCATCCAAGAAAAAAGATCCCGTGAATGGGTTAAGAGATTACCAGGTGTAGTTACCGCACTGAATAACGAGATTACTAGAACCATCAACATGAAACCTATCAACGCGATTAAAAAGAAGTCGATACCTGAAAAACCACAAAATGATTTTAGCGTTTCCCAACCAATTCTTGGTAGTAGTGGCATTGTGAGGTACTTATACGAACCAGGAGAGCTTGAAGGGGGTAGAAAAAGGGCTACTGATCCTATTTGGAGCGTCACTACGCATAAGATATCTAGTATAACACGATCAACTGGTAGACCTCCAATCTATAAACTGGATTCAACTGCCCCTCAACGGGGTTTTACTAGACAACAATTACAAGTGATACCCGAGGATACTCAATTACCACCGCATGGTCTTAACTAGCACCCTTGCGTCTATTACACTCAAGACAAGTCAACATCACATTATTTCTGACATGACCGAGATTGTTATTTTTTCTGTCTACGGTGAATTGGCGAGGATCCTTATCCGAATACTGCCAACGCATTATACAATTGCAACTTGCGCAGTGATTATTCTGTTGTTTCTTCAAAGTGATTATTAATTCAGCATCAATATCAAATTCTCGTTGTTTTTTTTTGTCCTGTTGTTTAAAACCGGAGAGTTTTTTTTATCAATAATATCATTATCGTTACCAATGATTTCATCATCGCCAATGATTTCATCATCGCCACCAATGATTTCATCATCGCCTGACTGTCAGGACAATTCTTCGAAGTTGATTTATTTTTCGTACTCTAGACACTGCGAGATAGACTAAATTTGACCATTCTATGCGATTATCTACCATCCAAACAATTGTATCCGATATAGTCAATCCCTGTGAAGAGTGTATTGTTGCTGCATAACCTAGCGTCCACGGGGATTTATTAGCACGCAATGCATCTTCAACGACATTGATATCAACCAGCACAATATCATTTAATACGAGAATCTTCTTTTCACGCCCTGACTCTGTCAGGCCTGGAATATCAACTTCGATGTTCTGTTTTCGTGTATCCGATGGCCTATAACATAACGGTACTGGAAGCGTTGCAAATTTTTGTTTATGCAATTCAAATAACTTCATCTGAAGTGTATCCCTGACTATTTTTCTACTTGCAATGATTAAATCATTTGGTCTCCACGCTTCCCAAAACTCATTCATGGGAGTTTCCGAAATTATTTCACGGGTTATTTCACACTGGATTCTATCCGGTTGTAATCTAATTAGTTTCTTCAATTCTTTTAATTCATTATCAAGTGATCTATGATCGGTATCAATTTCTTCATAATAGTCTACAAAACCCTTTAGCCATTCATGTGGAGATGCACCGACAAATGGTGGTGGTTGGCCGTGATCACCGCACATGACGACTTTTGTATTCTTCAATAACAACCACTCAAGAAATATTTTTAAGACATCTTCTGACACTGTGTCTATTTCATCCCAAATGATAATTTCAGGAATAAATTTCTCTCCCATGCGCTCAGGAGTCCATTTATCTCCCTTCCATCGGAAAAAGCTGTGATAAGTGCAGGCATTTACCCCTCTCTGTATCATTTCTCTTGCAAGTCTATGAGTTGGTGTTAGCACAATCATTTTTGTGAAATCCGTAGGATTTTTCCCACGGAATAACTCAATTGCCCGGGTTGTTTTTCCTGACCCGCCACAACCGTTTAAATAAACTGTTTTATACAGGCATATTGGACCAGAAATCGGTGGTGCATTAGAAAATTCTGAACACTGATTGCTTTCTAAGTAATTATTTTCAATGGTAACATCTGCTGATGGAATATAATTATGAATCATTTCTTTCTTAATTCTCCATGATCCCCATTTCTCGTTGCCATTAGCCTTAAAATCAGCCATTTTGCTATTTATGTAAAATGAATCAGTAGCAACTCTAACTGCGGTGGTAGGAAATCTATTGATCATTGAAAACAGATTGATAGAAGCATAACCGAGCATAGAAGCTCTTAAGTGTGTGTACTGCGGATGGTATCCATCATTGTAGGTAACAATTGTACCCAATTTGGTTCCATCGGACATAAATGCGTCCTTACGATTGACATATAGGCCCCTATTCGTTAGATCCGCGATTACAAAATCGTATTCAGCGTTGTCTATAATCAATCGTGAAGAATATTTCGTATTATCATCTTTGCCACCTTGGGTAAATTTACCGATTATTCTTCGTCCAAGATTTTTTGCTTCATTGTTTCTGATTTCAAATAACTGTTGGGACCAATCCATGATTTGTTGTTCATTAAAATCAGGAAACAGTTTTCGCTCTTCGCTAATTATTTTTTCTAGATCAGGTTGTGGTAACCAGACTGATTTCTGTGCTCGATAGGATATAATTGCTTCACTGACAATTAATGATTTTAACATCTTACAATCAAGCATATACCGTAATAACACTATTGGCATCCAGTGTTTTTCAGACATGTGTTTACCAATCCAAAGATAACTACACGGATGAAGTCCTGTAGCCATTTCAAATGATACTACACAAGCGAATCCGGTTAAATCAAAATCAGGCAGTGGTCCATTAATAGCAACACGGGTCATTTCGTGTGTGGGGTGTCCAAATCGTTTAAAATATTTCTCGCATTCTCCATACCCAAGAAAACTTCCTGGATAACACGCAATCATATCAACTGAAATAACGGTATCAGCGGTGTATTTTGTGTTCCATAATCCGCCGTGGCTGTATTCAAGACAGGACAATTTGACATCTGATAAGAACTCACTTCGTGTTGGTTTCCACGCGTTTTTCTTTCTAGCAAAATGTGCTGCAATGGATGGTACTGTGAAACAGTTTGCTAATAATTGATCTTCGATTTCCCCCTCAGAAAACTCACTAGCTAGTTGTTTCATTTGATTCTGCAGCTCTTCAGTACGGTATAATTCTCCGTTAGGCCTTACAAACTGATCAAATTTGCATTCTTCGTCTGAATTACTATGAAATAGCCACATTGACACGGGATCGTTTTTACTCAAATGGTAAATAGCATCAAATAATTTCTGCTCTGAAAAAAACTCTTCGGTTTGGGGTAGATATTTTACGGTTCTATCCCGTGGGAATATTGTTACTGCAGATGACCACGCGTGTGTGTTATGATCAATAATTTCAATGGGGGTTCCCTGTGATTTATATTTCGATTCGTATAATACTTCTCCGGTGATTGTCCTTACCGATATTGGAAATCTTAATGATTTTTCTAATTTAGTTATATCCTGAATTGTTGCCCCATGCTCTTTTACCGTGAACTCCCACTCGGTTATTTTTTTTTCGTCTTAGATCAGTTAGTTTATTCCCCCGGGACACATTTGTGAAGTGTTCTATTATTCGTTCTGCTACACAATTGAGGCCTGTCGAATATTTCATGGGTGCTAGTTTTGAAATATCAGGTTTTTCATTGAGCGGATAGATCCCGTAAACAACTGCTGTGACAGGATAAGATCTTTCGTAGTAGGGTTTATCAATTCCAGTCAAAATTCCCGGTTTTGAATCCTGATTCACGGTGACAGTTTTTTTGCCTCTGAGAATGGGTTCAAATTTATCCCTAATAATCCATTTGCCATCCTCACGGATAATGAATTTGATTCGGAAAAAATGACTTTTTTCTCCAACATTTGAGATTATCACTGCTGCTTTTTCATCATTCATGGTAGCGTCAACAACACCATCAATTCGAAATGTTGACCAACAATAAGATGCTCCATCACGCTTGAATTCATTAAAACAGTCTCTGATGGGTTTATCAAGAATTTTATTCTTGGGTGTATTAGAAACTATATCAAGATTGAATTGAGCATCCTTCCATGGTGATCTCATGTTTCCGTCTCTTGGACGTTTGTTACGTTTTTTTGGTCTATCGCGATTAAATCTAGGATTGATTTTCAATAATCTCTTAAACTCCTTCATGTTTCCGTCTCTTGGACGTTTGTTACGTTTTTTTGGTCTATCGCGATTAAATCTAGGATTGATTTTCAATAATCTCTTAAACTCCTTCATGTTTCCGTCTCTTGGACGTTTGTTACGTTTGTTTCCGTCTATTGGACGTTTTTTGGGTCTATCGCGATTAAATCTAGGATTGATTTTCAATAATCTCTTAAACTCTTTCATGTTTCCGTCTACTATACGTTTTTTGGGTCTATCGAGATTAAATCTAGGATTGATTTTCAATAATCTCTTGAACTCTCTATCGGTATTGAATTTAGCATTTTTCGAAGTCAATCTCTTGAACTCCTTCATGCTATATATAAAACAGGTGTCTAAATGAAAGATTTATGTATAATCAATCACTGCAAAATGGGTCAGTCATTGAATTAGACAAATAGTGTAGTATATAATGACCCAAGAATTCAGACTACACCCAGTGATTAAAAATTACGAAGCATCCAGTGATGGTGTTGTAAGACACTGTAGACTGAAGAACCCAATTGGGTGGGATAATGGTATGGGGTATTTGGTGTTTAATGCTGGAAGGAAGACATTTCGCAATCATCGTTTCGTATTTGAATGTTTTAATGGATTGATCAAAGATGGTTTTGTTATTGATCACATTGATTCTAATCCAAGGAACAATTCTTTATCCAATCTGCAAGCAATCACACAGAGTGAGAATTCCAAACGAGGAAGGACTGACACTTGTTCAAAAGTGAGACCAGTGAAATCTTTGAATACAATAACTAACGAAGAGAAAATATTTCAATCATTATATGAAGCCGGTAAGTATTTCAATATTTGTAGAACTTCAGTACGATTCGTTGCAGAGGGGATAACCAAGACGGCTATTTCAAAAAAGAACGGACAAAAAATTCAATTTAGTTATATCTGATGCGTCATAATTTCCAATTAGAGATATGTCATTCTTATAGAATAATGAATTCTGAAAACATGAATAGCATCATAGTTGAAATAGCAAAATTGAAAAATCAGGATATCAAACTATCAGATGGGTTAAATCCTGATCAAATTGTGTCTGATTTTCAGGATATTGAATACGGGGTTAGCACTAACAAATATATGCTACCCAAGAAGTATGCACTCATCAAAAGAATTCAGAATTCTATTAAAGACTCTCTTTCATTTTCCAGTGACATCAGTGTGTTCGTTCCGTTGTATACTATCGTAGAGGGAATACGAAAAGAATTGGGGTACGAATACGAATTGAAAAAAGAAGTCAACTCTAAAATTAGAAACCTACGAGCATTAATTCAAGAAAATTGATTACCCGACCATTGATTGCCTGACCATTTATCATTCCGACCCTCATTTTTTTTAGCCGACCCTCAAAGGGTATGTCAAAAATCGATGGACGATATGTCAGATTGATCAAAAATAGAATGGAGCAACTCACAGTATTATTTATTTTATATACAATTATGTGACTTGCTCCATCATTGATAGAGCCGTTAAAACAATCAAATAACACTTCCATGACCGTATCAAAAATCATCCGACATGTCAAAAAAGTGGAGAAACTGTGGTATTAATTATTTTATATACAATTTCCACACTTTCTCCATCCGTGATAGAAGGTGTCTCACGATGAAATAACACTTCCATGACTGTGTTAAAAATCATCCGACATGTCAAGTGTTTTGCAATTGAAAAATGGTTTCTGATTTCAAATAATGGTCAATGAAGCATTAACAACCCGATTGGCTCGTGAACGATTAGATGCAATTAAGAGATTTGTACCAATTCGTGACTCTGTACGGAATAAACTGCAACAACGACAGAGTTTACAAACTGATTTTGCTCTGGGGTCTGAAGAATTGTTTAAACCAGTAACCACAGCAACGAAGGGGGTAGAGCGTGCTATACTGGGAGATGATCCCGAGACGGGAAAATCTGTTGCTGGTGAACTTGAAAAAATAGCAGCGAAAACTGAACAAACAAAACAAATGGGATCAAAAAGAACAGTAGATGATTTACGCGTGAGATTTAACGAGGAAGGGTTAGCAGCAATTGATGGGACTGATCCAACAAAAATTCCTGAGCTTGTTGTTACGTCTTATGAAAACAGAAAAAAATGGTTGAAACCAGAACATCATAAGTTTGTTAAGAATTTCACTCATTGGGCTGATATATTTTATAAAATCAAAACTAAAAAAAGTCAAAAAAAGACAGATAGTGCATCATACATCGAATATATCGATGCGGTGGATCACGTGTATAATCAATACGAAGAGTTTAAACAACCAAGATTGCAAAAGCGGCGACAGCAGTCTGCAAAGAAAATATCTTTCTCTCCTAAAAAACAACAACTACCACCTGATGATGATGATGATGATGATTATTTACAAGAAACGGGTTTAGAAAAACTAGATGAAGCAGCTGGTTATAGCGGAAGTGGACTGCAAAATCCAAGGATTGGAAACACTTGTCCAGATAGTGTTATCAATGATATATCACGATTAGATGTTCTTGTAGGAGGGTTCCGAGCTGGAAATAATTCACCGGAAATAATTAATGAAGCAGCTGATATCTGTAGACGGTTATTTGCCGGCGGTATCATGGATATCAAAACATATCGAGATTTCATTGACGAGTTAGCAAATGAGTATCATAGTGATTAAATAACAATTGAAAACACTATTGTTTTTATAATAATGATCGTACACTACAATCATGATAAACCAACCCTCGTCTATGTAGTTAATTCACGGTTTCCAGTTTATAAGGCATACTATGGAGATGGCCTCGGCAATACCATTTTAGGATTCTTTTCAAGAATGGCCCCAAAAGTGATGCCGTTAGCTAAACAGTTATCAATGAAAGCCATTGATGTTATTCGTGATAAGGGTATTAGTACTGTTGGAGATCTTGCCGGGAAAGCGTTTTCAACTGCGAAGGATAAAATAACATCATTAGTGAGGCGAAAAAAGAAACCGTTACCGTCTACAGAAGAAATGCCTGCAAGTGTTAGTAAAATAATAAATAACGCAGTAGATGAAAAACTAGCGTCGATGGTAAATCAAGGGGACCAAAGCAATATTGCAAACATGATAGCAGGAAGTGGCTTTAAAAAACTACGACGATGAAAATGGAAAAATCGTTTACGATTTCACTATTTAGACTCTGATAAATAGAATAAAATGTTCAAAAGGTCACCTGATCCAGCATTTGATATAGATGCCCCAGTCCCCAAGAATGATTCTGTACGCGATTATCAATATTACGCCTATCATGCCATAAACTCAAATAGTCGAGCAAGAATTGATCTTCAAGTCCATGATACCAGTAAATACTTTTTACCCTGTGAAGCATTTATTGAAGTAGAAGGAGAAATTGTAACAGCTGCTGATACTACTGCTGTACCAGCACCGTATCCAGCTGGTACTCAAGTCGGTTTTGTCAATAATGGTATTATGGCGCTATTTGAGAGTGCTAGATATCTCATTGATGGAAAAGAAATTGAGTCCATAGATCGTGATGTTGATGTGGCTACAACAATAATCGGGTTAGCGAGATATTCTGATGATTATACAAGATCAGCAGGACCCTCTATGATGTTTGCAAAAGATGGTAAGAATACCGCTGGTGGAAATCAATTTGTTGTAAGACGACCAAAAAAACGTGATAATAGTGATTCTGATGTCGAGAATATGATTATAAACAACGACGTTAATTTCAATCTAGGAGCTGCAACACGAAACGCAATGTTGCAAGGAGAGCGTAAATCATTTTCATGCGCGATTCCACTGCATCACATATTTGGATTCTGTAGAAACGTCAGAAAAGTTATCTACGGGGCGAAGCATACAGTATCGCTTGTACGAAAAAGTGATGATAATGATGCAATTTGGAGGTATCCAGCAAAGGCTGCAGCCGCCAATGCTGATGCCGGTAGAGTCGATTTAACAAAAATATCATTGTGGATGCCAGTGTTGACTCCAGCAATCACCGCAGAAGAACGATTACTATCATTTATGGATCAAGGAGGAAAGTCGTTGTTGAGTTGGCTAACCGTGAGTACAGATGTGAAGCAATCAAATATCAACGGGTTATTCACTTGGAACCTAGCATCAAATCAAGGCGTTTCTGCGCCACGTCATATATTCGTAGCGTTACAGGATACCACACGAGTTGGCAATCAACTCTCCAGTCATATGATATTTGATCAATTAGGTGTGAAAGACGTCTCACTGAGAATAAACGGCCAGCAGGAACCATCCGAGGATATACAACTTAATTACACAGAAAATCATATTGCACGAGTTTATCATCGTCTGTTGTCATTTATGGCACGCGATCAAAATGTGGATACTGGTTTGCAAATATCACAATATGATTTTAAAAATCTGTATCCGATCTATTACTTCTCACTGGAACATCTCGATTTGACAAGACAGTCAGTTGTTGATATACACTTTAGAGCTAATGTGACTCGTGGTGTTATTGCTGATTATAGAGCGGTTGCTGTCATTCTCAGTGATAAATCAATGCTACTCGAAGGTGTTGGTGGAAGAATGAGAGTGGTAGATGCCCCAGTAGAAAATCTTTGAACGATTTTTCTCGATTTTTCATTGAATTAGAATCAATCTATTATGTATAATGTCATATAGTGTTATTAGTGTTGCGTTAACTCCTGGTCAAATCAAAAAATTGCAATCAGAATCGGCTAAAAAATGTGGAACCACAATCACGTTGAAACCTAATCAAATGACTGGTGGTGCAAATAAACTATCGCTGACAACTCGTCAGGTGAAACATTTCAATGATGCTTTCAAGGATAAAAAGGGGTTCAGATTACTCTTTCTGCGGCTGCTATTAAAAATATGATAAAATCAGGTGGTATATTTCCATTGTTAGCTGCAATACCAGCATTGATTGCAGCAGCAGCCCCAGCGGTGGCTAAAGCAGCGGCGTTAGGAGCCGTTGGTACTGCAGCAGGAATGGCGTTGAAAAAGGCAGCTGGACAAGGATATAAAAAAAAGGGACGATCCGTTCACGGATTGGGTCTAAGACTACCAGGAACCCCGTATTCGTGGTACAGAGGAAAGGGTCTAAGACTACCAGGGACCCCGTATTCATGGTACAGCGGGAGATCCGTTCACGGATCAGGCCTGAGACTACCAGGAACGATTTATTAATTGAGGAACCTATGGTTCCCAAATCTTCGATGATTCCAATGTCCAATTTTGATTTAATGGATGCTGCTAAAAAACTAGCGATTAAACATTTCAGAGGTGTTTTTATGAAAGATCAATTACCACATCAACCAAACAAAACTGAAACAGGTATTATTAATCTCGATAACAGCACCGGACCTGGAACTCACTGGGTTGCATACGCTATTGATCCACGTGGGATTGTCTATTTTGATTCATATGGATTAGCCCCACCAAAAGAATTTATGCGTTACATAAAACAATTTCCAATGAAGACTTGGTATTCTACGCTACCAACACAACAAATCAATGACCCACCAATATGCGGCAGTGAAGTATTAAATGTCCTTGACGCTATTTCAGCATCTAGAAAACCACCTCATATTGTCGTAAATGACTACACCAGCAATCGCTTTTTAGAGAGAGAAAGAGTTTTACAATAACATGATTGATATTTGGGGGAGATCTTTGAAACCCAAACCCGATGGCACTGCAACCCCTGATTCTATCAAGGATATAACAAAAAAAATTAAAGATGAAATAGCTGAGACGTTGAATTTAGAAAGTGTTGAACCCAATGAAATAGTTGTATTTCAAGATCGCCAGGGTAAATTGAAATCTAGTAATATTTCTCTGGATGATATTTTAGTTAAACAACAAAACGCAATCGAGAACACCGTTGCGTTATTTTCCGATCAGGGTAAATTGAAATCTAGTAATATTTCTCTGGATGATATTTTAGTTAAACAACAAAACGCAATCGAAAACACCGTTGCGCTATTTTCCGATCAGGGTAAACTCAAACCGGGTGTACTCGTTTCGACGATTACAGATCGATTAAAAATTCTCAACGATGAGTTAAACAATTCTGTGGTTGTACTAACAACACTTGAATCTAGAATTGAAGAACACATAAAACAGTTTACCGCATTTCGTAGAAATATCATTGATAAATTTATTGGAACTGCATTCGATAAAATTGAACTAAAACTCCCTGATATTAAAAAATCCATCGATGAGACGAAAACTTTCATCGAAGCCGTCAAAGGTGATTTTTCGAGGATGATAACAGTTATTGAAAAAACAAAAATTCCTCATGAGAAAACTAACAACATAGTATATACAATCCAACACGGATCATTTGAGTGGTCACCTACAAACAACAAATTAGATATCACTGCAACCGTTAAGGGTATTTATCGATTAACACTAGTAACACCATTGTCTCAATTTAATATTTCATCGTCCAGTTCATCTGGGGTCAATAATACGATTTCAACGATCATCTACAAGGGTACAAATGAAAAGTTCACTATAACATCTACTGATGAAACTTTGGCTAGGGTTTCAACAACATGGTATGTGGAATTCGTAGCGGATTTAAGTAAATAAATTGAAAGGATTTCACAATTGAAAACGCTAGCGTTGTTAAAATAAAAAATGATTTCATCATCGCAATATCGCTATGATCAGGTCAGAGAATATCAAACTAGACTCAAAACCCTGTCTGAGGAGTATGCAATGAAAATTAAAAAATATCGCAGGAGAATTACCGCAATTGATGTTACTGTGTATTCAGTGAGTGGTGTAATCACCGGAGCCGGTATTATACTGTCTTCAGTGACAATGATGGCTCCGATAGCTGTTCCAATTTGCATTTCTGCCCCAACAACAATCGCTGGAATTATTTCAATAATCACAAAAAAAATATCCTCATGCAGCCAACGGAAACTACAAGACTACATAATTCAATTTCATGTTGTGTCCACTGCATACTCGCAATTATCCTCATTGATATCGTCATCGCTCGATGATACAATTATATCAGAGAGTGAGTTTTCAGCGATGGTAGATATATATGATTCTGCGATGTCAAAATTAGAAATACAAAAACATGAGTATAATAACAATGACAACACAGATGGAATTACTTCAACAAATAGTGGAGAACACAAACCCAGTACAAACAAGCATGATCTCAATAACCTCAACGAATCCAGAATTCAGTGTGAATTTCCCCTCTCCGGTCCCAGTGAAGTAGATAGCGCTAGCAAAATTACGAGTATACCACAGTTGGCCAAATATTAGGTCAAAATCATTTGGTGGTCAACAACCGAATAATTCCCTGGTATTTGCAAATAAGAATAAACCCGACGGTACCCCAGACTGGAATGTTGTTTCCATACCAACCGGATCATACCAAATTGAACAAATCAATGATGAATTCGCGCGTAGAATAAAATCGATTACTGGAGTAGAGTCAAAAATAGCTATAACAGTTCATGTGCCGACACTATCATCTGCCATTGAAATAAGCACAGAAGGATACGTCGTAGATATCTATCAGAGTTCTATTAGAACCGTACTAGGATGGCCTGAATTACCACCCGGGGGAAAAACCGTTGATTTACCAGAACCAAAAAAAACCGATTATATCACAGACAGGATAAAATCTGATAATCCAATAAAAAGCTATAGATATTATGATAAGTCGTATTTTTTCATTAGAGTAGAATATGATGAAAAAATACGACTTATTCATCATCTTGCTAACCGGGATAAAATCACTGAAAATTTCACAGCTTTCAATAACGATATTTCGTTGTTGTTTATATCCCTTAGATCCGGCACTCTCACCCGAGATGAATTTATCAGTGTCGTAGAAACATGTAACAAAATCATCAATGACATGGAAACATTTCATTCACAAATTATTCAAGATGTATTAGGTGACAGTAGTCCTAAAACAAGAGATTTATTTGCAATAGACTATAAGATCCGCATAGGAGATATTCCAACATTCAAACTACCAGGATATAATCTCTTAGAACTACAAAAATCTCTCGATGATGCCATCGATGAAGGTTTCAAAAAAATCCATGATACGTGGAAAAAAACACCATCACAACCACAAACAACTATCCTGACACACAATAATGACCCAGATGGTGGTGGCAGGCATATTGCTCCGTTCAATGTGAATATTTCAACGGTGATTGCGCTCAATTTAGTATGTGATGTGATCGAAGGAAGCTATCAAATAAATTTAGAACGATCAAATCAAGCTCAGCAGGGATATATTTTGTATTCATTTGCACCAACAGCTCCTCCAGGGTTTTTAATAATTGAGTCCCCGGTGAATCCAGTCTATATGCGATGTCATAATAATTCATTAACCAGAATTAATTTCAAACTCACTGACCAGTCTAATAATCTGATTGATTTACAAGAGGAGGTTTTACAAATTAGTCTATTTGTAAAATCGTAGTGATTTTCGTCGTAGTGATTTACATGACCCTCGAACACGATATCGTATCGGACTGGATCAAATATTCGGTTAATCCAGAACTGAAAGTTCTAGCAGCAGAGAGGGTGAGTGACAACGACGTTGTAGTCCCTTTTTCCCAAAAATCGATGGAGGATTTCATTAATTTCATTGATTTTTTTTGACCTGATTTCATTGAAAATGTTGTTTTTTTGATTTGATCCTAATCCATGAAACGATATCAGATTCACACACACATTGGGGCCTGATGTCACTGGTTTCATTGTTTTTAAGCGTGATTTTAGTGAAAACTTGTCTAAAAATGTTGTCTGATTCGCCCCTTCTGCTGCTCAGCTTCTTTCATTTCATTATCTGATAGCGATTAAAAGATATTGGCCAACCTCGAGAACGAATGCTAAACACAAAGGCTATTTCTCTGCCTATTAACACGACCCCCACCCCACCCAAATTTGTTTAATATCACATCAATCACACTTCCCCATTTTAAGATTTAATAATTGGTGGGGAAATATTGCTGTTTATCGTGGTATTTCGCTTTTTTGGATTGAATACAGCTATTGAGAGGTTACCAATCGAATGGTGTAAGTTTTTAGAGCGTCCACCTCAGATGCAGGAGGTTGCGGGTTTGAACCCAGGTAGAGTCATACCAAAGACGTATAAAAATGGGACTAGCAGCTGCTTCTCTTGTAGCTCAACATTACTATGTTAGCGTCAGGACTAGACATCACTATAAGATGTCATACTGCAGACATCGTATCAATATGACAAAAATAGTTAAAGCTTTGTTAAAAATTCAAAATAAAAACACGCATCAGCGAGCGTGAAAGAGCCGGTCAAATCCAGTGGAAGTCACTCATAGCGGGTCGATAGGCGACAGTGAGTTGAAAAAACGCGGATTTACAAAATGACCTTACCTGGGTGCAAGGAGAGAGATGAATATACTCTTAAAAGAAATAGGAACAAATCTTGTCGAAAGTTAGAGCATTATACATTTATAATCTAACAGCACGGAGCATTGCTAATATTCTAGTCCGCAGGTGTGTAGTAATCATCTCATTTACATATCAAGAACAGTAACTCGTTTATCCAACATTTTATTTGTCTTATTAAATATCTCATTTACATATCAAGAACAGTAACTCGTTTATCCAACAGTTTATTTGTCTTATTAAATATCTCATTTACATATCAAGAACAGTAACTCGTTTATCCAACAGTTTATTTGTCTTATTAAATATCTCATTTACATATCAAGAACAGTAACTCGTTTTTCCAACATTTTATTTGTCTTATTAAATATCTCATTTACATATCAAGAACAGTAACTCGTTTATCCAACAGTTTATTTGTCTTATTAAATATCTCATTTACATATCAAGAACAGCAACTCGTTTATCCAACAGTTTATTTGTCTTATTAAATATCTCATTTACACATCAAGAACAGGAACTCGTTTATCCAACAGTTTGTCTTATTAAATATCTCATTTACACATCAAGAACAGTTACTCGTTTATCCAACAGTTTATTTGTCTTATTAAATATCTCATTTACATATCAAGAACAGTAACTCGTTTATCCAACAGTTTATTTGTCTTATTAAATATCTCATTTACACATCAAGAACAGGAACTCGTTTATCCAACAGTTTATTTGTCTTATTAAATATCTCATTTACACATCAAGAACAGTAACTCGTTTATCCAACAGTTTATTTGTCTTATTAAATATCTCATTTACATATCAAGAACAGTAACTCGTTTATCCAACAGTTTATTTGTCTTATTAAATATCTCATTTACATATCAAGAGCAGTAACTCGTTTATCCAACAGTTTATTTGTCTTATTAAATATCATCTCATTTACCTATCAAGAACAGTAACTCGTTTATCCAACAGTTTATTTGTCTTATTAAATATCTCATTTACATATCAAGAACAGTAACTCGTTTATCCAACATTTTATTTGTCTTATTAAATATCATCTCATTTACTTATCAAAAACAGTAACTCGTTTATCCAACAGTTTATTTGTCTTACTAAATATCATCTCATTTACTAATCAAGAACAGTAACTCGTTTATCCAACAGTTTATTTGTCTTATTAAATATCTCATTTACATATCAAGAGCAGTAACTCGTTTATCCAACAGTTTATTTGTCTTATTAAATATCATCTCATTTACCTATCAAGAACAGTAACTCGTTTATCCAACAGTTTATTTGTCTTATTAAATATCTCATTTACATATCAAGAGCAGTAACTCGTTTATCCAACAGTTTATTTGTCTTATTAAATATCTTATTTACATATCAAGAGCAGTAACTCGTTTATCCAACAGTTTATTTGTCTTATTAAATATCTCATTTACATATCAAGAGCAGTAACTCGTTTATCCAACAGTTTATTTGTCTTATTAAATATCATTATCCTATATTAGTTGTATGTGAAACTAGTATAACAGAACATTAACCAGACATCGCGATCGTTAAGAACAATTTTGAAGCCATACGATTTAAAACAGCATATTCCGTGCAGGTAACTGATAATAAATAAAACTTTTAAAGACTAGTCATATATACATGTGGCTAGAGTGCGTCCTATATTTCATCTTTAACTATGTTAAATTCAGTAATATTTTATTTTATATAAAAAATATAAACAAATTTATAAACAAAACAAAGATATTAACATGTTACATAATTTCTTCATTCAGTCAAGTAATCATTGTTAGGATAAAAATCCCTGACAGAGACGCTGATGTCGAATGCATATAGTATATGGTTAATATCAATGGCGAACTTCTGGCAAGGCAAACTAGGCAGCTGCCTATTGCCCCAACCTCGGAGGGCACCCCGGCCAGGGGCCAAAATGGTACACATTGAGGACACAAGCTTTTGTATGTTGCTAAATTACCAAAAAGTAGGCCCCGACTCTGGTAACTGCCATGGGGCGCTGGTTCTCTATGTCCGGGCCTGGTTACTCTGTTATGTGGCGTTACATCTGTTTATCGGAAAATTCCTTGTGTATAGATATACAAGTGATGGCATTGTTTATAGCACACAGTAATACTGATTGAAATTATGCTACCGGAGAAAACATTTGCCACGTTTTGGAACGGAGAAAGGTACTGCATGCTGATTGAGTTTTCATACCAAACTGAAATAAAAATTATAACGTGCAAAGAAACTCATATCATCCAGACCAGTCCATATACTTTGAATGCAGTTGTCGTGGATATCATTTTGATAGGAAAATAGATCACTTCTGTATTAATAATGTTAAGAAGGCTCCCATTGAAAAGTACTGTCGCCACTAATGTCAATATGGTTCTGATTGATGATACTACATCTTGTAATCAAAGGAATGGACAAACGTAATCTTTGGCATTCACGGCAAGCTAACTCCCAAAATTAAGTGGCAGTTTCTGATGAATCTACCACATAAATAAACTCCTCCAGATTCGCAATTTATTGCTTCCAATCGTGCATTCAATGTTGTATTAAGGACAGTTTCGCTTTCCTATATGATACGAGTTTGAACTCTTTTACTAGTTTACACCAAAAGTTTTAAGAGCACTCTTGAAAGGGATCACTCTGTCTTTGTGTATAATTTCAATGGGCAATTCGTTCCACATTGCTGCGCCCTGGTAGGCAAAGGACCGTTGTCCATAGGACTTCGTTTTCATAGTGGGAACAATGCGTATACGAGTTTCAGAAGAGGATAGTAAGTATCTTGCTGGTGTATACACATGGGTGAAGACGGATAGGTATGTTAGACTGGAGTCCGTCAGTGAAACATAGCACAGACAACAAATTTTGTGCTTGATTCTGTATCGAATGGATAGCCAGTGTAGGGTATAGAGCATGTGGGAGGTGTACTCAAATTGTGTTACTCTAAAGATGATCCGAACTGCTGTGTTTTTAACTTTTTGAAGTTTCTGGAGTAGATATTGAGACGAACCAGTTAGAAATGAGTTACACTAGTCCAGTCTTGAAAGTGCTAATGAACACGCAAGGGTTTTAGTGGCATCAACTGAAAGATATTTGCGAATGGAGCATATGCATCTCAGCTCAAGATATGCAGCATTGCATATGTTCATGACATGTTGGTGCAATGTAAGAGTACTTCCCAGAGTAATACCTAGGTTTCTTACTGACTGTGTGAATTTAATATTGGTGTTGCTGATATTTATTGTTTGAACTAAAGGATGTGAATGAGAAAGTATGTTGTTATCATTCACTGCAGCTTGTTACATGTCATCCATGATTTCAAATCAGAAATGCACCTCTCTACTCCTTGGATGGTAGCATCTGTAACAGAACTGTTACCGAGTGGTTGGTGGATTAAATGAACAACACAAACACAATATGTGAAAGATGATGCAAATTTATGAAATAAATTATTAATGAAAAATAATGATGTATCAACGCAATAACTCATGCGTTCAACCCACAATCATACTTCACAACCATTCACAATTCAAAAATAAATTAAATATTAATACAAAATAAACACAGATCCAAGGAACCTCCTGGACTGCACAAATGTTTCAAATACAATTGAACCTTTACAAAAATTATATTATCGCCCGTATAAATTGCGATAATAAATACAAACATCAAATTACATTATCGCACGTATGGATTGCGACAACAAGTACAAACATCCACATGTATTAAATCGAGTTACTAACTGTTATCGAGATTCATGTAATCCCTTGGAATCCTACAGATTCAAAGTAACCACGTGTAAATGTAACAATGTATTCAATTGTAACAACAATTGAAACACACACATGCGTCTCGGCCCTGTACAACCGTACGATTCACCAACTGTTGAATCGCCGCACAGCTTCTCCGAATACCTAGGGTTGACCCAATACTTTTATCGGCCGCTTGCCCTTCACGGATCCACTACAGTTATACGTACAGACAGCATACAGCATCTACTAGAACCATCGGTCCCAAACACTTTGATACTACCCCGGACGTTTACACCTCTAGACAGCTCCGACACTCGGACATTTAGACTTCTAGATTTCCGGATATTTACACATCTCGACAGACGTAGACGGACAGACAATCCGACAGACAGACAGTCAGATACCTCAATTTGATCGCACAATTAAACAGCATAATCAGGGCACAATCAATCACATTCAGCCCTTTAGCTGGAGCAATCAATCACATTCAGCTACAATTCAGCTACATTCAGTCATATTCAGCTACATTCAGTCATATTCAGCTACAATTCAGCTACATTCAGCTACAATTCAGCTACATCCAACCCTTTGGCTGGAGAAAGAATGACGAGCTATCTCTCCTTTGAAAAGATACTTTTGACTCGTCATATTTTTAGAAATATTCTGCCTTATATGTCCCAAAATAGGTGAGCAGAATTCACGGCAAAATTACCGTGCACCCCGTGATTATAATGTTCCCGACTTCAAGTGATTTGTAGTCAGGCACACGCAAATCGCTACACGTCGCTTACCTTGAAAACACTTATTCACCCCAGGTAACGCATGTACGACGAAACAAAAAAAAATGGTGAAATTAGTTTGTATTCAAGAAGAAATTAATTCAATTTTCGCCTAATTATGTGACAGCATCAACTTTAGTTGTGTGGCTAGACTTGCATATTTGGTAGTCATTAGTCTAAAACTGGTGAGACACTGGATGATTATATGACAGCTGAGTGCAGCTGAGTGTATAGAATGAAGAGAACAGATCTCAGAACATAGATCAACTGGGCTGGAGTTTATTCAATTTGCAGATACAATTTGTGTCCTGTTGACTAAGTAGGACTTGAACCACTGTAAAGCTGTATTGTGAATGCCAAATACATGATGGAGACGGTGATGTAATATATTATGGTCTATTGTGTAAAATGCTGCAGACAGATCAAGGAGGGTGAGGTCTGTAATCTTTCCGCTATCCGAAGCAGAGAGAATGTCTCGTTTTTATCTCTAGGCGTGTTTCTTAATAAATTCTTTTGTAGAACGTAAAGGGTTTCTCCAACCTTTCTTAGGGAACGAGACCTTAATATAAAAAAGGTCACTGGAGCAAAACAACAGTATTTCATATCAACATACATACACATATCGGACTTGATGACTTTTTAGTCAAATCTTCCGTAAAGATGACCGCTATCGCTTAACCGGCTTGACGCAGCTATTCCGTTTTTGTTCTATATTTCATGAAATATGGGCTTGTTTTCCATCTTCGTCTACATTATTGTTTCATCATGCATTAAATGTTCAGTTTGTAGATGTTTCTTCATGTCCTTGTTTTGGAAACGAGAACAATTATAATTTTTGTCAGCTGTCTTGGTCCATTGTTAAGACGTCCTTTGTTTTTGAATAAACCGCCATTATTTGATTAATAAACCGCCATAACCGGGTTAATATGGCGGTAACATAGCTACGAGAAGGATTAAACATTGATGATCTTTACCTGTATTGAGTGGTTAATGGGCTTATTTGATCTGTATTGAGTGGTTAATGGGCTTATTTGATCTGTATTGAGTGGTTAATGGGTTTATTTGATCTGTATTGAGTGGTTAATGGGTTTATTTGATCTGTATTGAGTGGTTAATGGGCTTATTTGATCTGTATTGAGTGGTTAATGGGCTTATTTGATCTGTATTGAGTGGTTAATGGGCTTATTTGATCGAGTGGGTGAAAAGCAAAATATTCAAGAATGGCGAAGTTATGTGTCAATCTAGTAAAATTTTCTTTCATGAGAAGAAATGTAACCGTTATTAACTATGAACAAAAAAATGTCTTCATTTTTATGCTGAAATGTGATGTCTAGCAAAAGTGAATTAAAATAGCAGAGTTTTTACAGTAATGACATGTGTTTACTGGTCTGTTCTACTATATTGTGTGTGTGTGTGTGTGTGTGTGTGTGTGTGTGTGTGTGTGTGTTTTCGCACAGGAAATATGTGTAGTAAACTAATGCTCTTCCTTTAGATAAAGTTTGTTTAATTGTTTGATTAGGATTTTGAACGTAGCTTGAACAGTTTTTCAGTCATATCGCTATGATGCCTGCATTGAGGCAGTTTATAATGATATCTAGCATTGGGGCATCATGCTGGAGACGCGTAGCACGTAACATGATGTCCCACCAAGTCACGTTATCCTGACACCAGGTCGACTAGTTCTAACACTAACCTCTTAATGCTGAGCGCTAAACGAGGCAGCTGTTAGTACAATTTTTGTAAGTCTTTGGTATAACTCGGCCGGGGATCGAACCCACGACATCCCGCTTCCTCGGCGGACGCTCTAACTACTAGGTAACCGAAGCGGTTCTTTAGATAAGGTAATAAAGCATATATTTAGAAAACAAAACTGATAGGAGAAGCAGATACTAAGATTCTGTTGTTCTCGTTCATGACAGGTCGATATGTTACCACTACGCGAAATAATTAACAACATTCTTTGGTCTTAATGTTATCGATGTCTATTGAATACATGTTCTCGAGGGAAAAAATGAATTATCAAAATTATTTCTATTGGAACTTCCCATAATTTGCAGCCTAGAATACAATAAGGATCAAATTTATTAAATAAAACAAAATTCGTAAATTTTCCAGCCGCTATTATAGATATATAAACGAGGCGGCTGCAACATATATAAGTTCTGACAATTTGTTAAGAATTAATAACCCCTTCATGAAAATAGTTAAATAAACATTTTATTAAAAAAAATGCACTAGTTGTGAATATATTCACAGTATGCTTACCATTCCAACTTGTGGAAACATTTGTCGTAATTCTCTCTCTCTCTCTCTCTCTCTCTCTCTCTCTCTCTCTCTCTCTCTCTCTCTCTCTCCCTCTCTCTCTCTCATATAACGTGCGCTTTAAGAGTAAACCCAGACAAGCCCACTGCCAGTATTAATTCTGCAACAACAACACAAACACAATTGGTGGATTAATCTTGCCACATCGGATGGAAACCCAATACAGCAGATCCCATAAACACGAATTGACATGGCTACACTAAGGTAACAGGACATGGCATGACTCTTTCGTGACAAAAGAGAAACAGTCCGGCCAAGTCTCAAAGGTAGGACGGACTCTGAGATAGATTCTGCAACTGATTACTCATGCCGGCTCAAAGACCTGTCTCATTGGAAACCCATATTGAGACAACATAGATAGACAAGTTCCCGTCTGATACCGGAGGTGGTATGGTCCATTCTGGGGATACGAAGTAGATCCGCTTTTCCACACCGTTCATTCTCTTATGATGTACACTGGGCAGGGCTATATGCTGGTACAAGCAAGCTGAGTTCCAAGATAGAAACAGACTCCCGGAATCAAAATCAATCCAGTGGGCTGCCACTATTCAACTTTTGAGCCTTTTAAACTGTGACAAATTATTTATTAACACAAGTAATAACATAAAATTTGGCATAAAAACGATGCGTGTTCTTAACTGCTAACTGGGAGTAATCAGTACGGAGATATATCGTATTTAAGATAAAATCCAGATGTCTCCAACTATATCCCATTACCATCAGCTACAATTGTTTTCATGAAAGATTTTAGAAAACGCATAAAATTAATCTGAGAATGTATCCATGTATATACACCATAATGTGAAATTGTCCCTTCAGGCCAGACTAGAGTGTAATCTTCTGCAGCTACAAGCTTCAATCTCCTCCACGGCTTGTGTGAAAGGTGGCTGAAACATTAAATATAAACGAACGCTAGGTTTTACAACGGCATAGGAAGTGTGAACTTATATTGTCATGGATGGGTGGGTGAGTGAGAAATGTCTGCATGATTTTCACAGCGGGAATCATGGAACTGGTTCAAAGCAATTGGAAGCCCTAATGTGGCAGGGTCACAACCTCTGAAGTCGACTTTAATCATCTGAGCCGGAGTTACCTCCCGTACATTGTTAAACATAAACCCTGCTACCTGGGAGCATACATCAAGCGATCGAGTCACTTGACGTTCATCTGTGCACAAAGGCTCCAAGTTGTGCGAATCTAGCAGGACAGCAGCTGCAGAGCTGAAGAGGCTAGCCAGAAAAGCAAGTGCTATCAACCCTCCCTGATATGTCCTACTCGAGTATCCACTGTCTCGTATGCAACGAACATTCCGTGCGAGGGTTGGCCTCATCAACCACCGGTACACGCACATAACAGACCAGCCCTTCCAAACCTCGGATGCCTATAAAGGTTTTCGACGGACGGACGGACGGACGGACGGACGAAAAACAACCCTCCTAATAAACAAAAAATGCAATATCCCATTCTTTTCCATACAATCCAGAAACACAGTACTAGCTTGTCTAAGCTTAATCAAGCCAAATTATAGTTAAATTGATAATTGTTAGTACAATTGACTATGTTTACCATTAAATCTTTATTTTGTTTTAACTTCTGAATAATGATAATATTTTTTTTAAAAAAAACTAGGATATGTGATATGTGTAGTAAACAATGTTTTTCGTCTTAGTTTGTAAGTTACTGGTTATAATATAACTATGCCTCAGAAATAACATTTTATGTTCACTGGGTATGATATGATTGTATCTAATATAACAGAGAGAGAGAGAGAGAGAGAGAGAGAGAGAGAGAGAGAGAGAGAGAGAGAGAGAGAGAGAGAGAGCACGTAAATCGAAAAATGAAAAGCTCGAGCTTTAAATGAAATGGCAATAACTCCAGATTGTATAACAATTTTCGGCAATATCAAAGAAAAACAAATACTGCTTGCTTGTTCTATGCATTCAAAAATTACCTTTAGGAATTGTATTTCCTACCGAACTTCTTTTCTTATGGTAACCTCAATGGAGGCTTGATATATTTTTTTTATTATTATTATTTCCATTGTATACAGACACTACTACTATGTTCGTATACTATATGCCTGTTTACATATTCTTAATATATTATGCATAAGATACTTTGACGATGACAGACCGAAAGACTTTTCAACTGAAATATATCCAACTAGAGTATAATGCTGAACAATCTTATGCTATAACTAACAAAATAAACCTTCCATATATTCTTGCCAACGATTCTTTACAGTTACTTTCATATTTTATTAATGTATTTAATTTATAACATTCATATGTTTGAGAATAACAATCTTAGATTGTTTTTACACCAACAATATCTTTTAAATAAGAATGTAGTTTTGTTTGGTCCAACAATAGCGCGTGGTAGTTTGCGCTGAGAGAGAGAGAGAGAGAGAGAGAGAGAGAGAGAGAGAGAGAGAGAGAGAGAGAGAGCTGACTAATGAGAATATTTGCAATATTCATATTTAATTCTTACTTTCAATTATAACGTATTGGCATATCGAGAAAGGTTACACGGAGGCTATATACATAACTGAAAAAAGTATTACGTGGCAGCCATTCCTATTAATCAGCAAACAACTCTTTGCAAGTAACTAAAGCAAGGGGTATAAATAAGAAAACAGCTGAAAAAGATAGTTGTGTGGATCTGATTACCTTGACAGTATGTCCGATGAATAACCCTTTTCTATAATTAGAGCGTGAATACCATCAGTTATCAAAATTAGCTTTAATTCACTGTACTTGGAACCTTTATTTTAGTTTAGCACATATTCTGTTCTACAAATTAATTTAGGTTTTTACTAAATGATGAAGATACCCAGTCTCTTAACTTATATGGCAATGTAAAACGTCCTTTGCAAACTTGCCTAGGAAGTAAATGTCGTGGTTTAATTTATTCCATACATGGAGAGCAAGGCTTATGACTTCCCATCGAAGCTTCAGTACACCCAAAGGATGATTGAGATAAATAAATGGTGAATATTAAACACATGAAATGGTTTACAATAGAGTAACCATATGTCAGTGGCTATTATCCATGTTATAAAACCGTTCCAGTGGCTTAGTGGTTAGAGCGTCCGCCCCAGAAGCGGGAGGTCGTGGGTTCGATCCTCGGCCGATTTATACTAAAGACTTACAAAAATGGTTCTCACAGCTGCCTCGCTTGACGCTCAGCATTAAGAGGTTAGTATTTGGACTGGTCGGTCTGGTGTCCGGATAATGTGACTGGGTGGGACATCATGCAACATGATAGCGGCATGATGCCCCAGTGCTGGAAATCCCTATAAACTGCCTCACTGCAGACATCGTAGCGATATGACTGAACAATTGTTAAAAGCTACGTTAAAAAACCTAATCAAAGAAACCAAATAAAAAAAAAACAACAACAAAAACCAAAACAAAGCAACAACAAACAATCCATGTTATAAAATGTAATGAAAACAATATTAACTAATAACACAAACCTTCATATTTCTATGATACAAGATTTGTCTTATCATTATTCACCACAATGTGGCAATTCTTTTATTATTTCATACGGAGAAGTCGAGCGTTTCATAATTAACATCCGAGAAGTCAAATCTACTGAGGTTGTATTGTCTCATACAGTAGAAGTCAAATCTACTGAGGTTGTATTGTCTCATACAGTAGAAGTCAAATCTACTGAGGTTGTATTGTCTCCTACAGTAGAAGTCAAATCTACTGAGGTTGTATTGTCTCCTACAGTAGAAGTCAAATCTACTGAGGTTGTATTGTCTCCTACAGTAGAAGTCAAATCTACTGAGGTTGTATTGTCTCCTACAGTAGAAGTCAAATCTACTGAGGTTGTATTGTCTAATACAGTAGAAGTCAAATCTACTGAGGTTGTATTGTCTCCTACAGTAGAAGTCAAATCTACTGAGGTTGTATTGTCTCATACAGTAGAAGTCAAATCTACTGAGGTTGTATTGTCTCATACAGTAGTTTCGTACTGATATTGGGCTTTCACAAAAGACTTATTATAATTTCGTTTAAGGAAAGGATAAAGAGATGCAAAACATTTTTTTATTATTCGTTGGCCTCACCCCAATATATTCTACAGCGTCCCTGTATAGAAGGAATAATTAATTATGTGAACTCTGCTAAATTTGCCGTTAAACTAGCTGCGCATAAAACTAATATAGAATAGTGAACGTTTCTTCCCAAAACAGATAAATTTGTCGAATTCAACAAATAGTCCTAGAATTAATAGCACAAGTCCTACTGAATAAAGTCCTGATAAAACAATATTTGTATGCTAACATAAATCCACCGCTGAAAGTGTTGATGTGCTTATGATGGCCTAACTACTAAGGATTGACCAACAGTCTTTTGTTGAAGAAAAAAAAATTAATAATAATAATAATAATAATAATAATAATAATAATAATAATAATAATAATAATATCTAAGGATATCTTATTATTTGATTTTTCACTTTCAAACCAAGTCTCTGTTCCAAAGAATTTTTTTTTAGATGAACACTGTATTTCCAGCGAAAACATTATTCTGAATAAATACGTTCCAGTCCAAAGGAAATATTGGAGACAACCTTAGATACGGGAGGCCGTGGGATCGATCTCCGGCTGAGTCACACCAAAGACATACAAAAATGATATTAAAAGCTGCCTCGCATGGCGCTCCGAATTAAGAGGTTAGTGTTAGAACTGGTCGGACTGGTGTCAGGATAATGTGACTGGGTGAGACATCATGCTAAATGTTGGCGGCATGATAACCCAGTGCTAGACATCTCTATAAACTGCGGCACTGCAGACATCGTATCAATATGATTTAAAAATTGTTAAAGCTACCTCCAAATCGCTTACACACACACACACACACACACACACACACACACACACACACACACACACACGCACGCGCGCGCGCGCGTGAGCGTGGATTGCTATACTTGTAAACCATCCAACTAGGGACCGGGTTATGGACACATCCTTAAATAATCATTGAAACAACACATACGAGCTAAATAAGGTGAAAATATCCTCTATTGGTGCTGTGTTTACCAACATATTTTTATACACAGTACACAAAATGTATTATTGATTGTCAACGTCGCGACATTGTGGACACGAAATTGTAGTTATGGACACGGTGTTCATAATGCTGTGTGTGTGTTTCTTATTAATGTGGAACCAGTTGTGAACCATATGTCAACAAGTCGGATGAAAATAGGTCTATTATGATATTATTTTAATAAATGACCATTCATGTCACTGACTTAGCGCTATCTTTCGAATAGAAAATATCTTTATGAAAAAGTTAGCTTTGCGACGAAGCTATACTTCTGTTATGAACCGATTACTTTTATCACAATTACAGGTAGTGTCTTTACGAAGAATAGCACCCAATTTGACATGAATGGTAAAGGTCGGGATAGAGGGAACAGACGAGTGGAAAAGAAGAAAAAAATCAATTTTGTATGTGATGAAATTAAGCGTTATTCGTGTTGAAATAAGCAATTTCGTAGTGATTTATGAACGTATTTGTTACACGTACAGGGGTCTCACATGACCGAGGAGTTTCAAACCCTAGTGCGAATCCCGCTGGAAGTCATATGTTTTCCCCAAATAACTAAATTTTACTTTAATCAAGTCAAGACCCACAGATAAAACAACTTGCCAAAAGTCCATCAACCGCACATTTGCCTGGGTTTTGTTCATATTCATCAGATTTCCGTACAGCTACCCGGTTATGCCATGTATTCCCTTTTTCATTGGGAACTATTTCACTACACCACCTTAGGCCAGTCAATACATGATTTTTACGGGCGCATTACTCCAATATAAATGCATATATTTTCCACTATGGACACATAAACGGTATCTACCAAGTCCCTACTTATTGATTCAATTGAGTAATTTAGTTTTCCTACCGTAAATACTGCCACCTCAACCACAACACTATTATACGCCACTAGATTTTAATATGGACTATCTTACTAATAGGACAGTCATTCGGATTGGACCTGAATTCACAACTAGCGAACCATGGCATCGTTCAAACTCACTAACACTCGATTCCGTGACGTTTGTTCCTAGTAATTGGATAATTATTTCGGGATAGGAATTAGGGTTTCATGGCGCCGAATCGCAAGAATCACACAAATCTAAGATTTGCTTAAAACGGGGTGCTATCAAATGCGTATACTCCATAATTTTACATTCTATATATATATATATATATATATATATATATATATATATATATATATATATATATATATATATATATATATATATATATAATTCCAATTTTTATGAATTAAACGAATTTCCTGTAATATGTTTGGATGTAAACGGTCACGTGATGTTGATCAGGAATTGTTTACACTTCGATAAATTCTGGGACTACTTTCGGTTTTTGAAATATAAATAAACATTGCAGACACGTTATTGTGAAACGATTTTGTCATCTGTAAAATATATAATTCTGCAAATAAATATAACTTTTACACTTTTTATACAGAACTGACTTAAAGTAAACAAGAATTATGTTATTTTGTAAAGTATGAAGTTTCTGAATTAACGTAACTGTGACAGTAGTCACATTTCATTTTTCACTAGATTACCGAGTGGGTCTTGTTAAGTATTAACGCTGCTGAGAATGACATAAAATGTTACTCTTGTATAGAATTTATTTCATTGTTACTTTTATATAGTAAGGGATAGCATCATCTTGTTCATATTTCCATAAAAATTGGAAGTATTCACTGAAAAAATCCATAATGATTTCAGGTTTGATTGAAATTTAATTTAGCACACTTGTTGAGTCGGTATCATTTGTTATTATGTTAGGTCATGGTCATCTGACATAACAGATGGGACTGACTAAAATTGAACAAGAATGTTGCCAGTAAACAAAATGTGTTAAAAACCACGGTAACCATTGCCTATGATGTAAAAGATGAAGTTTATGAATAAACGTAACTGTGGCTGTAGTCAATTTCTTCGTGTGATTCTGTACAGGTTATGTATTACGGGGCGGTGTGAAACGCCGAATGAAAGGTAACTACGCGCTACGTAAATTCGAATGCATTATTGATGGAATAAGTTAATTTGACGATAGAAATGATGAAATTGGAATTATGAGGATTAAATGATCATGGTTGGGTATTTATTGATGTGTAAATTTTACCTAATCACTCACAAAGTTAACATAAAGTCCTTCGGACTTTATTTACTTTGTGAGTGATTAGGTAATATTTATACATCAATAAATACCCAACCATGATCATTTAATTCATTTAATCCTATAATATATATATATATATATATATATATATATATATATATATATATATATATATATATATATATATATATATATATATATATATATATATATATATATATATATATATATATATATATATATATATATATATCTTGTCAAACTATGCAGTAAGTACAAATATATTGTCTAGTGGTTAATTTACAAGTATAGAGATTGTTGCAATTTTTATAGTCTGAGAGAGAGAGAGAGAGAGAGAGAGAGAGAGAGAGAGAGAGAGAGAGAGAGAGAGAGAGAGAGTTTATGGTCAGTGGTACTGTTACTAAAGTAATACAGTATGTACGCAACACGTTGTATACATTTTTCAGTAAAAGGAAACTCATACACACATGCTCTAGTCTAATATTGCTTAAATAGAATATTTTATTATTATAATTATGCATTGGATATACCGAATCATTTCGTGTGTACTTCTTGTATACACTGCAATGATGTTGATTTCGTTTTTCCATTGTATGAAATGATTCACTGGACAGGGGGAAATCGTAGTAAGCAAAAATAAGAGTTGGCAAGTATTTTCAAACTATACTGAGATTAAACATTGATCAAAATGACAACAGTAGATATTGCGAGAATACCCATTAAGAAGTGAGAGATCGCGGTATCGAATGGCGATGACATGCGCAAACCGCAATGTGTGTATGTGAGGTTGGTTCACACAAACTGGATGCTGTGAGGGAGCGGGCCAAGATACACACTCATGGCGGGAAATGGTTCACAACGTTGGGACGTTCTTGTTTGGTTCTTCCTTCGATTTATTTATGAATAATGAGTCTGGTGGAAACCCAAAGCCTCTCTGCTTTACTGCGGTGTCTTCTAGCAGTGCGATGCTGGTCCCTAATACTACTATTCCCCTGAGAACACTTCTTTTTGATACGCATATGTTCTACTTTAGTGGAGTATTGGACAAGTCCATACATGGTGTATGCTTCCTTGTAAACAAATCCATCAAGGGATCTGTCGCCCCATATCTAGCATAATCATCTTCATTCGTCTGAAAGCATTTCCCGTTAGCACCACAATTATCCAAGTATATGTTCCAGCTTCTGATCATGTTGATAAAGAAATAGAGGAGTTTTACAACAAAATCTAGGGTGTTATAAACATGGTAAATAAAAATAGACATCATCATCATCCAAGGAGACTGGAATGCCAAAGTTGGCAAAGATGCTCTATAAGACTGCAATGATGATTGTTGACCTTCTTGTAATGAGCTTACCAATGAAAGAGGTAGACGGCTGCTTGAGTTGGCAAGCAACAACAACTTGGTACTAGGCAACACTCTTGGCCAAAATAACGATTCACGATGCTGGACATAGCACGCACCAAATGGAAACCCATCATAACCAGATCGACTACATTCTGGTTCAAATCCGTTACCTATCTGGCATCAATAGAGCAACAACAAGAACGTTCCCAGGTGCTGATGTTGGGAGTGATCTCGACCTCGTCATTATGATCTTCGTAGTGAGGCTGAAGAAAATTACCAAGCCCAAGAAAATCATGCTCAAATTCAATCTTGAATTACTGAAGGACCCTAACATTTGCAAGTCATTTCAAGCCACAATTTAAGAAATATTTGCTCCATTACCAGTGATGGATGTTGATGATAAAGGGATGACATACACTTTCAACACTGTCATGATAATATTGGCATCCATCGCCCAAAGAAAAGAAAAACGTGTTACAGAAGCGATTCTTAATCTGTGTGATGCCTGCCGAGACCTCAAAAACACCAGACACAGAATAGGGTCAATGGACTACCGGGAACTAAACAAGAATGTCAGAAAAAAACTTGAAGTAAGCAAAAGAAGATTGGATTGGACAAACGTGCACAGAAATATATAGCACTCTGACAAAGAATAACAGTATAAAAGCATTCCAAACAAATAGGCGAATGGCCAACAAAGTGGACCCAGTCAATGATTATAACACTTCCCAGAAAATGCAATCTCAAGCTGTGCCGAAATTACACAAGTACAAGTCTGATCAAGCATGCTAGTAAGGTGATACTGAAGATCATCTTGAACAGACTGAAACCGCAAGCAGAAGAAATAATCGCTGAAGAACAGGCAGGGTTTTGGAGTGGAAAAAGCACAACAAAACACATATTCAATCTTAGTGTTCTATGTGAAAAGTACTCAGAACATCAACAAGACATAAATCATGTGCAGTAATTGCTCAAGGTTCTGTGGGGTACTGATTCAAGACAATAGTTGGAGTACGTCAATTCTGTCTTCTCTCACCCACGCTGTTCAACATAAACTTACAGCGCCTCATGAACCAAGCCCTGGAAAACTACCGTGGGACAGTCAGCATTGGAGGGCGTAACATCACCAACCTACGCTTTGCAGACGACATTAATAGGCTGGCATGCAATGAAGACGAACTTGCCAGCTTAGTGAAAAACCTAGATGAAATATATTCCAGGTTGACATGGTGATAAGCGCTGAAAAGACAAAGCTGCTGACAAATAGTGGCAAACAAATCTCAGCCAATATTAAATTCAAAGGACAGGAACTGGAAAGAGTGGTTCAATTCAAATATATTGGTTCGATAATCACCGAAGAGGGATCAAGTACGGACATTTTGTCACGAGCATCACAAACAACGGCAGCTATGTCGTAGGTAAGACCCATCTGGAGAGACAAGACTACATGTCTGAAAACTAAAATCAGACTATTGAATGCACTAGTCATCTCAGTCTTTTTATATTCACGTGAAGCCTGGACCCTGACAGCAGAATTACAACGAAGAATCCAGGCACTTGAAATGAGATGCTTCAGAACCATCGTTGGCAACATGTAGAGATGATATATCAGTGATCTATAACAGTGAGTGCCTCAGACCACTAGGTCAATTGGGGAACGGATGTCATCTGGCTATATGTGACTTTTAATGGATTGTACAGGTTCACTGGATTGTGCACGGTATCCTGTATAAATTAATCACGACTAGTACAGTAAAGCACAGAGCATTACAAATCTGATAGATATATTTCAGCAACAATTGCTTGTGAAAACTACCGGCAAGCTTTCTCACATAACTACATTAGCAAGGGGCCCCGAGTGGCCGAGCGGTTTAAAGCGCTTTCCGTTACGGATACTTGCCATTTCAACTCGGTCTGCGTGGGTTCGCGTCTAAAATTCGGCTCATGTAGTTATGTGAGAAAACTTGCCAGTAGCTTCTCGTGGGTCGGTGGTTCTTTCTGGTTTTTTTTTTCGGGTTCTTCCTCCATCAATAATACTGGCCGCCACGTATAGTCTATCGTGTGCTGAAATATGGCGTTAAACCCTACAACAATTACAACAACAACTACATTAGCCGAATCTTAGACTCGAACCCATGCAGATATGAGACGGCAGTAATCCGTAACTAACGGAGAGCGCTTTTGACAACTCGGCCATTCGGGGCCCCATAACGGGCTTTTGACTAAATGAATAACAAACACAATGTGTGGCAGAAGGTAAATTATGACATGACATAATAAAGAAAATTTATGGTGTATAAATATAATGATACTCATACGCTCTCAACATACGATTGATACAAATTCTCTACACGAACATTTACACATTGATAATAAACCAAAAATATAAATTCAATATGAAATACAGATTCAAGAAACCTCATTGACTGCAGACACGTTTCAAACGAAGCAGCAAAGATTGTGGACAGACCGAAACTATTTCAAGCAAACCGAAACCAATTCAGGCAGACAAAACAAAGAGAAATGGTTTCGGTTTGTCACGCTATTGAGACTCTGTCTCCAGACAAACGCGGCGCTGATGGCGTTTTGGAGACGAATTGAAAATCCTTGAAATTGCTAGCAATTTAGGATTTCACAAACAGGCTAATTTGTAAAACCTCACCTCGTAAATCAATTAGATTATTGGATTGGTAGTGAGTTTGAAATTAATTATCGTTAATGAATCATTATGACATCGCATATAGACTGGATTAGTTGGATCCTCAATTATTAGAAACCCTGGAGGAGCTGTTGGTGCAAATAAGTATAAAATATATCCTTGTTGGGCTTGATTTGATCTTTCGAGATGAATTTGATAACTTCCTTCGATAACATCACATACTAAATTCACTGCAATCACCGAGGATATATTCACGTTTTGAGAAGCGATATGCCTACCACCACCATCTGGGTCATTATCATATTTGATTATGGTTGAACCCTTGTGTTGTAGTGTCCATGCAGTGAGTATCAAAGCAAACGTTTCATTGATAAAATCATGAACGGATTTTTTAGTTCGTCTGCAATATACCCAAGAAATTTAAAATTCGGTAGATCAGCTTCTGTTATACAGTTAGGAAATTTCGTTTAAAGTAACTAATGTTGTCATCGCTATGATCAATTATTAGTTGAATTACTCGCTGGTTGATATATTCCATGTCGGAACATGTTGATTTAATATTTCAATTCGTTTAATGATTTCTCTCCGATTAGACTCATGGAAAGCCTGTTGTAGTCGTTGTAGTTTTTGACTGTGTTCTTGATTGATCTCTCTAAAGTATTCAATAATTATGTTATGATATATATTTATATATGTAATTGATTCTGGAGTCTGTCCAACCTTAAATCTCCAAAAAGGCGGAATCCTGATCAACCAAATTAAAATAACTACCCGGCAGTGTTGACTTTTAATATCGAGGAGGTGTTCTTTTTTTGATGTGGTAATTTCATGGTATGATTGTTTTTCCGTAACATAATCAGACTTTTTTCGGTTCAGGTGGAGGTGTTATTTAAGGCCAACCCAATATTGTCCTTATAGAACTGATAGATATTTACGAAATACCCGTGTGAGTTTATCTCAAAGGCAGATGAAAGTGTTGGTTCATGAACCTTTATAGCCATTTTCGATTCTTTTCCAGTAATGGATTTTATTCTGCGTTATAATTCGTTATAGATTTGTTTAATTTGGTAAAGCCCAGATGGTAGTGAAACAACGTTCCAGTCAGGAGTCCCGTCTTGTTTATTCTCACTCGCAAACACCAAGGAATTATTCGGTTGTTGACCACCGAATGGTGCTGATCTAATGTTAGGCCAACTGTGATACACTCGTAGTTTTGCTAGTGCTATCTTCTTAACTGGAACCGCAGTAGGGAAATTGACACTGAATTCAGGATTCGTTGAGGTTATTGAGATCATGCTGGTTTTCACCGGTGTGGTATCTTCCGCTATTCGTTGAAGTAGTTCTTGCGATGTTGCCATTGTTATTATACTCATGTTGTTTTTCTAATTTTGTCATCGCGGAATCATAAACACGTACCATCGCTTAAAACTCATTATCGGATATTAATGTATCATCGAGGGAGGATGATATCATCGAGGATAATTGGGGGTATGCGGTTGACACAACATGGAACTTAACTACGTAGTCTTGTAGTTTACGCTGGCTGCATGATGATATTTTTTTTCTTTTTATTGAAATATTTTCTGCGATTGTTGTCGCCGCTGATATACAAATTGGAACAACTATCGGGACAATCATTGTCACCGAGGAGAGTATTATACCGGCTCCGGTGATTACACCTGATACCGAGTACACGGTAACATCAACTGTGGTAGTTCTTCGTCGGTATTTTTTAAATTTTTACTTGATACTCCTCAGTGAGTGTTTTGAGTTTAGTTTGAAATTCTCTGACCTGATCATAGCGATACTGCTGTGACGTTGCCAATGATGACATTTTATTTATTATAATATATTTCAATTGCTGGCGTTAAATTCGCTAGTGTTAAATCCGCCAGCGAATTCAATTCAGTTGTTTACTTAAATCCGCTACGAATTCCACATACCATGTTACTGAAACCCTAGCCAAATTATTATCAGTGGATGCTATTGTTAATCTTTTAGTTGTTCATTTGTCGATGATCGTTGATATATTGTTGACCCCAGATGAACTTGTTGATGAAATATTAAATTGAGTCGGCGACACTAGTGTTAATCGATAAATACCTTTGACGGCCGCGGTGATATTTAATATGTTAGTGGATGGTGTCCACGTAAATGATCCGTGTTGGATCGCGTGCACATTATTTACGATATTTGTTCGTGAGGGATTTTTATTTTTTCAAGTTTTTCTATCATCCTCGGTAGATCATCCCTGATGACATCGTTGGTCCTTTTATTATCTTCGCGAACAACTTCTATTCGCCGATTACTCGCGTTTATTTCATCGAGTTTCGTGATAATATCAGCAAGATCTGTTTTGATTTCTTCGGATTTAGCATTTTTACCAAACAATTTATCGACGGTATTATCAGTTTTTTTTAAAAAAAAAGTTTACGTAACATAGTAAATTGTTCGATATGAGCGTCATAATCGGAAGGCAACTTTGAGAAATTATCCATGTAGGTTTTTATCTCCGTGAGTTTCGGTGTGGTCACCGGTGAATTTCCAAAGATATCTAATAGAGGTTTGTCAATATTGTCAATTATATTTCTTTGTAATTCAGAAAACCTATCGAATTTAGTTATATGGTCGTCATATTTGTCGCGTAGATCTTTTAATGGTTCTAAAATGTTAATTCTATCCACAACTGTTGAAACAATTACACCCGGTTTGAGGTTACCCTGATCGGAAAACAACGCGATAGTATCTTCTTCTGCGTCGCGTTGTTTAGCTAAGATATCATCCAGTGAAACATTACTCGTTTTCAATTTACCCTGACGATCTTGAAATACAACTCTTTCATTGGAATCAACACTTGCGAGGTTTAACATTTCAGATATTTCATCTTCGATTATTTTTTTTTTACATCACCGGTTGCAGATATTTCCGTGGTGTTTTCTTCAGGCTTGATAAAGATCTCCCCCAAATATCAATAATGTTATGTTATATAATTTCTCTCTAAAAATCGATTACTCTGATATTCGTGTACGGTTTTATGTGGTGGTTTTCCCGATGATGAAATAACGTTCATTCAATACTTCTATACCGCATATTGGTGGGTCATTCATTTTCTGTGCTGGTAGCGTAGAATACCAGATAAGAGTTTTTAATCGGTTTATATAACGCATAAATTCTTTAGGCGGTGCTAATCAACATGAATCGAAATAAAGAATTGCGCGCGGATCAATTGCGTATGCAACCCAGTGAGTTCCAGGTCCGCTTTATCGAGATTAACGATACCGTTTTCAGCGTTGTTTGGTTGTTGTGGTAATTGATCTCTCATAAAGACACCTCTAAAGTTTTTTATCGTTAGTTTGTAGCAGTGTCGATTTAATCAGAATTTGACATCGGCGATATCTGCGATGGAACCTTCGGTTCTAGAGTTAGTAAACTGTTCCTAGTCTCAGGCCCTTTCCGCTGTACCATGAATACGGAGTTCCTGGTAGTCTTAGACCCTTTTCTGATCGTTTCTTTTTGTATCCCTGTCCAGTAGCTTTCTTTAGTGCCATCCCTGCCGCTGTACCAATGGCTCCTAGCGCGGAGGCTTTAGCTACCGCTGGGACCGTGGCCGCAATCAACACTGGTAACGCAGCGAAAAGTGGGAATATACCACCTGATTTTATCATGTTCCTAATTGCGGCCGTAGAGAGAGTGACCTAAATACCTTTTTTTATCTTTGATGGCATCATTGAAGTGTTTTATCTGACGAGCTGTCAACGACAGTTTATTCTGACCACCAGACATCTGAATGTGCTTCAGCGCGATATTGTGGTTCCACATTTTTTTTTAGCTCCGATTGCAATTTATTAATTTGACCGGGAGTTAACGTAACACTAACATGAATATATGACATTTTATTTAATAACAGATTGATCTAATTGTTACATTACATATTTTCCACTGGTTCATCAACTACTCTCATTCGTCCACCAGCACCTTCGAGTAGCATTGACTTGTCACTGAATATGACAGCAACTGCTCTATAATTCGGGATTGTGACAACACCACCAGCACCAACAGGGCGAGTTACACGAGCTCTGAAGTGTATGTCAACTACGGATTGTCTTATTAAGTAAAGATGTTCCAGCGAGAAGTAATAGACGGGATATCGTTTTCTAAAATCAAATCGTGATATTTGCAGACCAGTATCCACATTATTATCGCGTCCAATATATGTCAACAAACGATGATACGCTCGTGCTATTTGGTTGGTTCCGTAATCAAGTAGTATATCCTCGGATGGTTCCTGTTGTCCGTTTATTCTCAATGATACTTTATAAACACCTATTTGATCAATTATCATATGGCTGCGTGTTTGGTTATTTAATCGCGCCCTATCCTGTAACGCAATACATATATGACGCGGAGCTGAAACACCTTGTTTTGATACCAGGTGCCATGTAAGTGTACCATCAATATTAGAATCCATGATATCAGTTGTTGTTGTTAGCCATTGTTGTTAGCAATGATTTGCCGCCTGTATCCATAAACGATAGTACTTTTTCTTCTGCGATGATTGATGGAGTCATTACTGGCATCCACAGAGATAGTTTTGATATAATGAATTTACCAGCAGCAACACCAGCATCACGCCAGATTGCATCATTATCATTACCCTTTCACGCGAGTGCTACTGTATGCTTCGCTCCAAAGATAACATTCCTAACATTTCTGCAAAATCTGAAAATATGATGCAGTGGAATCGCGCATGAAAATTGTCGACACTGTCCTTGCAACATTGATACGCGTGTTGCAAACCCCAAGTTATAATTGGGATTAACGCTTTTTATAATATCAAAGGTAGCAGTGTAACAGAATTGTTACCGAGAGGAGGGTGGATTAAATGAACATTACAAACACAATTTGTGAAAGAAAATATAAATTTATGTAATAAATTATAAATGAAAAAAAATACAGATGTAACAACACAATAATTCACGCGCTCAACCCACAATTACACTCACAACCATTCACAATACATGAATAAATTAAATAACAATACAAAAGGAATCACAAATGTAAAGGGATCTCTTGGATTATACACAGATCCAAGAATCCTTTACGAAAGTTAAATAAATGCAACTATGATTTACGAAAAAAAATAAACACAAACGACAAACTATCTATCGCACGATGGATTGCGATAACTAGCACGATCATATACTTGTATTCAATCAAGTTGCTAGCTTTTATTGATATCTATGTGATCACTTGAAATATTATTGCGATCTGACATAAACATGCAAATACAACAATGTATTAAATTATATCACAATTTCAATACACCTATGTGTCTCCCCTGTATAACCGCACGATTCAGCAACAGTTGAATCGTCTCCCAGTTTCCCCGAGAACCGAGGGTTGACCAATACTATTATCGGACGTTTCCCTACACGGATCCACCACAGTTATACGTTCAGACAGCATACAACATCTACCCGAACCAACGGTTCCTCACTCCCCTAGATGTCAACCCGGACGTTTTACAACTCTAAGACAGCTCCGACACTCGGACTTCTAGCTTTCCGGATATTTACATGTTACACAGATGTTGACGAACAGACAGTTCGACACACAGACAGATACTTCAATTCCGTTTGCACAAATTAACGGCACAAGCACATTCAGATATTTATACAGAGATGTTCCAGAACAAACAATAGATGTCCCACAACAAATCAAACGATTTCAAAGACGTTTATCAAAAGATGGTATCAGATGTGTTTAACAGCTACGGTATCAACGATGTTATTAGCAGCTACGGTATCAACGATGTTATTAGATGCGCTATCAGTGATGTACTTCTACGGTATCAACGACGGAATCAGCTGGAATCAGACTGAATCAGACTGAATCAAACGGTGACAGCTATTGTCAGATGTTATCAGATCTACGGAATCAACGATGTTATTAGATCTCCGGAATCAGCTATAATAAACAAAACCAGACTAATAATAGTTGTCTCAAAAATAATCTAAGCCGTAGATTACGATATTGTATTTAAAGTCTAAAAGTGACTAGTAATTCCAAATATTCCACGTTTAATTGCAATAAAAGCATCATTATACGAAATGATAATCTGAATAAAATTCACAATAAAACGAAATGTAAATTTAACACTCACCCCTTTGGCTGGAGATTTGCAAGACGAGGTTATCTATCCTTCGATTAGATATTTTAGTTCCCGTAAAAAAATAATGAGAAATCCTTAGCCTTATATACTCTCAATAGGTGAACATAAATCACATCGAGCTTGCAGTGCACCACGTAAAACGAGTATTTCGGATTTCATGTAAATTACAAATTGGCACATGCAAATCGTTACACGCCACTTAATCACCCCAGGTAATGCGTGTACGACGTAATCAAGAAAATGGTGAGTTTCGTTTGCAATTCAAGTACAACAAAAATCAGTTCAAATTTTCGCCTAATTCTGTGACAATACCTCCCCCCTAAGAATAAAAATGTACACATTTTTAAAACTAACACAGAATAGAAGAAAAATAACTACTGATGATATCTTACAACATTTACACTGGTTATACTACAAACTGGATTTTATTACTGGGCAAATTCGTACAAATTTCCCATCATGCCCTACTCAAGTAGTCTGCGCCTATATTTTCAACTCCCCTTATTGACATTGTCGCTCTGTCTCTTGATGTATAACTTGAGCATGTTTGCATGGAATGTCTTTACATTACCGTCCATGTCAATTTTATAGTCCATGTCACCTTTTACTTCTTTAACTTCATATGGACCTTTCCACTGGACTAATAACTTATTCGAACTCGTTGGAAGAAGCAATAGCACCTGATCTCCCACAAGAAATTTCCTATTACGCGCTCTGCGGTTGTAATACTTGGCATATCTGCGCCCCGATTTAATCAATTCGTCACGTGCCATCTGGCATGTACTCTCAAGTTTGTTTCTTAGATCTAACACGTACTGGTAAGTCGTTTTTATTTCCTCGTTCGCGACATCACCAGTCCATAGTTCGCGTAGTATCCGCATCGGGCCTCGAACCGTTCTACCATACAACAGTTCAAAGGGTGAGAACCCTAAACTTTCCTGCGGTACTTCACGGTACGCGAACAGAACAGCGTTTAAATAACGGTCCCAGTCTTGCGGACGTTCCGCGCACATCTTTCGCAGCATGCTTTTCAGGGTACCATTAAACTTCTCTACCAGTCCATTGCACATCGGATGGTATGGGGTAGTGTTTAGCTGTTTGATGGATAACAGCCTACTTATTTCACCCATGAGGTCAGAGGTGAATTGGGCACCACAATCAGTGAGGATTTCTTCTGGCACCCCTACCCTACTGAAGATATCAACTAATGCTTCAGCTACCCTTTCCGTTTCAATAGTTGGTAACGCTACGGCTTCAGGGTATCTGGTTGCGTAGTCAACCAGAGTAAGTATGTACCGATTCTTTCTTTCGGTAACTGGGTGTATTGGTCCTACAATATCTACTGCCACTCTTTTAAACGGTGTATCTATTAATGGCATTTGTCCTAAGGGCACCCTTGTGACCCTTCCCTTACAAACGGTTTTCTGACATACGTCGCACGACCTACAGAACCGTGTGACATCGCCATTAACACCTGGCCAGTAGAATTCAGCGACTACCCTGCTAGTGGTCTTAGCCTTACCTAGGTGTCCTGCCATGCTTGACTCATGCGCCACCCTAAGTACTTGAGATCTATATCTCTGGGGTACGACCACTTGCCAATACTTCTTACCCTCCCGAGCGCTAAACTCCCTATGAATTAATCCGTTCTTGCGTACGAATCTAGAGCTACCCCCACGCTTGCAATGTTTAATCGCGCCGGACGTGATTTTCTCAACAATTGTTCTGATGGATTCATCACGTTCTTGCTCTTGTTTGAAATCATCACGGGAAATTCCTGAGATCGATTCAGGGACTATTAATTTATGAAACGCGGTTTTCTCTCGCCGTGTTTGCGCTCGCGTTTCGACTGCCTGGGCCAAAGGTATTTTAAAATCGGCCATGGTTGGAAGACGGGAACCTTCAACATTACCGATCGTCAGATCGTAAATAGGATTGTCCATACAAAGGGCATCAACAGTTCCCGTTAAGAAAGGTGTTTTTACTGTGATCCTTGCTACGGGAATGCGACCCATCGTCTGATCAAGTAACATACATGGGGATTCCCACCCGAGCATTTGGTTATCCTGCACGAGACTACGTTTGATCACTACGCCCGTACAACCAGTATCACGCAATACCACGACTTCTCGACCGTTGACAAATCCTCTCGCGGTTGGTACGCGCGCTTCAGGAAATAAACACGTGCCAAGCGAATGAATACAAGGTTCTACATGTACATTGTTATCGGATATACCTTTACTTTGTATAGCCACTGCTACCTTATGTATAAGTGCCTTTCTTTTAGGACAGTCTTTTTGAACATGACCCAATGCATTACACAAGAAACACCGCACACGCTGAAAAACTGGATTCCCAACTGACCTTTTTACCTCAGCTGATTTTACAGGCTCCCTAGGCATAGGTCTTACAGACTGGTTTCCAGACTTAAAATCTTTTAAAACCACGTTCTGGGTTCCCCCATGAGCTTCGGCAAATAAATCGGCTTGCTTAGCCATATCTTTTACGTTTGTGAAGACTTTCTCCTTCAGAAATTGATCTAATTCTCGCCCAACTGTATTAAATAATTGATCTCTGAGCAAGAAATCAGTCAACCCTTCAAACGTTTTCACCGCTTTGCCGCATTCAATCCACCGCTCAAAATAGTTCGCAATTCTGACGGTGAACTGACCAAAGGTTTCTCCCTTATCGGGCTTGCTATACCTGAACTTTTTTCGAAAACCTTGTTCAGTGAGCTCGTACCTTTTGAGAAGTGCTTCCTTTAGGACGTCGTACTTAAACACATCGTCCCTAGGAAGTCGCGAGTATACATCCAGTGCTTTACCTTTTAATAAAGCACTCAGATGCAGCGCCCAGTCATTTTGACTCCACTTCTGGTTTTCGGCATACCGCTCAAACCGATGAAGATAACTATCTATGTTATCTTTTTCATCGTCAAAGGGAGGTAATTTGGGGCCCCTTAATTTGTTAGTGGCAGAATCGTGTTCTCTTCCAGATGTCGCTAATTCTACCTTACGCTCATGATCCCGTTGTTTTGCTCTTTCTTCTAACTCTAACATTTCTACTTTAGCTAGTTTATCTAACTCTATTCGCTTTTGCTCCGCTTCCATTTCCCATCCTATCCTATCCTTTTCGGCCTGCTTCTCTAATTCTATCTTTTCCTTCTCTAATCCTATCGTTTCCTTCTCAAATTCTATCTTTTCCCTCTCAAAGGCCCATTTCCTATCTTCGGATTCCCTTTCTAATTCCCGTTTCCTCTCATCAGCCTCCCCCTTTTCCTTTTCTAATTCCCTATGTAATTCCCTTTTCCTTTCTTCGGCTTCCCTTTCTAATTCCCTTGCTCTTACCCTTTCGTCCCTTTCCCGGGCTTGTTCTTCTTGAATAAATTTCCTTAAGCTTTCACCTTCATATCCAAATTCTTTGCCTAAGGCAACCAAGTCCTTAAGGGATGACATGACAATTGTAATATGAATATAGATATATAACCAAACCAATACTTTAAACACGTTTATACTGGACACACGGACCTAGGTAAACTAAACAAAAATAAACTCCAACTAGAGTATTATCTTAACAGAAGGTCACGCTCAAATATAAACATTAAATGTATACCTTCACAAAAATGATTGACAGTTCACTTAATCCAACGATCCCACTTCTGACACCATTGTAACAGAATTGTTACCGAGAGGAGGGTGGATTAAATGAACATTACAAACACAATTTGTGAAAGAAAATATAAATTTATGTAATAAATTATAAATGAAAAAAAATACAGATGTAACAACACAATAATTCACGCGCTCAACCCACAATTACACTCACAACCATTCACAATACATGAATAAATTAAATAACAATACAAAAGGAATCACAAATGTAAAGGGATCTCTTGGATTATACACAGATCCAAGAATCCTTTACGAAAGTTAAATAAATGCAACTATGATTTACGAAAAAAAATAAACACAAACGACAAACTATCTATCGCACGATGGATTGCGATAACTAGCACGATCATATACTTGTATTCAATCAAGTTGCTAGCTTTTATTGATATCTATGTGATCACTTGAAATATTATTGCGATCTGACATAAACATGCAAATACAACAATGTATTAAATTATATCACAATTTCAATACACCTATGTGTCTCCCCTGTATAACCGCACGATTCAGCAACAGTTGAATCGTCTCCCAGTTTCCCCGAGAACCGAGGGTTGACCAATACTATTATCGGACGTTTCCCTACACGGATCCACCACAGTTATACGTTCAGACAGCATACAACATCTACCCGAACCAACGGTTCCTCACTCCCCTAGATGTCAACCCGGACGTTTTACAACTCTAAGACAGCTCCGACACTCGGACTTCTAGCTTTCCGGATATTTACATGTTACACAGATGTTGACGAACAGACAGTTCGACACACAGACAGATACTTCAATTCCGTTTGCACAAATTAACGGCACAAGCACATTCAGATATTTATACAGAGATGTTCCAGAACAAACAATAGATGTCCCACAACAAATCAAACGATTTCAAAGACGTTTATCAAAAGATGGTATCAGATGTGTTTAACAGCTACGGTATCAACTATGTTATTAGCAGCTACGGTATCAACGATGTTATTAGATGCGCTATCAGTGATGTACTTCTACGGTATCAACGACGGAATCAGCTGGAATCAGACTGAATCAGACTGAATCAAACGGTGACAGCTATTGTCAGATGTTATCAGATCTACGGAATCAACGATGTTATTAGATCTCCGGAATCAGCTATAATAAACAAAACCAGACTAATAATAGTTGTCTCAAAAATAATCTAAGCCGTAGATTACGATATTGTATTTAAAGTCTAAAAGTGACTAGTAATTCCAAATATTCCACGTTTAATTGCAATAAAAGCATCATTATACGAAATGATAATCTGAATAAAATTCACAATAAAACGAAATGTAAATTTAACACTCACCCCTTTGGCTGGAGATTTGCAAGACGAGGTTATCTATCCTTCGATTAGATATTTTAGTTCCCGTAAAAAAATAATGAGAAATCCTTAGCCTTATATACTCTCAATAGGTGAACATAAATCACATCGAGCTTGCAGTGCACCACGTAAAACGAGTATTTCGGATTTCATGTAAATTACAAATTGGCACATGCAAATCGTTACACGCCACTTAATCACCCCAGGTAATGCGTGTACGACGTAATCAAGAAAATGGTGAGTTTCGTTTGCAATTCAAGTACAACAAAAATCAGTTCAAATTTTCGCCTAATTCTGTGACAAGCAGCTGGTCTATCCTCGTGTACAAGAGAATCAACTGGTTGTGGATTAGCTGCAGTATCTCTTTGTGTCATCAATTAAGTATACTGAATTTGTTCAGCGTGATCAGTGAGATCCTTAGAGAACATCATATACGGACCTGCCGATCTTGCATAATCATCGGAGTATCTTGCCAACCCCACTATTGTTGTGGCAACATCAACCTCATGTTCTATAAATTCTATTTCTCTTCCAACAATCATATATCTAGCACTTTCGAATAGCGCCATGATACCATTATTGACAAAACCAACTTGGACATTTTGATCATCTGCTTATGGTGTATCAGCTTATGGTGTATCAGCTGCAGCATTTGCTACAATTTCTCCTTCTACTTCGATAAACGCTTCAGAGGGTAGAAAGTATTTGCTGGTATCATGGACCTGAAGTTCGATTCTTGATCCGGTTGTACTGCATGATAGAAATATAATTGATAATCGCGTACAGAATCATTCTCGGGCACTGGGGCATCCATATCGAACGCTGTATCAGAAGCCGATTTGAACATATTATTATCGCGATTTCAAACCACTTTCCGCTATCATATTTGCAGTAATATTATCCTGGGCGCTGCTAGTGATGCTATTTTTTTGATCCATTGCGTTATTTATTAATTTGCTAATACTTGCAGGCATAATTTCCGTAGATGGTAGTGATCCCAGTGATGAAGTCATCGCTGATTTCGTCATCGGTGCTTTCTTTCTTCGCCGAACTAACGCTATTAGTTTTTCTTTAGCCGCGGAAAATGCTTTCCGGCAATATCACCAACAGCGCTAATATCCTTATCACGAATAACAGTAATTGCTTTCATTGATAATTGTTTTGCGATTGGTGCTATTTTTTGAACCATTCTTATAAATAACCCTACAATGGTATTTCCGAGACCATCTCCATAGTGCGCTCTATAAACAGGCAATCGTGAGTTTACTACATAGACCATGGTTGGTTTGTTTTGGTTGTAGTGCATGATCACCTTATTTAAATTCTATTTATCTAATGTGGTGATTTAATCATTGTGGTGACCATCCGCTACCTCATCAATAAACTCTTGATATACACTAATATCCATGATACCACCCTCAAATAATCGTCTGCAGATATCAGCTGCCTCATTAATTATTTCCGGTGAGTTTTTTTCCAGCTCGTCTCCCTCCTACGAGAATTTCTAATCATGATATATCCCCGAGAATATTACTAGGACAACGAACTAGACCACTACCTAAAACCCTCCTTGGAGTTCCATTCTGAGATAACTCATTCCCACTACTATAACCAGTTGTACCTTGTGCATCAGCATCATCTTCTTTTCGATCATATAGCGGTTGACCACTCCTTATTTTTTATATTTTATTCATATGCACATTATACTATGTTTTGAGGTTCTAATTCCACCGTGTTTTGCCAAAAATATTTTTTTATACCAGGTGTTAGCGGTTTTATATAGTCTTCAGCTCCATCTTGTCTTTTATTGGTAATGAATTAACAGCAAAATTAGCTAATTCATCATCCGTGTAATTTTTAAATTTATTCATCGCTTCTTCCGTAAATATCTTTTAAGGTAGATATATTCTCTCTCTCTCTCTCTCTCTCTCTCTCTCTCTCTCTCTCTGATATATATTAATATCAAGACTAGTTTTCATCAATAGTTCATTGCTGACCATAACTACATCTTATAGGTTTTCCCTCTGGTGTGTGCGTGTGTGTGTGTGTGTGTGTGTGAGAGACAGAGAGACAGACAGACAGACAGACAAGGAGAGATATTTGGATTTTTAACGTAGTTTTAACAACTTTTCAATCATATAACTACGATGAATGCACAATCGCAGTTGATAGTGATGTCTAGCACTGGGGTTCCATGCCGCAGACATTTAGCTTGATGTCCCACCCAGTCACATTATCCTGATATGCGAAGCTTATTCAGTTTGTAATGTCATGTCGTATAAAGATGCATATATTATAACACAGATTTGAAACGTTGCGAATTTTGAGCAACAAGTTACTATTAGAATTTAATGTATTAGCAAGTATCTAGAGATTTTTCAGGACCCATTATTAAGACCAGTTTGGTTTTTATTGAACCTGACTCGAGTTGACGACTGCTAGAGCTAACTAAAACCGTCTAGAGCTTTATGTATGTCTGTACGTATGTCCGTACATGTCGTGGAGCCACGAATGTAGACGTAGCTAATACAATGGTGATGTATGCTGTCTGTACGTGTGGATACGTATGACTGTACATGTGGTGGATCCGTGAAAGGTGCGCGCGGCCGATACATGTCTGGGCCAACCCAAGGACTCGGTGAAATTGTGCTGTTTGTTCATCAGTTTAGGAATCGTAGAACTGTACAAGGGTCAAGAAGCATTTGTTTGTTCCAATTGTTGTTTCAATTGGGTACATTTCCATTTACATGAGATTCATTGAATATTTACAGGAGATTATGTGAATCTCACTGACAGTGCATACTAACATTATTAGAAACATATTTGAGATTGTTTGAATCTTAATCGTAGTCCATACATGATATAATGTGAATCTCTCTTATAGTGCATAATATCCTTAGCAGCAAAGAGTGTGGACTGACCGAAACTATTTCAAGCAAACCGAAACCAATTCAGGCAGACAAAAAGAAGAGAAATGGTTTCGGTTTGTCACGCTATTGAGACTCTGTCTCCAGATAGACCCGGCGCTGATGGCGTTTTGGAGACGAATTGTTTCAACCGAATATTTGATCAAGTCCGATACGATATCTTGATCTCGGGTCGTGCAAATTTATCGTTACAAATCCATGTGGAATTGACTGAGCATGACTAAAGAAATTTCTAAAGAGATTATAATCCATATCACTGCCGCACCAGATTTGCCAAATATTTTGTATGTGTGTCAACTCCGTTGAATACAGCAAGAATATTGCAGTTATCTCTGATCACTTTTGGTATTTGTGTGTAACGTTGAGAGACATATATCACATCGGTATTTTTATGCCAACCTCTGGAAAATATCCTAGCGGGATTCTTTTGATTGTCGAGCATGACATCATCATATACAACTAAATTGCTAATATTTCCATCAATATCATCAATACTCGGTGCTTCCTCGATATCGGTTATCAATTCAAAAATATCCTCATCAATTTCCGATTTTGCTTTCTCGTTAAAATCCTTTAACACCTCGTAACATCGCTGATCGTCTACACTAGGGGCTATTAAATACAACTTATCCCATTTTATCCATCTCGTTATTAAAGTAAGTGACAACTGCGTTTTGCCGCTTCCAGATGGTCCGATTATAATCATACGAATAGAATTTGGTAGCGCTGCATGATGTTTAACAGGCTCTCGTGTTTTTGTCGCCAAACAATAAATTACATTCATGTTATTATAATAAATTATGGATCTATATTGTGTGAAATGTAAGAAGCGCACTAGCACAAATGACTTGACGACGATTACAACTAAAAATAACAGATCAGCACTTGCTGGTAAGTGTGTACAACGTGGTACCAAAACATTTAGATTTGTTTCTATGAAATCTGGAGATTTTTTTTAAAAAAAACGAGGAGGTGATATTGCAGCCAAGTTAGTAAAACTCCCAGGAACACCATGGAAAAATATCAAGGAGAAAAACACATTCCATTATTGTGGACCCGGGACCAGACTCGATATCAGACTCGATGATCAAAACCATCCCCGACCCGGTGAAAACCCAATAAACGCCATTGATAAGGCGTGTCATGCTCATGATGTTGCTTATTAAAGCAGTAATCTGCAACATAGACATATCGCAGATGTGAACTTCATTCATGCGTTGAATTCAACCACTGATAAATACTTCAAAGAAAATTTGGCTTCATGGTTGATAAAATCGGCGATGAAAAGTAAATTGATGTTGGGTGCTGGTAATTAATAACATCGTGGAATCTATTTATTATTCTCCAAGAGGATACTGGAGTGGTAAATCAGCAATCAGTAAACTCGCTAGCGCCGCAAAGGTGAAAAATAATACAGCAGCGGAATGGTTATCCAAACAGGCGATATGGCAAATTTATCTACCTCCGGCTAAACAAATTATCTTCTCGCATGTTGATGTCAGCGCACCTAACGAGGTTCATCAGGCTAATATATTATTTCTGACGCATGATGGTGTTTACAAGTATGCGCTAACCATAGTTGATGTTGCAAGTCGATACAAAGAAGCAGAGCGGTTAAGACAAAATCATCAACGGAGGTGGCTTCTGCGTTTGAAAGGATTTATCGACGAGGTCCTCTGCATTGGCCAAATCTACTACAAGTTGATCCTGGCAAGGAATTTCAGGGTGCAGTGTTATCAACAAATGAAGCATCATAATGTCACCATCAGACGAGGACATACTGCACTACATCGCGATCAGGCAATTGTTAAACGATTTAATCGGACACTTGATGAGCGGTTATATGGATATCAATACGCGAAGGAATTTATTCAGGATAAACGATCTCGTGAATGGGTCAAGAGATTACCAGGCGTAATTACCGCGCTGAATAATGAGACTACTAGAACAATTAATATGAAACCTAACAACGCAATTAAAAAAAGTAAAAAAGTATATACCTGTAAAACTGCAAAATAATTTTTTCAAAACAGTCAATACTCGGCAATGTCACTGTTAGATATTTATATGAACCAGGAGAGCTCGAAGGCGGTAAAAAAGAGCTACAGATCCTATTTGGAGTGTTACTGCACATAAAATATCTAGTATAACGAAATCTACGGGTAGACCGCCAGTCTATAGATTGGATTCAACTGCTCCTCAGCGAGGGTTTACTCGTGAACAACTACAAGTGATACCCGAGGATACTCAATTATCGCCACGTGGTCTTAGCTAGCACCTCTGCGTCTGTTGCACTGAAGACGAGACAGCATCACATTATCTCTGGTATGACCAACACTGCTATTCTTTCTGTCTACGGTAAATTGGCTGGGGTCTTTATCCGACCAACACCAACGCATTATGCAGTTGCAACTCGCGCAGTGATTATTCGGTTGTTGTTTCAGTGTGATTATAAATTCGGCATCAATATCAAATTTTCTGTTATTTTTTGGTCTTGTGGTTTGTAACCAGAGAGTATTTATCAGATTATATCATATGCTGACAATATCACTTATTGTAGTGTCATTGTAGTCTAAAACAACTCTTCGAATTTGATTTATTCATCGTACTCTGGACACTGCGAGATAAACTAAATTCGACCACTCGATGCGATTATCTATGATCCAAACAATTGTATCGGATATAGTCAACCCTTGAGAAGAATGCATCGTCGCTGCGTATCCTAGCTTCCATGGGGATTTATCAGCACGCAATGCATCTTCGACGAAATTCATAACAACTAACACAACATTATTTAACACGAGAATCTGATCTCTGTACCTAACTTTGTCAGGCCTGGAATATCAAAATTCGATATTTTCTCCTCGTGTGTCCTTGGGACTATAACACAATGGCAGTGGAAGTGTTGAAAATTTTTCTTTATGCGTGTTAAATAACTTCATCTGAAGTGTACCTCTATCTTTCTACTTGCCACTATCAAATCGTTTGGTCTCCAGGCTTCCCAAAAATCATTTAATGGAGTTTCTGAAATTATTTCACGCGCTATTTCACACTGGATTCTATCCGGCTGTAATCTAATTAGTTCCTCGAACTCGCGTAATTATTTATCAAGTGCTCTATGATCAGTACTAATTTCTTCATAATAGTCTACAAAATTATTCATCCAATTACGTGGAGACAAACCGAGAAACGGTGGTGGTTGACCATGATCGCCACACATTATCACTTTTGTATTCGCTAGCAATAACCAATCAAGAAACTTTTGTAATACATCTAACGACACTGTACATATCTCATCGAAAATGATGATTTCAGGAATATATTTCTCGCCCATTCGATCAGGAGTCTATTCGTCACCTTTCCATCGAAAGAAACTATGATAAATACAAGCATTAATTCCTCGTTGATTCATATCTCTTGCATGTCTGTGTGTTGGTGTTGGCACAATCATGTGTGATTTCCCTCGAAATAATTCGATCGCACGAGTCGTCTTCCCTGACCCACCACAACCGTTTAAGTAACTGGTTTTATATCTTCATATTGGATCGGAACACATCGGTGCATTAGTTAGCTCTGATATCTGATTATTTTTCAAGTAATTGTTTTCAATTGTAACATCTGCTGAATTAGAATAATCACGCAGTATTTCCTTTTTAATACTCCATGATCCCCAACTCTCGTCTGAATTAGTGAATATATCCACTGCATCTTTATGTTTTACGTCTATATAAAATGAATCAGTGGCGCCTCTAACTGCGGTGTCAGTAAATCTATTTATCATCGAAAAACAGAAGCATAAGCCAGCATAGACGACCTTAAGTACGTATATTGAGGATTTTCTCCGTCGTTATAAGTAACAATTGTAACGAATTTGGTTCTATCTGACAAGAAAGCGTCTTTACGATCGACGTATATACCCCTAGATGTTACATCTGCGATTATAAAATCGTAATCAGCATCATCTATAATCAACCGCGAAGAATATCATTTGTGGTCGTATTTTCCACCCTGTGTGAACTTACCAATTATTCTTCTACCGAAATCTTTTGCGTGTTTATTTCTAACTTCAAAGATTTATTTTGACCATTTCACGATATATTCTTCGTCGAGATCGGTAAATTGTTTTTTGTTTTCGGTGATTATACTATGTAGACTATCGGGTTGTGGTAACCAGATTTCAGTTTGTTTCCAATATGATATAATTGCTTCAGTGATAATCAGCGATATCAGCATTTTAGAATCAATCATATACCGTAATGACACTATTGGTATCCAATGTTTTTTAGAGATGTGTCTACCTAACCAAACATAACAGCACGGATGAAGTCCTTTAGCCTGATCAAATGATACCACACGAGCGAATCAGGTTAAATCAAAATCGGACAGTGGTCCATTAATCGCAACACAGGTCATCTCGTGTGTGGGATGTCCAAATCTTTTGAAGTACTCAGAACACTCTCCATACCCAAGAAAACTCCCTGGATAACACGCAATCATATCAACCGAAATAATACTTTTAGGGTCGTATTTTGTATTCCATAACCTACCATGGTCATATTCTACGCAGCTTGATTCGATATCCGAGAGAAATTCTGCTCTATAGATTTCTCTTTCTCGTGAAATGAGCTGCAACAGACGGTATTGTAAAACAGTTTGTCAGTAATTGTTTGTCGTGTTCCGTTGAAAAACCACTAGCTTGTTTTTTTCATCTCGTTGTGGAGGGCTTCAGTACGATATAATTCGCCATTGGGTTTTACAAATTGATCGAATTTACCCTCTTCGTCTTCAAAACTCTGAAATAATCACACTGACACAGGATCGTTTTTACTCGACTAAATAAATAAAATCAAATAAATTTATCGTGTAATATTTTATTTTTCTATCCCGCGAAAATATTGTCACTGTGGATGTCCTAGCGTGTGCATTATGGTCAATAATTTTGATTGGAGATCCTCTCGATTTATATTTCGGTTCATATAATATCTCACCTGTTACTGTCTCTACATATATTGGGAATGTTAGCATCCGCTTTAACGCGGCCACATTTTGAATTGTTGCTCCGCTCTCCTTCACTGGTCATCCCCATTTGCGTCTTAGATCCGTCAATTTATTTCCACGCAACGCATTTATAAAATTCTCCATTATTCGTTCTGCTACACAATTCAACGACGAATATTTCATGGTTTTCAAGTTTTCAACACTCGGTTTATCATTTATTGGATAGATCCCATAAACAACTGCGGTTACAGGATAGGATCTCTCGTGGTTCGGTTTGTCAATCCCAGTCAGAATTCCTGGTTTGGAATCCTGACTCACAGTGACAGTTCTCTTATTTTTCAGGATGGGTTCAAATTTGTCGCGTATAATCCAATTCCCCTTTTCTGAGTGGATAATGAATTTCACTCTAAAAAAATGCTTTTTCTTGTCAAGATGTGAGATTATCACTGCTGCTCTTTCGTCGTCCGTGATAACATCAACACTACCATCAATTCGAAATGTTGACCAACAGTGAGATGCTCCATCGCGCTTGAATTCATTAAAACCATCATTCTACCCAACATGCTTCTATCACTTATTAGAGCCCTTTGGTACATCAGTGGAGACTCTATCGAGATTGAATTCAACATTTTTCCAAGGCTTAATTTTCGATAATCTCTCGAACTCCTCCATATTATAATTAAAACAAGTATTTAAATAAAGAATTTATGATATAATGAATCATTGAAAATGGCTTATGATATGATCAGTAACCGCTTGTAACAAATCATGCAGAAATGAATTATGTGTATATCATTTACAAAGCGTACGTCGTGGAAGCTTAGGGCCCTTACTTTGCATACGATGTGGGATAGGTGTGCGTGGTAAGTCGCAGTTATGTCTGAATTGCGGTGGTAAGCGATACAGATATCTAAAGCGCTACTATGATAAGAGAATCAAAGATTCCGTTAATAACTCAAACAAAACATTTCAACAATGACTCTGACTCTGTCAAAGACAAAATTATAAGAGCACCTCAAGACAACATTGATAGATTCTCAAGTAATAATTAAACCAAATAATGAATTAGACAAATAATATTATAGTATATAAATGAACCAAGAAATTCAATCACATCCAATGATTACCAATTATGATGCATCTCGTGACGGTATTGTCAGACACTGCAGGCTGAAGAAATCAGTCGGTTTTGATAATAATCAGTTGTATTTGATGTTTAGTGCTGGAGGGAAAAATATTACTGTCACAGAATCGTCTATGAGGTATTTAACGGATTGATCAAGGATGGTCTTGTTATTGATCATATCGATGGATGTCCTCAAAATAACAGATTGGATAATTTACAAGCTATAAAAATGTTGTCTTGTGTGTAAATATATATATATATATATATATATATATATATATATATATATATATATATATATATATATATATATATATATATATATATATATATATATATGTAAATATGTATATATCAAAAATAAAAACGGGTCAACATTGACCCCCAATTTTTTTGTTTATCATATTAGATATATAATATTTCATATAATGAATTTCGAAAATATGAATGTCATTATTAATGAGATTTCAAATTTGAAAAATCAAGGAATTCAATTGTCAGATAAATTAGAATGTAATCAGATTCTTTCTGAATTTCCAGACATTAATAATAGCGCTCGGAATAATAGATATGTACTTCCAAGAGAGTATGGACTGATCAAACGAATTCAACACGCGGTAAATAATTCCCTTACATTCTGTAACGACATCAATAAGTTCGTCCCGTTATTCACTGCTGTCGAAAAGGTCAGAAGTCAGTTGGGGAAACAATATGAAATCAAACGCACAATTAACTCGAAAATCAAAACAATACAAGAGATTATCCGCAAAAATGAAAATTCACCCTCTTGATTGCTTCAACACAGTGAATGAAATTCTCACCATGGATAATTGACAGTCTAAACACAAACCATACATGTTTGCAAGTATGAATATATACAGGTGCGGAACAGAAATTCTATAGACAGATATGCGCTTACTCACGTAGAACTAATTTGTATAGACATGTGATTTAATCACTACGCGGAAGAATGAACACAGTATTGGGGGTGAGTTTTCACTTACAATTTAGATCGTATATTATATTATAATGGTAGGTGAAGCACTAACGACTAAATTAGAACGTGAACGATAAGCTGCGATTAAGAAATTTATTCCGATTCGTGATTCCGTTCGAAATAAGCTCCATACGAGACAAGAATTTCAAACTGATTTAATAACTGAAACCTAACAATTATTCAAACCAATAACCACTGCAACGGTGAAAGTCGTATCGACCACTGAGAAAACCATATGGGGAAATATTCCTGAGGAACAACGAGAGAAAAAACCGGCCCTTCTTCCTATACTTGAACAAAAATAGCAATGGAAACTGAACAAACACAAAAGTCTTTAAAAACACTTCCTGATGATATAATAGCTACTGAACGACTTCATAGACAATGTGAACGAGAGCAACAACGACTAGAACAGGAAGAAAAGGGAAATATTATTGAAGAAGAAGAAGAGGGGGAGGAACAACAACAAAAGGGTGATATTATTGAAGAAAAAGAAGAAATTGAGAGAGAGAGAGAGAGAGAGAGACAGAGAGAGAGAGAGAGAGAGAGAGAGAGAGAGAGAGAGAGAGAGAGAGAGAGAGAGAGAGAGAAAGCAAAATCGGAAATTGATGAGGATATTTTTGAATTGATAACCGATATCGAGGAAGCACCGAGTATTGATGATATTGATGGAAATATTAGCAATTTCGTTGTATATGATGATGTCATGCTCGACAATCAAAAGAATCCCGCTAGGATATTTTCCAGAGGTTGGCATAAAAATACCGATGTGATATATGTCTCTCAACGTTACACACAAATACCAAAAGTGATCAGAGATAACTGCAATATTCTTGCTGTATTCAACGGAGTTGACACACATACAAAATATTTGGCAAATCTGGTGCGGCAGTGATATGGATTATAATCTCTTTAGAAATTTCTTTAGTCATGCTCAGTCAATTCCACATGGATTTGTAACGATAAATTTGCACGACCCGAGATCAAGATATCGTATCGGACTTGATCAAATATTCGGTTGAAACAATTCGTCTCCAAAACGCCATCAGCGCCGGGTCTATCTGGAGACAGAGTCTCAATAGCGTGACAAACCGAAACCATTTCTCTTCTTTTTGTCTGCCTGAATTGGTTTCGGTTTGCTTGAAATAGTTTCGGTCTGTCCACACTCTTTGCTGCTATGGATATTATGCACTATAAGAGAGATTCGCATTATATCATGTATGGACTACGATTAAGATTCAAACAATCTCAAATATGTTTCTAATAATGTTAGTATGCACTGTCAGTGAGATTCACATAATCTCCTGTAAATATTCAATGAATCTCATGTAAATGGAAATGTACCCAATTGAAACAACAATTGGAACAAACATATGCTTCTTGACCCTTGTACAGTTCTACGATTCCTAAACTGATGAACAAACAGCACAATTTCACCGAGTCCTTGGGTTGGCCCAGACATGTATCGGCCGCGCGCACCTTTCATGGATCCACCACATGTACAGTCATACGTATTCACACGTACAGACAGCATACATCACCATTGTGTTAGCTACGTCTACATTCGTGGCTCCACCACATGTACGGACATACGTACAGACATACATACAGCTCTAGACGGTTTTAGTTAGCTCTAGCAGTCAACTCGAGTCAGGTTCAATAAAAACCAAAATGGTCTTAGTAATGGGTCCTGAAAAATCTCTAGATACTTGCTAATACATTAAATTCTAATAGTAACTTGTTGTTCAAAATTCGCAACGTTTCAAATCTGTGTTATAATATATGCATCTTTATACGACATGACATTACAAACTGAATAAGCTTCGCATATCAGGATAATGTGACTGGGTGGGACATCAAGCTAAATGTCTGCGGCATGGAACCCCAGTGCTAGACATCACTATCAACTGCGATTGTGCATTCATCGTAGTTATATGATTGAAAAGTTGTTAAAACTACGTTAAAAATCCAAATATCTCTCCTTCTCTCTCTCTCTCTCTCTCTCTCTCTCTCTCTCTCTCTCTCTCTCTCACACACACACACACACACACACCAGAGGGAAAACCTATAAGATGTAGTTATGGTCAGCAATGAACTATTGATGGAAACTAGTCTTGATATTAATATATATCAGAGAGAGAGAGAGAGAGAGAGAGAGAGAGAGAGAGAGAGAGAGAGAGAGAGAGAGATTGTTATTTAACATATATGAATAAGGTAAACTGTCCTTAATAAAATACTTATTGCATGATTAAAAGCAATACAATGTGTACTTGAAAGAGTTTCGATATATATATTTCTGTCGTCAAGAATGGACACCATCATTATTTTAATTGATTTAGATCTTTGGCATGGATTATACTCTGAGAGAATATATGGAGAGGTCATGCGGACTAAAGGTCGAGCAGAGGTAAAGTTTTAATTACTTTGTATGTAAGGTTTGAATGCAGGATGGACCTCTCGTATTTGGACAGAATGGACATCTCGTATTTGGAGCGTTACATGCACTCGAGTATTCACTGACCTCTCACACATTTTCACGTATCAAAGACAAAATCAAGTAAAACTTCGCATAACATATGTAAAATGTCTGCTGGCATTAACATTGCAGTGACCTGACGCAGCTCTGATGTGGCATTTGTGTTTGAGTTACTCCATTTCCTAGGATTAATGCTAATATTAAGGTTGATGACAGTTAAACGTATCTTTATTGCCCTAAAATCAATATCCTGCACGAAAATGGATAGGAAATTCTCATCTGAACGCATGGGCAATTAAAACAATGCATATCCGTACGGATAATTATGATTGTTGAAACGGTACCTGCGATTTTTACTAATGAGGTATACCATAGCAAAGAAACGTCATCGGTATTCAGCAAATCGAGTAGAATTTACTCTGATTTAACTTTTCACGCTGGTACAATTTCTGCGCAAAACACTACCACGATACTACAATTTCTGAACAAAACACTATCACGATACAACATTTTCTGCACATGATATCTGTGGTTAGAGAGTGCAGACCTAAAAGCTCTCATTACAAAGAAATTAATATTTATGAACATGACAACATCTTTCTAAATATCTCCATTTACTAGTATTATATAAAGACTCTAAATGATGCATGTAAATACGTTCACATGAAAATGTTAGCATCTTTGTGCTGATAAATAATTATGCGTGTACATTTTAATGCACACGAGTACTAAACTCTTGTTTGGAAAAGACTGATTGCTTTGTTTTATCAGGATTATCATCTTGAATCTAGATTCACTGCTTTAAGGCAAAACTCTAAATTTTTTTTAGGAATGGCGAAGCTGCGAGTGAATAATCTGGAAATTGGCTTCCAAGACATATCTTTGTGATATCCACACTGAAATATGTGTGTGTGTGTGTGTGTGTGTGTGTGTGTGTGTGTGTGTGTGTTATATTTTTGATGTCATGTATCACTGAGTTGATGAGCATTATTTAATGAAAAACATGTTCACTGTTCTACCGTGTATGCTGTAAAACTGTTTATGTTTTCTTTGAGCTTAAATTTGTATCTGCGTACCAAAAGAATAATAATTTGAAATCGGCTCAGTAAATTTGACTCGGTGTTGAATATTATCTGTCGCTATGTGACTTTTAATGCATTGTACAGGTTCACTGGATTGGGCGTGGTCTCCTGTATAAATTAAGTACATGATGGCACATAGTATTTAAGCTCTGAAAAATCTATTTCAGCAACGATTACTTGTGAAAACGCATTGGAGAGAGGACAGCTTAGTGAAGTCTAGGTTGACATTAGGATTAACAATAACAAAACATTTGGACTAATTGACAGCTCAACAATATGGAAAACTGCACAATACTGTATAGCTTGTGTATATGCATCCTCCTTGTGCTGCACAAAAATACAGAGGCGGCGACGAATACAGATCCTGCGGCGGCTTGCTCGCACGTAGACTGCGTCACATACAACATATCAACCCAGGCTACTTGCATTGAATACAGCAGGCCTCCAAATCGTGATTGCCGTTGGGTTGCTGGTTTAAACATCAATATCGACCAGTTTATTCTCCGTGGCAGGATAGTGGCTTACAAGATACAATGGTTCACCGGAGAATGGTCTGGTTGGTATGTTCCTGGCGTAAATGACATTGATGTAAAGTACAATGTAGTAGCCGTACCGTGCACTTTTCCGTTGTATGCAAATACGATGAGACGGTTCTGGTCCTACTTCTACGATCATACTCATTCATACATCATCTGTTTGGTTCCATACAACGGAATCGTGAAAATGTGAATTTGGTCTTTGACACATGAATACATTGTATATACAGACTTTCTGAAGGGACAACGATGATGTTCATAGTATGGAAACTTTTTTGGTTTACTATTATTTACTTTTTCCATAGCCTTTACAAGCTTTCATGTTTTCTCCTAAAGAGATGGATGCATTCGTGGTCGTAAAGATTAACATCGCTCTCATGTATATAGCATATTCTTTTTGGAGTATACCTAACCTTTTGGACGATTTTAAACAGACAGAATATTATATATATATTGTCTAGCATTTATGTTGTTTAGTTTTATAAAGGAGAAATTTGTTTTGTTTCTAGCAGTGGTTTAAATTATATGAAAATATGCATGTTTTAAGTTTAGGCTAGTTATTCTGTTCAATGGAACATAAGAAGAACATAAGTTTTATGGATTGAAGCAAGAAAACTGAAGAATGAAAGTTCGCAAAGACCTTTTTATTACCTTCTCAATTTGTGCTTTTTGTCTTGGTTTTATCTTCTGTCTTACCTGTTTTTATCATTTCTCTCTATTCTGAAAACACTACTCTGTGGTCTTTGCCTATCCACATATGAATAAATATTAGTGATTAGTGAATTCAAGAAGTGTGTGCGTGTTTGATTAATTTTTATGTAGCTTTAACAATGTTAGTCATATCGCTACACTGTTTGCATTTTGGCAGTTTACTGTGATGCGTAGAACTGGGGTATCATGCCGCAGACATGTAGCATTATGCCCCACTCAGTCATATTATTCTGATACCAGGCCGGCTAGTTCTAACAATAACGTCTTAATACCAAGCTTTAAGCGAGGCATCTGCTATTACCATTTTTATGTCTTTGGTGATGATGGGGTCGACTTGGTCAATTCAGAAAGTACTTTTTTCTTTCTTTCTTTCTTTCTTTCTTTCTTTCTTTCTTTCTTTCTTTCTTTGGGATTTTAATGTAGCTAAAACAAGTTTTCAGTCATATCACTACCATATCTGCAGTGTGGTAGTTTATAGTGATGACTGGAGCTGGAGCATCATGCCGCAGTAATGTAGCATAATATCCTATCCAGTCACATTATCCTGACATCATGCCAACCTGTCCTAACAGTAACCTCATAATGATTACCGCCCATCAAGGCCTCTTTTACTACCAATTTATGTCTTTGGTAGGACTCGGATAGGTTTCCAAAGTGCGGCCTCTCGCATACGAGGCGGCCGTTCAAACTAATATGCCACTGGATCGGTCAAGAATGATGTTGAAGCTTCTTAAGTGACAGTTTCTCATAATTCGTGATCCTATGTTAAATTCATTCATAATTATCTGAAAGCAACATCACATGAATACATGTTTTAAAGGTCAGTAAAGTCTTTTAATTCAAAATAGTTTTGTGTCACAAGCTCCAGAAGAAAAGTTTGTAAATTGCAGTACCAATACTATAGAAGTCACTAATTGGTGTAAAATAAGACAATTTAAGTCAGTACTTTATTAATGGTACCGAATGGAAACATTTTGTCATTATTCCTTGGCCCCTCCCAAGATATTATACAAAGTGCCGATGTATAAAAGGAATGTTGAATTATGCGAATTGTGCTAAATTTGCCGTTAAGCTATCTGCGTATAAAACTAATGTAGTTAAGTGAATGTTTCTTCAAAAAACATATATTGTTGAATTCAACAAATCATCTTAGAATTAATAGTACATGTCGTAATGAATAAAATGCTCAAAAATAATACTGGTATACTGAAAAAAATCCAACGCTGAAAGTGTGGATGTGTTTATGATGGCATGACTAGTAATCATAATAATACTATATAATGATATATAATTATTGGAATTACACTTTCAATCCAAGTCTCTATTCCAAAGAATATAATTTTATTTGAACAATATTTTAAGCGAATACATAACTTCCAGCGCAAATTAAATGCTGGAGACAACCTCAGATACGGGAGGCAGTGGGATCGATCTCCGTCCGAGTCATACCAAAGACGTACAAACATGGTACTAAACGCTGCCTCGCTTGGCGCTCAGCATTAAGAGGTTAGTGTTAGAACTAGTCGGCCTGGCGTCAGGATAATGTGACTGTGTGGGACATCATGCTAAATGTCTGCGGCATGGTACCCCAGTGCGAGACATCATGTGCATACATCGTAGTTATATGATTGAAAATTTGTTAAAACTACGTTAAAAATCCAAATATCTCTGTCTGTCTGTCTGTCTGTCTGTCTCACTCTCTCTCTCACACACACACACACACACACACACACACATTAAGCACCGTGGAGGCCCATAGGCAGTCAAACTTTTGGGGCCCCAGACCCACGGCCACGGTCTCATGGGGGCCCCCGGGGGCCCCTAATGGGGCCCCTAAAAGTCGCGGGGCCCATAGGCAGTTGCCTACTCTGCTTAATGGGTAATCCGGGACTGGACGTCGTAATTGAACACAGGATGTCTTGAGTACATATCCAGTGCTTTACCTTTTAATAAAGCGCAGTGTCCAGTCATTTCGACTCCACTTCTGGTTATCGGCATACCGCTCAAACCGATGAAGATAACTATCCGTGTTATCTTTTTCATCTTGAAAGGGGTTCATTTAGGACCCTTTAATTTGCTAGAGGCAGAATCGTGTTCTCCTGTTCTAGCTGTTTCTATCTCTACCTTTTGTTCATAATATCGTTGCTTTAATCTTTCTTTTATCTCCAAAGCCTCTAACTTTGCCTGTTTTTTTTCTAGTTTTAGTTCTATGTTCTCCCTCTCTTTTTCCCTTTTTGACCTGTTTTTCTAGACCTATCTTTTCCTTTTGGACCTGTTTTTATTGTTATGTTTTCCTTCTTGGCATCTTTTATTTTACTTCTATCTTAACCTTCTCTAATTGTATCAGCTCCTTGGTTTCCCGTTCTTTTTCCCTCTCCTTTAACCTCAGGTCCCTCTCCCGGGCTTGTTTCGTGAATAAATTGCCTTAAACATTATCCCTCTTACCCAAATTCTTTACCTAATTCTTAAGAGATGGCATAACTAATAGTAATATATCAAGTATAATTTTACGGAATAGACTAACGTTTTCTTCCTGATGAAGGCAACCAAAACAATGCTTTGAATGTATTTATATTGGACCCACACAATAGACTATACATGGCGGCCAGTATTATTGATGGAGGAAGAACCCGGGAAAACCCCCAGAAAGAACCACCGACCCAGGAGAAGCTACTGGCAAGCTTTCTTATATAACCTCATTAGCCGAATCTTAGACTCGAACCCACGCAAACAGATGATATGGAGCAGCAGAGAGGGTGAACAGACCAACTAACTTTTAAGCAAAATATTTTAAGCTTCCTTTTACCAAATAGAGCCTTGGATCAGATGGTTATATTTTAAGCAAAATATTCTAAGGCTCCATTTGCCAAACTGAGACTTAACAATTTTAGAGTTCTGTTTGTCAAACGGAGCCTTCCTCAAGGGTAAAAAAAAAAGACGCCATTTAGTTGACGTTCACCTCCTCGGCTGCTAATGCGCTAACTAAATATTTGATCAAGTCCTTAAGATTTCACAAACAAACTAATTTGTAAAACCTCACCTCGTAAATCAATCAGATTATTAGATTGGTCAGTGAGTTTGAAATTAATTCTCGTTAACAAATTATTATGACATCGCATATAGACTAGATTAGTTGGGTCTTCAATAATTAGAAATCCTGGAGGAGCCGTTGGTGCAAATGAGTATAAAATATATCCTTGCTGAGCTTGATTTGATTGTTCGAGATTTATTTGATAATTTCCTTCGATAACATCACATACTAAATTGAGCGCAATCACCGTTGAAATATTCACATTGTTCGGAGCAATATGTCTACCGCCACCTTCTGGATCATTATTATATTTCAGAATATTTGCTGTAGAATTCTTCAATTTTTTCCAATTATCGTGGATTCTTTTGAACCCAATATCAATAGCATCGTTAAGTTGTTTCTTTAGTTTATCCGGGTTATATCCAGGGATTTTAGATGTTTGAATATCCTCTTTTGGGATATTGAATTCTACCGCAAACACTTCTTTATAAATTTCATTCATTAATACTTCTTGAATAATTTTCGTATGAAATGTTTCCATATCGTTGATGATTTTGTTACCTGTTTGTACTACACTAATAAACTCGTTTTGGGTGAGAGAGCTGGATTTGATGGATATTAACAATAATGAAAAATCATTATTCATCTTTGTTAAGTTTTCTTTGATTAGGTGGGTGTAAAATATCATATTATTTTTATTGTCGTATCCTATAAATTTAGGAGAAAAATCTTGATAACTTTTTATTGGATTATCAGGTTTCATCTTGTCTGTGACATAATCGGATTTCTTAGGTTCGGGTGGAAAATCCTTCGAATTTTCTCGCGAGTTATCCGGTGGTAATTCAGGCCATCCTAACACGGATCTTATAGAACTCTGATAAATATCTACAACGTATCCTTCTGTATTTATCTCGATAGCGGATGATAATGTTGGTTCGTGAACTGTTATAGCGATTTTTGATTCTTTTCCAGTGAGAGATTTTATTCTTCGTTGAAATTCAGCATTGATCTGTTCGATTTGATATGACCCAGTTGGTATAGAAACAACCTGCCAATCTGGTGTTCCGTCTTCACGATTCTTGTTTGCAAATACCAAGGAATTATTCGGTTGTTGACCACCAAATGCTACCGATCTGATATTAGGCCAGCTATGATATACTCGTAGTTTTGCTAGCGCGATCTCGCTCACGGGAACAGGAATTGGAAAATTAACACTAAATTCGGGATGTGTTGAGGTTATTGATATCGTGCTTGTTTTCACTGGTGTTGTATTTGTTACTATTTGTTGAAGTAGTTCTTGCGACGACATTATTATTATTATTCTGCTCTAATTTCAGCATTGTTGATCTATACAATTGAGTCATAGTTGAAAATTCGCTATCTGATATTGTTGTGTCATCCAACGACGATGATATCAATGAGGATAATTGTGAGTAACTGGTAGATGCAATATGATATTTAATTAAATAATCATGTAGTTTACTCTGGCTACACGATGATAGTTTTTTTGTGATCCCAGTTAATATACCAGCGATTGTAGCCACTGCGGAAATAGCAATTGGAACTACGACCGGAGCAATCATTGTAACCGAAGATAGTATTATTCCAGCAGCAGTGATTACTCCTGACACCGAGTACACTGTGATATCAACTGTGGTTATTCTTCGTTTGTATTTTTTGATTTTTATTTGATATTCTTCACAGAGAGAACTGAGTTTAGTTTGATATTCTCTGACTTGATCATAGCGATACTGATTCGATGATGGAGTCATTTTATTTTAAAAGCGCTAGCATTTTCAATTTAACTTTTTACTTAAATCCGCTACGAATTCTACGTACCACGTTACTGAAGCCTTGGCTAGATTATCATCTCCATTCGTTATCGTGAATTGTTCAGTTGTATCCTTGTCGATGATCGTTGATATCGTATTATTGTTAACTTCAGATGAACTCGACGATGATATATTAAATTTAATCGGTGATACTATTGTTAATCGATAAATACCCTTGACTGCTGCGGTGATATCTAGTTTGTTATCTTTAGGTGTCCACGTATATGATCCGTGTTGAATCGTGTATACTACGTTAATGACAGTGGATTTATTATGAGGGATTTTTACTTTTTCAACAACGCTTATCATTCTTATTGCATCCGTTAAGATGTTATTAGTGGTCGTTTTAAGTTCATCGATGGATTTTTTAATATCGGGAAGTGTTATTTCAATTTTATCAAATGAGCTCCCAATAAACTTGTCTATGAGGTTTTTACGAAACGTCATAAATAGTTTAGTGTGTTTTTCATATTCGGATTGAAGAGTTGCTAGTTCTAATATAGAATCTTTTATTACGGTGAGTTTTGGTTCAGTCACCGGTGGATTTCCAAAAAATTCTAGTATGGGTTTGTCAATTTTGTTAATTGTATTTCTTTGTGTTTCACTAAACTGGTCAAATACAATTATATGATCATCATACTTATCATTAAGCGATTTTAATGAATTCACTGTGTTATCATATGTTGCTAATTTATCCGTAATCGTTGAAACAAGTACACCTGGTTTGAGTTTACCCCCATCAGAAAATAACGCGATAGTATCCTCTGCTGCGTCTCGTTGTTTAACCAAAATATTATTAAGAGAGATATTACTACTTTTCAACTTACCCTGACGATCTTGAAATACAACTATTTCACCGGGATCAACATTTGTTAGGTTTAATATTTCGGCTATTTCATCTTCGATTAATTTTTTAACATCCTTGTTATCAACGGTTTCAACTCCATTATCAGGTTTCTTCAGCGATGATAAAGGTCGTCCCCAAATATCAATCATTATTATAGAAATCTTTTTATTATTCAAATCCTATGGATTTCTAATCCGAGAAACGCTAGCGTTTCTACCGCTAGTATACTCATTTACTACTATATGAGGTGGTTTCGAAAATCTTTTGGATATAGCATCAAGTACGTTTAATACTTCATTACCACATATTGGTGGATCAAGCATTGTTTGTGTTGGTAACGTAGAATACCAAGTCTTCATTGGAAAATCTTTTATATAACGCATAAATTCTTTCGGCGGCGCTAATCCATATGAGTCAAAATAAATAATCCCACGTGGATCAATCGCGTATGCAACCCAGTGAGTTCCAGGTCCGGAGCTGTTATCTAAATTAATAATACCGGTTTCAACATCATTTGGTTGTGCCGGTAACTGATCTCTCATAAAAACCCCTCTGAAATTTTTTATTTTTAATTTTTTAGCGGTATCAATTAAATCAAAATTGGACATAGGAATCGCAGATTCCCGAACTATATCGTTCCTGGAATTCGAAGACCCTTTCCGCTGTACCATGAACTCGGGGTTCCTGGTAGTCTTAGACCCTTTCCTTTTTTTTTATACCCTTTTCCAGTTGCCTTTTTCAACGCCATTCCTGCTGCGGTACCAATAGCTCCTAACGCTGCTGCCTTCGCTACCGCTGGGGCTGCTGCGGCAATCAACCCTGGAATCAACCCTAACAACGGGAATATACCACCAGTCTTTTCCATATTACGGATCGCACTTGTAGAAAGAGTAACCTGAACTCCTTTTTTTTCTTTCAGCGCTTTATTAAAATGATTAACCTGAGTTTTCGTCAGCGATAGTTTATTCCCTCCGCCATTCATTTGATTAGGTTTCAGCGTTATTGTGGTTCCACATTGCTTAGCTGATTTGGATTGTAATTTTTTTATTTGACCAGGTGTCAATGTGACATTGATATTACTATACGACATTATACAAAATAGATTGATTCTAAATCGCAAGTGATTCTAAATTCAATTATAGATTTTCAACTGGTGCATCTACTAGTCTCATTCGTCCACCAACACCTTCGAGTATCATTGATTTATCACTAAGAATAACAGCAACTGCTCTATAATTCGTGATAAGGAGGGGAGCAACCCCACCAACTGCTGGACCAGTCGGACGGGTTACACGAGCTCGGAAGTGTATATCAACTACGGACTGTTTCATCAAGTCAAGATGTTCTAGGGAAAAGTAATAAATCGGATACAGACCTTTAAAATCCAATTGTGATATTTGTAGACCAGTATCTACATTTTGATCACGTCCCATAAATGATAGCAATCGATGATAAACTCGTGCAATATGATTGGTTTCATAGTTAAGTTGTATATCCTCTGATGGTTCTTGTTGTCCGTTTATTTTTAACGAGACTTCACTACATCCGATTTGATCAAATATCATATGAGAACGTGTTTGATCATTTAATCGCGTTTTATCCTGTAGAGCAATAAAAATATGCCGTGGAGCTGAAACACCCTGTCGTGCTGCCAAATGCCATGTAAGTGTACCATCAATATTAGAATCCATGGTATCTGTGGACGTTGTCAACCAGCTTAATAATCTCTTTCCCCCTTGATCCATAAATGATAGCAACCGCGGTTCTACTGACAATGATGGAGTCAACACTGGCATCCACAGTGATAGTTTTGATAAAACGACTTTACCGGCATCATCATTTGGGTTTGCAGCATCTGCTGGAATCCTCCAGATTGCATTATTATCATCACCCTTTCTTACTAGTGCAACTGTATGTTTTACTCCATAAATAACCTTTCTGACGTTTCTACAAAATCCAAATATGTGATGTAATGGGATTGCACATGAAAATTGTCTGCGAACTCCTTGTAACGTTGCTACTCGTGTTGCAAATCCTAGGTTGTAATTGGGATTACCATCTACAACTAAATCTTCAATACCACCAGCACCATCAGCATCAAGAGCAGGAGCAGCAACAGTACCAGTAAGAGCAATAAAGTTGCCAGCACCAGCACCAACACGATTTAATGGTCTTCTTCTTATATATGGAGTACCATTAGGATGATCAGTAATATCCTTAGAGAACATCATAGATGGACCAGCCGATCTAGTATAATCATCAGAATATCTCGCTAACCCGATTATTCCCGTAGCAACATCAACTTCACGTTCAATAGATTCGATTTCTTTTCCATCAATGAGATATCTAGCACTTTCAAATAATGCCATGATACCATTATTGACAAAACCAACTCGAGCAGCTAGTGGATATGGTGTATTTAATGCAACATTTGTTACGAGTGCACCTTCGACTTCAATAAAAGCTTCAGCTGGTAAAAAGTATTTACTTGTATCATGAACTTGAAGTTCAATTCTTCCACGAAGATCAGGTTGTACTGCGTGATAAGCAAAAAATTGATAATCACGTACAGAAGTATCTTTAAGCACTGGGGCTTCCATGTCAAATGCAACATCAGGGTTCTGTTTGAACATTTTTTATTATATATCCGATGGTCTAAATCAAAAATTCTGAAAGAATTCTGAAGGAATTTTGAATTAAAAACCCCAGGAATTCATTTAGAGAAAATCAATTTTCATGAAATTATGTCGACGGATTAGCCAAAAAACAATACAAAATCAATAAAAAAAACATCTAAAATTCGATGAAACAACATATTTTTAGCCTCACAGGATAAAAAATCTGATCAAAATCGATTTTCTCTAAATGAATTCCTTGGGTTTTCATCCTCGATTTTCATGAAATTTTGTCGATGAATTGCATAAAAACACTAGAAAAATGAGTAAAAACACTAGAAAAATGGTAAAAAAAGTAAAAAATCTAACAAAATTAGCAAATTATAAATATTTTATAATATAAAAATTAAAAATTCTAAAGAATTTTGAAAAGAATTTTGAAAATAATTATTTAGTTGGGTGTATTTTAATAATGATGATGAAAATATCTGATAATGAAGATAACGTAAGTAGAATCACAAGTGATTCTGACACAAGTGATTCTGACATTAATGTTTCTGATACAAGTGATTCTGACACAAATATTTCTACAATAACCATAACAACTGAGCATCCTATTCAAATAAATAGAATCACAAGTGATTCTGACACAAATATTAGAAACACTAGTGTTTCTACAATAACTATCATAATTGGAAATCCTGTTCAAATAAATATTTCTGGAAATACTTGTATTTCTAACGTTTCCGGCGAATCTTCTTAAAACCACTTCCCGAAAGCCCACTTCCGGCTATCATATTTGCTGTTATATTATCCTGGGCGTTAGTCATTAATGATTGTAGTTTTTTATCCACGGCGTTATTTATTATTTTACTAACCTGTGTAGGCATTACTGCAGTAGATGGCAGTGAAGTCATTCCGACATTAGTGTTTCTAATGCTAGCATTTCCAGGTTTTGAAAAATTTCTTCGTGATTTCACTAGCGCTGTTAGTTTATCCCGAGCGGCTGAAAATGCCTTACTAGCAAGATCACCAACAGTGTTAATACCCTTATCTCGGATAACATCAATTGCTTTCATTGCTGCCTGTTTTGCAAATGGAGCCACTTTTGGAGCCATTCTTGAAAATAATCCCATTATAGTATTACCGAGACCATCTCCATAGTATACTCGGTATTTTGGTAATCGTGAGTTTACCACGTAGACGTTAGTTGGTTTATCATGGTTGTAGTGTATGATCATTCTTCTATACAAAAACACTAGTGTTTTTTCAAATGCTTTAGCATTTCCAATTATCTAATCGCTATGATAACCGTAGAAATTCGAAGAATTTTCGGCTAACTCCTCAATGAAATCTCTATATGTTGCAATATCCATGATACCACCTTGAAATAACCTCCTACAGATATCAGCTGCTTCATTGATTATTTCTGGTGAGTTATTCCCGGCTCGTTTTCCTCCTACGAGTACTTCTAATCGTGCTATATCACCAAGAATATTACCAGGGCAAGAAATACTTGTATTTCCACTCGAAGAGTTTCTAACATTAGAGTTTCCAACTAAGCCACTGCCTGTTTTTTCAGTTGTACCAGTTGCACCTTGTGTAGAAGATCTCTCATCTAGAAGGATTTTTAAAAGATCATCATCATCATCATCTATTTTTGAACCGGGTTTTGATTTTTTAGGTGAGAAGGATATTTTCTTCGAGGGATGTTTCCGCCGCTGTAATTTTTGTGGTTTTTGTTGTTGTTTTAGTTCTTCATATTGATTGTATACACTACCCACTATTTCCATATATTTAATGTATGATGCACTATCTGTTTTAATCTGACTTTTTCCGGTTTTTATTTTGTAAATCACATCAGCGTAATGTTGTAAATCCTTAATATACTTATATTGCTCTTTTTTCAACAGTTTTTTTCTGTTTTCATAACTCGTAACAACAAACGCAGGAATTTTATCTGGTTTAGTGTTATCAATTTCTGCTATCCCCGCCTCGTTAAATCTCTCCCGTAAACCCTCTACTGTTCTTTTTGATTCAAGTGGCAATTCATCACCGACATCAATACCGCTTTGTCGTTGTATTTCCATCTGAGTTGCCATATCACCTGAAAGTTTTTGTACAGCCTGTTTTGTTTGTCCAGTTTCGATTGCTATTTTTTCAAGTTCACCAAGAAGAGGCCTCTCTGTTCTAGGACCTTCTTTAGGGACATCTCCGTATATCGCCCGTTCAGTTGCTGTTTTCACATCTGTAGTTGCCTTGACAACCGGTTTGAAGAGTTGTTCTGTATCCTCTGTGAAGTCGGTGGCCATTGATTGCCGTTGTTGAAGTTTTTCACGGATTCTATCACGAAGGGGTAATATTTTCTTAAGAGCTTCAAGTCTTTCTTTAGTGTTCCGTGTAGTTAATGATTGTCCTATCATTATTAAAAGAGTATCACTAATTTTCAAATGCAAAGCATTTCTTTGCAAAGCATTTCATTGCAAATCATTTCGAAAGAAATCACTAACCTAAAAATGCAAATCATTTTAATACTTCCTTGTTGTTACACACATAATTTTACTTCCTCATACCGTATCGGTTATACAAACAAAGGAGGCTCTCTACGCGTGGGCTCATCACCTTCAGAGTTTTCCATTAATGTTTTTAATTGTCTCACTTTACAATTAATAAGTCTCTTTTGTTCATATTCTAATCCTAATTGCTTACGTACACGTTCAACGATGCTACATAATGGTACGAAGACATTAACATCTTCAGTATTTACTAAGCTCTCACGTATAAGCTTTTGGATATTTTTGATTAAAAAATATTTCTTAGATAGAACATATTTTCCTGTCTGTTCTGCAAATTGTATATCCTCGAAATTGGTCATAATTTGATCACAATCCAAACCTGAACATAATTTTACATTTTGATCCTTCAACTTATTGATTTCAATAATAATCAATTTGAGATTTTCAAGATTCATATATATATAAAAATATATTTGTTTAAATGCAAAGTATTTTAAATACAAAATATGAAAATTCTTTAAAAGTATTTCAAAATGAATTCTGGATATACTAAGGTGTTGATCATCTTAGTATACCCAGAAGCTTAATGCGATTATAGGTGATTATGATTATATATAATGAATGACGACTGCACACATTCACCGTTTTGAACCCCCTTGGTGTTATCTCCCGTATTATACATAAACAAACTGAATTTTGTTTTTAAAACGCTTTGAAAAAGCGGTCTTGGTTTTATTCTCAGCAACGCATTGAATAGAATACGGATAAATATCGAAATACCTACCAGCTTCTGTCATTGATTGAAATACTATCTCCTTGTTGTCAGTGTCCATTGACTTTACGGATCTAGCATTTTTCGGGTATTTCCCAGTTCTTCCTCGTTTTGTGTTTTCACATTGAGAAATAGCTTGAAGGTTGTTCAATTTGTTATTCTTGGGATTAGAATCAATATGATCAATAACAAAACAATCCTTGATTAATCCATTATACACTTCATAAACGAAACGGTGATTGAGATACATTTTCCCTCCAGCATTAAACTTCAAATAACCCATACCATTATCACACCCAACAGATTTCTTATTTTTACTGTGTCTAACAACACCATCACTAGAAGCTTCGTAATTTTTAATAACAGGATGTCTTTGAAATTCTTGGCTCATTTGTATATATAATATATCTATTTGTCTAATTCATTAATTGGCTGAATTATAACATTGGAAAATCTGCCTAAGTAATCTTGAGCAGTTTTTATGATTTTGCTATTGACGTCGTCAGGATTTTTGATTCTTCGCTTGTCATAATAACGTTTTAACTCTCTATAACGCTTACCCCCGCAATTAATGCATAACTGCGACTTACCTCTTACACCTACCCCACAATGCAAGCATGGTAGAGGTCCCTCCGAACCATTTCTCACACTCTGCATATGATACCCACAGAATTCATTTCTGCATGATTTGTTACACGGAGTCTTTGATCCAATCATAAGCCATTTGCAATGATTCATTATATAAAATTTTCTTATTTAAATACTTGTTTTAATTATAATATGAAGGAGTTCAAGAGATTATCGAAAATTAAGCCTTGGAAAAATGTTAGATTTAATCTCGATAGAATCTCTGATATACCTAAAAGTCTAGTAGATGATAAACCACTATTGAGTAAAATCAGCGACTGTTTTAATGAGTTTAAGCGTGATGGAGCATCTCATACGTGGTCGACATTTCGAATTATTGATGAAGATGTCAATATACCTGTAATTGATGCTACTATGAATGATATAAGAGCAGCTGAGATACTTTCACACCTTGGCGGGAAATCTCAACAGAGGTATTTTTTTAGAATAAAATTCATTATCGAAGAGGAAGGTGAATGGATTATCAGAGATAAATTTGACCCAATCCTTAAGGATAAAAAAACTGTTATTGTGAGTAGAGATTCCAAACCAGGAATTCTAACTGGAATTGACAAACCATACTATGAGAAATCTTACCCTGTAACAGCAGTTGTGTATGGGTTATATCCAATAAATAATAATCCTAATATTACAAAACTAGCTCCAATGTTTTCATCATCAGTGGCTTTGCCACTTAATTGTGTAGCAACACGGTTAATAGAACACTTTACAAATGCATCCCGGGGAAACAAATTAACTGATCTACGAAGAAAAAAAATAACCGAATGGGAATTGACAGTGAAACAGCGCGGGGCAACGATTTCCGATATAGCTAAATTAGAAGCATTATTAAAATTTCCAATATCGGTAGCGACAATAACCGGAGAAGTATTATACGAACCGAAATATCAATCGCGAGGAGCTCCAATTGAAATTATTGATCATAACAAACACGCGTGGACACCCGCGGTAAATATATTTCCACGAGAAAGAACTATTCGATATATCCCTAAAGAATTTTCAGATGATTTCTATGAAGAAAAATTATTTGATGCTATTCACGCGTTAACCAAAGACGACCCTGTGTCAGTATGGTTACTCAGGAGTAATGAGGATCCGGAAATAGGATTTGATCAGTTTGTAAAACCAAATGGTGAATTATATCGAACTGAAGAATTAGATACTAGAATGAGAAAAATCGCTAATGAGTACTTAGAAGGAAACACTAGTGTTTCTACTGTAGAAAAACTACTTACGGATAGTTTTACTATTCCATCAGTGGTAGCTCATTTTGCAAGAGAAAAGAATTCATGGCGTCCAACACGAAGTGATTTTCTGGAGGATGTGAAGTTGAGTTGCGTCGAATTTGGTCATGGAGGATTGTGGAATACGAAATACTCACGTGATGGTATGATTTCAATTGATATATCCGCGTGTTATCCTGGAAGTTTTCTCGGATATGGAAAATGCTCTGAATATTTTAAACGATTTGGACACCCCACACATGAAATGACTCGTGTTGCGATTAATGGTCCATTGCCTGATTTTGATTTAACCGGGTTCGCTCGTGTGATATCATTCGAATTAGCTACAGGGTTACATCCGTGTAGTTATCTTTGGCTTGGTAGACATATGTATGAAAAAGCGTGGATGCCAATTGTGCTATTGCGGTATATGATCGATTGTGGTATGCTAATATCGTTAATTGTCAGTGAAGCGATTATTTGTTATAACGCTCAGAAAGATGTTTGGTTACCAAAACCCGATCTAGAAAAAATAATTAACGAACAACGAAAACAATTGGGAGATTGTGAAACACTTATGGATTGGTCTAAGAGGTTATTCGAAGGTAGTAATAGAGAGGCTAAAGATCTCGGACGAAAAATAATCGGTAAATTCACTCAAGGTGGAAGATTTGACAATGCAAAATATTCTTCGAGATTAATCATAGACGATGAAGAATACAATTTCATAATATCTGATTTAATAAAAAAAGGGAAATTTGTAACCCGTAAGAACGCTTTTCTATCAGGGGAATTAGATGAGGAAGCTTACAAATCTGCGAGCGGAACTAATAATGTTTGGGTAGATGATGTCCTTCGAAATGGTAAGAAACTAGGTACGGTTGTTACCTACTGTGATGGAAAAAGTTGTCAATACACACATTTGAGAAGTTCTATGCTAGCCTATTCTTGTATTAATCTATTCTCGATGATAAATAGATTTCCTAATACCGCGGTTAGAGTAGCTACTGATTCGATGTATATCCATGAAAAATACAAATCAGATGTAGCTAAATTCACAGATCCTAAGGAAGCGTGGGGGAATTGGAGGTTTAAAAAAGAAACACTACATGAGTATTGTAAATCCGCAGACGTTGCTATGGATGATAAATACTTGAAAAGTAACCATAATATCTCAGAGATTCAATCAAAATTTTCTACTGCACCGCCTGTATCAGATCCGATTTGTAGATACAAGACAGTTTATTTAAACGGCTGTGGTGGGTCAGGAAAGACAACTCGTGCAATCGAATTATTTCGTAATAGAAACACAAATGTTTCTAACATGATTGTGTTAACACCAACTCACAGACTCGCCAGAGAGATGATAGCGCGTGGAGTAAAAGCTTGTACCTATCACAGCTTCTTTCGATGGAAAGGCGATAATTGGACTCCTGATCGAATGGGCGATAAATTCATTCCTGATGTAATAATCTGGGATGAAATATGCACGGTATCGTTAACAGTATTACAGATATTTCTTGAATGGTTGTTATTGAAAAATACAAAAGTCGTCATGTGCGGGGATCACGGCCAACCGCAGCCATTTGTTGGTGGATCTCCACATGAATGGTTAAAAGGATTTGTAGATTATTATGAAGAGATTAATACCGACCATAGATCACTTGATGAACAATTACGAGAATTCAAAGCGCTAATTAGATTACAACCGGATAAAATCCAATGTGAAATAGCGCGTGAAATAATCTCTGAAACTCCCATGAATGATTTTTGGGAAATGTGGAAGCCAAATGATTTAATAATCGCGAGTAGAAAAATAGTCAGAGACGCACTTCAGATGAAGTTGTTTGCGCTACATAAAGAAAAATTTGCAACGCTTCCAGTACCACTCTGTTATAGACCTAAGGATACACGAAAGCAGAATATCGACGTTGACATTCCTGGACAACAACAAAAGCAGAATTTAGTATTAAATGATATTGTGCTGGTTGATATCAACGTCGTTAAAGATGCATTAGGTGCTGATAAATCCCCATGGACGTTAGGTTATGCAGCAACAATACACTCTTCACAGGGATTGACTATATCCGATACAACTCTTTGGATAGTAGATAATCATATTGAGTGGTCAAATTTAGTTTATCTCGCAGTATCCAGAGTACGGCGAATAAACCAACTTCGAAGAATTGTGGTTAATGATAATGACAATACAATAAGTAATATACACACCGATGATAATATAATCAGAAAAAAACTCTCTGGTTATAAACAACAGGATAAAAAAAATAAAAGAGAATTTGACATTGATGCTGAATTAATTAAGACACTAAAGCAACAACAGAACAATCACTGCGCGAGTTGTAATTGTATAATGAGTTGGAATTGGTCGGATAAAGATCCTCGCCAATTCACCGTAGATAGAAAAGATAACAATCTCGGTCATGTCAGAAACAATGTGAGGTTGGCTTGTCTTGAGTGCAACAGACGCCGGGGTGACAGCACCTTAGGTGCTAGTTAAGACCACGCGGTGGTAATTGAGTATCCTCAGGAATCACTTGTAATTGTTCGCGTGTAAATCCTCGCTGAGGAGCAGTTGAATCCAGTCTATAGATTGGAGGTCTACCCGTAGATCGTGTTATGCCGGATATTTTATGCGTAGTGACACTCCAAATAGGATCAGTAGCTCTTTTTTTACCACCCTCAAGCTCTCCTGGTTCATATAAGTACCTTACAATGACATTACTACCAAGAATTGGTTCTTTTTTTGAAATTCCTTGGATTTCCATTTTGATAGACGCCTTCTTAATAGCGTTGACAGGTTTCATATTAATTGTTCTAGTAATCTCATTATTGATTGAGGTAATCACAGCTGGTAATCTCTTGACCCATTCACGGGATCGTTTATCCTGTATGAATTCTTTTGCGTATTGATATCCGAATAACCGCTCAGCAAGGGTTTTATTAAACCGTTCAACAATTGCCTGATCGCGATGTAGCGCAGTGTGTCCTCGTCTGATGGCGACATTATGATGATTCATCGTAGATGTAACAACACCTTGAAATTCCTTGCCAGGATCAACTTGTAACAGATTTGGCCAGCGCAGAGGACCTCGTCGATAAATTTTTTCAAATGCAGAAGCTACTTCAGTAGATGATTTTGTTTTTAACGGTTCTGCTTCTTTGTATCGACTTGCAATATCAACTAACGTTAACGCGTATTTGTAACCGTTGTCATGCGGCAGAAATAGTATATCAGCTTGATGAACTTCATTAGGTGTTGTAACATCAAAATGCGAATAGTTAATTTGTTTAGGCGCTGGTAGATAAATTTGCCATATTGCCTGTTTAGATAACCAGTTTGCCGCTGTAGTTTTTTTCACCTTTGATGCACTAGCTAGTTTATTGATTGCTGCGTAACCTCTCCAGTATCCTCTCGGAGAATAATAAATAGATTCCATATTAAAATGCTAGCATTTTCAATTACCAGCACCTAACATCAATTTACCCTTCATAGCAGATTTTACCAACCAAGAAGCCAACTTTTCTTTGAAGGATTTATCAGGAATAGCATTTAACGCATGAATTAATTTTACATCTGCGAGATGTCTGTGTTGAAGATTGCTGCTTTTATAAGCGACATCATGAGCATGACACGCCTTATCAATAGCGTTTATTGGATATTCGCCGGGTCGAGGCTGATTTTGATCATCAAGTCTGATATCTAATCGTGTTCCCGGTCCACAGTAGCTATATCCTGGAAGGTGCTTTTCTCCTGGATACTTTGCCCACGGTGTTCCTGGGAGTTTTGTCAATTTGGCTGCAATATCACCTCCTCGTTTTTTTTTAAAGGTTTCGTGGAAGTAAATCTAAATTTTTTCGTACTACATTGTACGCATTTACCAGAAAGCGCTGATCGATTATTTTTCGTTGTAATCGTCGTCAAGTCATTTGTGCCAGTACGCGTCCTACACTTCACACAATATAGATCCATAATTTATATATAACAGTTATGAATGTAATTGATTATTCAGCTACTCGACAACGAAAACCTATTAAACATCATGCAATGTTACCAGATTCTATTCGCGCGATTATCATCGGACCATCTGGAAGTGGTAAAACACAATTGCTACTTAATTTGATAACGAGATGGATGAAGTGGGATAAATTGTACATGATTGCTCCGAGTGTAGACGATCAACGATGTTATGAAGTGCTAAAGGATTTTAATGATGCCGCGCGAGAAATTAACGGTGATGATATCATTGAGTTTATAACCGATATCGAAGAGGCACCTAGTATTGATGATATTGATGGAAGTATTAACAATTTAGTCGTATATGATGATGTTATGTTGGAAAGACAAACAAATCCAGCAATGATATTTTCCAGAGGCAGACATAAAAACATAGATGTGATATATGTTACTCAAAAATACGCACAGATTCCAAGTATAATAAGAGAAAATTGCAATTTAGTATGCGTATTTAACGGTACTGGAAAATACACATTACAAAATATTTTTAATTACTGGTGTGACGGTGATATGGATTTTAATAAATTTAAAAATTTCTTTAGTATGGCTAGAACCACCCCATACGGATTTATAACGATAAATTTAGCAGACTCTCGGACAAGATATCGTATCGGACTTGATCAAATATTTAGTTAGCGCATTAGCAGCCGAGGAGGTGAACGTCAACTAAATGGCGTCTTTTTTTTTTACCCTTGAGGAAGGCTCCGTTTGACAAACAGAGCTCTAAAATTGTTAAGTCTCAGTTTGGCAAATGGAGCCTTAGAATATTTTGCTTAAAATATAACCATCTGATCCAAGGCTCTATTTGGTAAAAGGAAGCTTAAAATATTTTGCTTAAAAGTTAGTTGGTCTGTTCTCCCTCTCTGCTGCTTATGGCAGTGATCCGTAACGGATAACGCTTTAGACCACTGGGCTACTCGGGGCCCCCTGGTGGGCTGTTGACTAAATGAATAAGAAACACAATGTGTGAAAGAAGGAAATTTATGAAATAAAATAATAAAGAAAAATATATGGTGTATAAATGTAATGATTCTCATACGCTCTCAACATACGATTGATCCAAATCTCGACACGAACATTTACACATTGATAAAAAACCAAAAATATAAATTCAATATGAAATATAGATTCAAGAAACCCCATTGACTGCAGATAAAAGATATTATGGACAATAATAGATTCATAATCTCACGTATGGACTACGATTAAGATTCAAACAATCTTAAGGTATTCCAATATATTTCAAATAATCTTATGTATACTGTCCGTGAGATTCACATAATCTCCTGGAATACAACTAAGATTCAAAATAATCTCATGTAAATGAAAATGTACCAAATTGAAACAGCAATTGGAACAAACACATGCTTCTTGACTCTTGTAAAGTTCCACGATTCCTAAACTGATGAACAAACAGCACAATTTCACCGAGTCCTTGGGTTGGCCCATACTTGTATTGGCCGCTCGCACCCTTCATGGATCCACCACATATAAAGTCATACGTATCCACACGTTCAGACAGCATACATCACCCTTGAATTAGCTACGTATACGTTCGTGGCTCCAGCACATGTACAGACATACGTACAGACATACGTACAGACATACGTACAGACAGTTCTAGTCAACTCTAGCTCTAGCACTAGTCAACTCTAGTTAGGTTCAATAAGAAAAAACACATGGTCATAATAATGGGTTCTGAAAAATCTCTAGATATATGCTAATACATTAAACTCTAATAGCAACTGGTAATTCAAAGTTCACAACGTTTCAAATTTGCATTTTAATAGATGCATCATTACACGACATGACATTACAAACTGAATAAGCGTCGCATATCAAGTGAAATATAAATGTATCACTTATCCCTATGGCTGAAAAACACAATGGAGAGCGTACACTCCTTGGAAAGATCGAAAACGACAAGCGTGTCGCATATAAATTGATATTCCTTGAATCCATAGGAGAGTGAATACTAGTCAGGGTAAAATATCCGTGCATATCATGCTCTTAATGTCTGTGTTCGCAAGTAATTTCCGGCGAGATACATTCTGTTACATGCGCTTACCTGGGAAAATAATTATTCACCCTAAATAACATACGCATGTACAACAAAAAATATTCCAATACTTCTGAGGCATAGCTAAGTTATTTTTTGGCCTTATTCTGTGATATAGTTATATTCAGCAATGAGCTATTGATGAAGAGGACGGCATACATTTTACTTTTAAGTGTCAGTAGGAAAGGTTATGTATATATTTCACCTATGCCATATCGGTGTGTTTGGGTGGTAGGGCTCACTTTTACCTCTTAACGTTCCATTAACATATCCTTAAAAAAATTGAAAGGGTTCTTTACAATATTCTTTGGAAACAAATATTAATGTAAGCGAGGCTACTGGAGTAAGATAACCGTCTATTACATAAACCATACACAGAGAATAAAACATGACTCGGTGATGTTGAAGACATATCTTGCATTGACTGCAGCACGGTTGCTGATGTTTTTCTTATTTTAAACGATTGAAAGAATAAAAAAGTTGTATGTAAGATCAGTCTTTTTTCAATGGAAACTAGTGTTGCTATTAAACATATATCGATAAGGTAAACTGCCCTTTATAAAAGACTTATTGCATGATTGAAAGCAATCCAATGAAAGAGTTTCAGTATATGAATTGTTCTGTAGATTTCACCTGAAACTTGAGAAGCCTGTCACCTTATCCACCAAAAGTATTTTAGTGAAATATCATACCAACTGATCTATTTAAATGTTAAAAATGGACACCATCATTGTTTGAATTGATTTAGATCTTTGGCGTGTCTTATACACGGAGAAATTATATGGAGTGCTTAAATAGAACAAAAGGTCGAGCAGAGGTAAAGTTGAAATTACTTTTTATATAATGTGTGAATGAAGGAAGGACATCTTGTATTTGGACCGAATGGACATCACGTATTTGGAGCGTTACATGAACTTGAGTATTCACTGACCCCTCATACGTGTTCGCGTTCTCAAAGATAAAATCAAGTAAAACTTCGCATAGTATATGCTAAATGCCTGCTGGCATTAACAGACACACATGTGCAGTGACCTGACGCAGATCCGATGTGGCATTTGTGTTCGAGTTACTCCTTTTCCTTGGATTAATGCAAACCATTCAACTTTTATTATTAAAACATGCATAATAATATTGTTGTTGATGACAGTTAAACGTATCGTTATTGCCCTAGAAATGAATTTCCTGCGCGAAAATGGATAGGACATTTTCATCTGAAAGCATGTGAAGTAAAATAATGTATATCGTTATTTCTCCCTATTGTATATCATATTTAGCATACAGATATTGTTCCACGAATGATTTTCTGATATTCGATATGTGTCCATTGATTAAAGATGTATTAAACATAAGCACTTCTGCACACAAAATGCTCTTATAACAAAAACAAGAACATTTATGAATATGACTATGTGTCTAAATATCAACATTCACATCTAATTATGCCAATCTATCATTATATATATATATATATATATATATATATATATATATATATATATATATATATATATATATATATATATATATATATATATATATATATATATATTTCTACCTAATATTAAATACTAGTATTATATATAAATATTAAAGGATGCATGTAATGGGTTCGCAGGTAAGTTATCATCTTTGTGGTGATGATACATAATTATAGGTTGTACTTTTCAATGCACAGGAGAATTAAACTCTTCTTTGGATATGATTAATTGCATTAACTGTTTTATCAGGATTATCATCCCGAATCTAGATGTACTGCTTTTGGGTAAAACTAATTTAGTGTGTGTGTGTGCGCGCGCGTAAGTTTAATTTTATTGTGTTTTGCACCGTGTTTTAGCGCATGACGCGGTTGCCATACTATTTAGCGAAGGAGAAAGCTGGGGGTGGGCTGTGTAAGAACTACTGCCATGCTTTCTCGGTTATCCGAGCCGAGATTCCAAAGTACACGAGCAGAGGTGACATCTCAATTATTTATAACGGTGAGTGCCTTTGACGACTAGGTCATTCGTGGACCGGATGTCTTTTGATTATATGTTCTTGAGCGAGAACGTAAATCTAGGAAAATCCACTAATTCGTGGACAAGCGTAATATAAGAATCGAGATTAAATTTCATATAAATGAGGTGAATGAAACACACACACACACACACACACACACACACACACACACACACAGGTCAGTTTGCCATATATATATATTTATTTATGAAGGGACAACGATGATGTACATAATATTGGGACTTTTTGGCTTGCTATTATATATTTTTTCCATAACTATTTTATGTTTGATCGAAAAGATTAACATCGCTGTTCTGTATATAGCATTTTATTGGTAAGATTTAGATCGAGAAATTGATAATACAATGTTCAAATCTACACCCGACACAGCATTTGATATAGACGCACCGGTTCCCAAAGAAAGAACATTCTATTTATTGTCCAGTATTTTTATTTAGTTTAGTTTAGAGTCCTACCAGATAAATTTTAAGTCTTTGTTCTGAAAGTTCTTTTGATTATATGAAGAAATGCATGCCTTAAATTTAGATTATTTGCTTTGCGTGAATGCAGCGTAAAAGAACACGTAGATCATGGACGGAAGCAGGAAAACTGAAGAATGAAACTTCACAAAGAACTTTTAATTGCCTTTTCAAGTCCTGCTTTTTGTTTTTGTTATCTTGTATGTTGCTTGTTAATAGGAGTACCATATACATGAGAGATAACGGAATCGTTGTACCTTTTTTTTTTAAAGGTCTCGCTAAATAATTATTTTGAAAACATTTTTATGTTCAAGTGTCTACCGTAATAACCTAGTCGTTCAGTTTGTTCGACTGTGTCCTTATTTGTCACATCTCACATGCATTATGTTTTTCAATGACAAAACACAGTTGGAGTATTTGAATGCCGTTGTGTAGCGTGGTGTGAGATGGTTTTCATTACTCTTACTTACTTACTCTAAACCTTCGGTCTGTGCATATTTTCAGGTGGAAAAAAACTATATGAAGAGGTCATATTTGCAAAACTAATGTATAAAACAGGAACACTTTAAACGTTTTTAGCACAGGTTGATTTGCATGCACTTAGTAAGGAATGACGAATATTATATTACGTTATTCTTTGATTTGGTCTTTGGTCAGAAAGGGTAGACCTGTGGATGGAAGATGATTGCCAAGACTCGTAGGGTTAGTAAAACTGATATATGTCAATTCATATGGATTGAATCTCAAGTTGAACGTAACGAAGAATGTAGCAGGGCTTGCAATGACATTCAAATATGTACGTTAAACGTTAATTACGCTTTGCGTCTCGCCCAGGACATGTATTAATTAGGAATGGTTTAGCAGATCTTGCTCTGACATTCCTATATGCAAGAGAAGAAACTGGAGACTAACTATTGTGAGTTGCCTATGTAATATATGTCCTAAAATATTGTTTCTGGAAAAATATAAGTGGAAATTGTACAATATTTTCTTTTAAATGGCGGATTAATAAATGATGTGATGTTCTTGTAGTATCTGTAACATGACTTCTTGACATGCTGATGACTGTAAGTCTGAGAGTTTACCAGACTATCTCGATGAAAGAATACCGATTATAAACGCAACAGTGCTGAATAACAGGTATTTCATTACAAGAAAGTTGTGATCTGCATTTTGATTCCTTGCAAACGTTCAAATGAACACTACACAAAAACAGTTGATGCCGTGCGCCTGAAGAAAAACATTTATATGAAATTTTCATTCTGGCTTTCTCAACTGATGTCGCTCAACTTTTGAATTTCTTTCTTAATTTAAGATTATTTATCTTGAGGGTGATTTTCATGAAGCATATCATTATTGCCTGAAAATATATTTGATGTACGAAAAGGTAAATGGTGTTCTTTATTCACATACTCAGAAAAGATTTCATCAAATTGATATAAACGTACGGATAAATAAGTCAATATCTTTACGTGTTTCTTTATTTTTTATGTCCCATTCAGTGTCCTTCTGTTTTATCTTAGGAATATTGCAAAATTCAGTACCTGTTAAATGCATGTATTAACCCGTATATTCGCCCTAATAATAATAATAATAATAATAATAATAATAATAATAATAATAATAATAATAATAATTATGAGGACTTTGTACAGCGCCTAATCTTTAGAAGCTTTAAGCGCTTTACAACATCTATATTAATATGATTACACTACAGAAAAAAAAAACAACAAAAACCATAAAAACAGAAAACATTAAACATTCTGAAAACATTAAATGTACAAACATTATTAGGTTTCTAAGTTGGTTCCTGCATTCAAAAAAGGTGCGTTTTACGAGCAATCTTAAAAGGGATCACTGTGTGTTTGTGTCTAATTTCAATGGGCAATTCGTTCCACATTGGTGGGCCCTGATGTGCAAAAGAACGGTGTCCATATGAATTCGTTTTCATAGTTGGAACAATGAGTATACGATTGTCAGAAGAGCAGCACTAGTATCTTAACTGGTGTATACACATGGGTGAGGCCGGATAGGTATGTTGGACTGGAGACTGTCAGTGAAACGTAGCACAGAGAACAAATTTTGTTTCATTCTGATTCAAATGCATAGCCACTGTAGGGTACAGAGCAGTGGTGAGGTGTGCTCTGATCGAAGTACTCTAAAGATGATCCGAGCAGCTGTGTCAAGCAGTTAAACGATAGCGGCCATCTTTCCGGAATATGGTGAAATCAGCGGAACTCTAATTTAGCTTTTTTATATATTTATTTAGGGGAAGTAATTATGCTTCCTCCAATGCCTGCACAATGAGATGATGACAGTTGTATGAAAACTATACAGCTTTGTGATCATCTTTTGGCATTCAAGCTACACCATGCAATGTAGAAGCCATTTTTGTCACAACTTGCAGATGAATGTTTGACTAATTTTTTGTGTTTCTAATAAATCCTTGTTACAAGTTTTCGGGCGAATTACGTAAGTCTTCCATCTAAACAGTACGATTTGCTTCCTTCTGTTTCTAACACCATTTCATACATGAAACGTCATGTGCTGGGACGTTAACCTAGGTACGATTGAAATTTGCGGCACGTAAATATACCACTGCCTAATATCAGAAATAAGTGAATTGATTTATGCAAGAGAAAATAATTTCTGTGTAACATTAGGGGAACACAAAAAATAGCACATTTGTTCCTTGTTATGTCACTCAATGTAATGCAATGCAAAAAAGCACGAAAAACTAAAATTTCTCAAAATATATTATTTTGATTATACAGTGAAATAAAATGGGGAATACATTAACGGAAAGTAATAATTATTACGTAAATTCATTCCACTACACCAAAAAAAGACTTTTCACACTTTTGATGCATTCTTCGTCAAGTTTACATCAACATCTCCACTCGTTTTGTCTTTGTGAATAAGTATCTTTGCGACTGTATGCACGCTACCGATTGTAAGCTATTACACATGAAGTTCTTACGACCAGCTGATGTGTGTAACCCATATCAATTACGACGATTTTAATTCAATCTTATATGAACTCCTAGCGTGCCAAATAGGAAAGTCCAGATGTTATTTAATAGTGACTTTTCTTATTCCTGTAGAACAAACTTGAGCTTTGACGTTTCCACAATTATTAGGAAAAATATTAGTTTCCGTCAGTAGATGTGGAAACGGTAATATTTTGATCATTCGTATAAAACGGAAATTAAATACGTCATTGAGTACACTTAGGTACTACATGAAAAACTAATACATTAAGATATGAGGCTAAGCGAGAACACAACAACTATAATAACCCAATGTAAACCCAATGTGAAAGTTACACTAGTCCACCGCCATACTATCAAGTAATACAGAAACAAGATCTTCAGAATGTGTGGAAATACTGATCGATCTACAAACATTGTTGTACTGGAACGTAAACTCATGTTCGAGGATTGTGTATGCAAATTTCCAGTATTTATGGCTACACTCAATGGTCGAGGATTGTGTATATAAATTTCCAATATTTATGGCTACACTCAATGGTCGAGGATTGTGTATGCGAATTTCCAATATTTATGGCTACACTCATTTCGAGGATTGTGTCTAATACATCTCCAATATCTATGGCTATAATCACATTCCAGGATTTTTAAAAAAATGTAATTATATTTACTACTACTACTACTACTACTACTACTACTACTACTACTGCTACTACTACTACTACTACTACTACTACTACTAATAATAATAATAATAATGAGGACTTTGCATGCGCCTAATCTTTAGAAGCTCTAAGCGTTTTATAACATTTATAATGATATAACTACAAACAAAACCAAAAGAAACCCATCATGAAATTGGAAAACATAAAAAGGCTAAAATATTTAAGCTAGGAAATATTATTAGGTTTTTAAGTTTATCTTGCAGTAGAAAAAGGTGAGTTTTAAGAGCACTCTTGAAAGGGACCACTGTGTCTTTGTGTCTAGTTTCAAAGGGCAATTCATTCCACGTTGCTAACTTGCCGGGCCCTGGTAAGCAAAAGAACATTGTCCATATGACTTCGTTTATATAGTGGGAATACTGAGTCCATGTATTAGATTGTCAGAAGAGGAGCGTAAGTATCTTTTAGGATTAACTGTAATAGTAGTGCATATAGTCGATGGTCTACAACTGGATATCTTAATATGTCACTGTACTAGTGTCATTATGTAGTCAAAATAATAAAAACTGTATAGTCTCCATTGAGGTTACCGTAAGAAAAGAAGTTCGGTAGCAACTAGACTTCCTAAAGCTTTAATTTCAAATGTATAGAACAAGCAAGCAGTATTTGTCTCTCTTTGATTTGTGCGACAATGGTTCTAAAATCTGGAGTTATTGTCATTCTCATTGTCTTTTCGGGGCGGGAAAGGGCTATATTAGAAAGGATATACATAATTAGTTTAGTTACATTGTTATACATAATTAGTTTAGTTACATTGTTATACATAATTAGTTTAGTTACATTGTTATACATAATTAGTTTAGTTACATTGTTATACATAATTAGTTTAGTTACATTGTTATACATAATTAGTTTAGTTACATTGTTATACATAATTAGTTTAGTTACATTGTTATACATAATTAGTTTAGTTACATTGTTATACATAATTATTGTATTCCTTCCCTAACATATATGCATTAATTGATTGGAAAGGTGGTACATTTAATGAAAATAACCCTTTATCAACAAAATCTTAGGACCATTTCATTTAAAGCTCAAGCTATTTATTATTTCGATTTACGTGCTCTCTTTCTTTCTTTCTTTCTCTCTCTCTCTCTCTCTCTCTCTCTCTCTCTCTCTCTCTCTCTCTCTCTCTCTCTCTCATTGTTTTTGTAAATACAATCATATCATACCCAGTGAACATAAAATGTCATTTCTGATGCATAGTCATATTTCAGCCAGTAATTTAAAAACTAAAATGAAAAACATTGTTTACTACTCATATCCGAGTTTTAAAAATCATATTATCATTATTAAAAAGTTTAAACAAAATAAAGATTTAATGGTAAATATAGAGTCAATTGTACTAACAATTATCAATTTAAGTATAATTTGGCTTAATTAAGCTTAGACAAGTTAGTACTGTGTTTCTGGAGAGTCCATGTTGCGTGGAAAAGATTGGGGATATTGCAATTTTTTTGTATAAGGGAGGTAACTCAGTATCAGATGTATAAAGTAGACTTCAGAGGTTGTCACCCTGTTGCATTATGGCTTCCAACTGCTTTGAATTAGTTCTGGGATTCCCGCTATGAAAATCATTCAGATATTTCTCACTCACACACCTATCCATGACAATGCAAGTTCACACTTTCTCTGGATTTGCGAAACCTTGCATTCAGTTCGTTTCTGCTTACTGTTTCAGCCACCTTTCACACAAGCCGTGGAGGAGATTGAAGCTTGGGTCTGCAGAACATAACACTGTAGTCTGACCTGAAGGGATATTTTCACATTATGGTGTATATACATGGATACATTCTCAGATTCATTTTAATAAATCTTTCATGAAAACTATTATTACTGATGGTAATTGGATATTGTTATAGACATCTGGATTTTATCTTAAATGCGATATTTCTCCGTACTGAGTACTCCCAGAAAGTAAAGGTCAATACAATTAGCAGCTAAGAACACGCATATTTCTGATGCAAATTGTCTTGTTATTACTTGTATTAATAAATAATGTGTCACAGTTCAAGGGTCTCAAAATATGAATAGTGTCAGCCCACTTGATTGCTTTTGATTCCGGGAGTCTGTTTTTATCTTGGAACTCAGCTTGATGGTACCAGCATATAACTCTGCATAGTGTACATTATGAAAGGATGAACGGTGTGGAAAAGCGGATCTACTTCGTGTTTCCAGACCGGTCCATTCCACCTCCGGCATCAGACGGGAACTAGTCTGCCGATGTTGTCTCAAGAAGGGTAACCAAGGAGGCAGGTGCTTGAGCGGAGACTTGGCTGGACTGTCCACTTTTGGCACGAATGAGTCACTTTGATATCCGGTTAGCTTAGTGTAGTCATGTCAATTCGTGGTTATGGGTTCAGCTGTAGTGAACTATTGGGTTACCTTCCGATGTGGCAATAGTTATCCACCAATTGAGTTTGTGTTGTTATTGCAGAATTATTACTAGTAGTGGGCTTGTCTAGGTCTACTCTTAAAGGGCTCGGTCTATGGGAGAGAGAGAGAGAGAGAGAGAGAGAGAGAGAGAGAGAGAGAGAGAGAGAGAGAGAGAGAGAGAGAAATGATTCTGCAAGTTGGAATGGTAAGTATGTTGTAAATATATCACCAACTAGTCAGTGTAAATATACAAGTGTTTTTTAAAGTAAAATGTTTATTTAACAATTTTCAGAGGATATTAATTCTTAACAAATGGTCTGAGTTTTTCACATGTTTCGTTTATCTATCTATAATAACGGCTGACAACTTTATGAATTTTTTGTTATTAAAAAAAACGTGATCCTTACTGTATTCTATGCAGAAAATAATGGGATGTTTCAAGAGAAATACTGTTGATGATTCACTTGCGTGAATGTAATTTTCCCCCTCGAGAAAATGTATTCAGTAGACGTTGATCACTTTAAGACCAAAGAATGTTGTCAATTATTTAGCGCTGTGGTAACATATCAACCTACGAGGCTTTTCCTTTCAGTTTTTAAAAAATATAAATATGTACTTTATTACCTTATCTAAAGGAAGAGCATTATTTTACTACACATATTTCCTGTGAGAAACACACACAAGATAGCAGGACATGACCAGTAAACACATTTCTCACCCAAGCGACAGAAATCTAGCTGATTTGCTAACCTTACTTTTCATATCCCAGTCTAGTCATCTCAGATCAATCATCTCAGTCATGGTGTCCACGCGCTCAGAACTACTTTTAACAAAAGAAACCCTTCTTGTATTCTGCTGTACCATAGTTGTTTTCAAGTAAAACAACAACAGCAACAACAACAACAAATAATATATAACCAAAACATAGTTACTTAAGGTCAATCTGTCTTAGAAAACAACCCAAAACAAACAAATTTTGATAGAGACAAATATACACACGCATACTATTTCGAGGTTTTGATATTATATTAGTTCGTTCTAACTAGCATGGTCAAGTTTATCCTATATGCAGGACTAGCTCAGTACATTTTTGGATCATTAAGTGTAGCTAAAGCAACTGAACTAGTTGTAAACACTTCGCGTGAAACATTGTATATACTGTTAGCTACATGTAATGAAGCTGACCTGAAAATGTACTGTGCTACAGATGGGATACAATTCTCAATGTTGTTTGAAATGAACTTTGTCAGAAAACACTGATCCATGCACATAAGACTATATACCTATACAATTCATAGCATCCCAACTCTCTAAACAACAACGGAAAACCTAGCAAGAACCAGAAATGTGTTATGTCAAACATGCTCTATTATAATTTTGTTAAGCATCTCCGTTGTGCTCCAGCTGAATATACCTGAATTATTTATTGACAAATAATACACTTACCAGCCAGAAGGAATCATTTATCCCTCAACACACTAATCCATAAGCAAATTTCACTGCATCACTTGCCATATTTCCAAGACAGAAATATAAATTTTCGAAGAATCCGTGAACTTGAAAGTTTAGCACATGGTTAACCTCTAGGGTCCGCAGATTTGAAGGGTGACGAGGGTCTTTTATACGGGAGGGTGGGGTACTCAAAATTGGAAATGATGAAAGGAAACAATTTCTTTCTAATAAATCATAGCTATTTATTGTTAATTTCATATAACATCCATATATTAAATGTGATAATACCTAAATACTATACGACGTTTTATGATGTTATTTTTCTTTGCTCACGTGTATGAACTGTGTACTTCGGACGCAACGGTCACACCATAGCCCTCATTAGTATATTTGTATTCATGCGTCACATGTAAACATTGCGACGTGAACACTAGAAAAGAGTTCTTTTTACTTTAAAGGATAATAATGGATGAGAACAGAGACAATGAAATCCCAGCCGCGGGGTTACATTATATGACTCCCCACGAGGCTTATAACCCCTAGGCTGAAATTTCATTGTCTCGGTCCAAACCCCAACATAGATTCTATATGTCTTTACTGTAAAAACTCGGATATTTTAAACTGGCATTCACTTTAGCTAGCCATCTAATTTCAGCATATGAAAGAAATTTTCTTGTACTTATTTAATAACGGTTACATTTCTTCTAATGAATTATTTTATTTATCTGGAAAAGAACATGTGCTCATAGATTTTCATTTGGATTATTATAAAACTAAAACTGACTGCATCACGTGACATCGTCGTTCATATTGGATTACATCGTCAAGATTCGAATCGGGAACTATTAGGACATTTATTTATCAGGACCCTTGCAATTCCATTAGTGGATTATTTTTGTGAATTTTATATTGGATTACGTTTTGGATTTGATTCTCTAAAACTGTAAGTTTATTTATTTTCTTTTATGAAAATATTTGAACTTAATAAATTGTTTGTTAAATTTTACAAGCTTGTTATTTTCACTTCTTTCTATGTTGCTGCTCATTTTCGAGCCTAAGCACGTAACAATAGGAATAAAGAATTTATTCTTTACATCTTCCTTATAAGAAAAACTAATGTACAATCTGATGACCAGGATGAGAGACGACATTTCATTTTATTCATGTTGTCAACAATATCAGGTCTGTTACTTAACACCTTAGTACAACAATAATTCCCGTGAGAAAAAGCAATGTCTTGAAATAAAATCTAAGTAAACATGCTTACTACAAAAAGTACCAATATACAATCATATGCAACAATTAGCTATTTAATATGTTATTTGCAAAAACAAATGTAATCACACAATAACACAATACAAATTAAAAATACATACAATTTACATACAAGAACTAGTCTACATCTACGACAGCCAAACATTGGCAAAGCAAACATTTGACAAAACTCATCAAAAATCATTATATTGGACACAGTCCCGGATTACCCATTAGGCAGAGTAGGCAACTGCCTATGGGCCCCGCGACTTTTATGGGCCCCATCAGGGGCCCCCATGAGACCGTGACCGTCGGTCTGGGGCCCCAAAAGTTTGACTGCCTATGGGCCTCCACGGTGCTTAATCCGGCGCTGATTGGACGATAATTATGAAATTAAACGCGTCTCTCTGGTCAGAAAAAAGTATGGACACGGAGAACAGCGATGGAAAAGGTAAATAAGGAACAAGAAATTCGTGAACACTTTGGAAACATTTTTGTTACATTATATGCAATTCTTAATCAGGAAGTCACATTGTTGCAAATGTCTGAGTTTATAGAATTCGTGCAGATGATCGTCGAGTTAAGTCAACAGTAAGTCGTATCTATGCAAATTTAAATATAATTTTATACATTTATGCAGAGATAAATTTGAACACTAAGGTGGTAAAAATAAATATAACATGTAAAAAGTGGACTAGTAGACATGTGTCTCGTTCCCGTGCGTCTTTAATGCAATCACACATGAAACGGAGCAGACGATGATCACGTGTATTGTATATTTTACACATTCTGAATGCATCACTGACTAGTCTTTGCCTATCTACATCTAAATATCAGTAATTGGTGAATTCAAGAAATGTGTGTGTGTGTATATAGTTTTTTTTAAAAAAACATAGTTTTAACATTTTTAGTCATATTCTACAATGTCTACAGTGTGGCTGCTTATTGTGATGTTTTGAACTTGGGCATCATGCCACAGACGTGTAGCATTATGCCCCATCAAGTCACGTTATCCTGATGCCAGGCTAAGCAGTCATAACACTGACCTCTTAATGCTCATCGCCAAGCGAGACATCTGGTAGTACCACTTTTATGTGTTTGGTATGACTCTGCTGGGGACGACTCGGTAATTCAGGAAGTACCTTTCTTTTCTTTCTTTATTTTTCTATTTATTTATTTATTTTATTCGTGATCCTTTTTCATAACTTGATAAGGAATTAGTGATTTCCGGAAAGATGGCCGCTATCGCTTAACCGGCTTGAATCAACTTTAACGTTTTTGTGCAGTTTCTCATGATATATGTGCTTGTTGTCTATCTTCGTCTACATTATTGTGTTTCATCCTGAATTGGTTGTACAGTTCGTATGTTTCTCTTCATCTCCTTATTTTCGAAACGAGAACATTTATATTTTTTCAGCCGTCTTGCTTCACTGTTACGACGTCCTTTGTTCTTGAATAAACCGCTATCACGTGATCGTTAACCTTTGTGTCAACGATCACAGAGATACCCTTGGGTATTGCATTATTCAACACACAATCAGTATGACCACAGGAAAAGCGCGCAGAAATAATTATATTTATCAACGATCAGAATATCGATCTCTTCTTCCCGACAGAAACATGGCTAAAACATCAGGTGATGAGCCGAAGTGGGCGGATCTAACATCCACCGGTTACTTCATCAAGCTGTTCCCTTGCCACTTTTGCGGAGATGGAACTGACATTATCACAAAGAATTCCATAACATTTTCTTTAAAAACAGAACACAACCTTCAATTTCTGCCACACATCATTTGAACTTGTAAAAACAACACTCACACTGGAACAAAGGTCAGTCCATTTTTCTGCCTCCACCGCCCTCCTCCTAGTAGAAAAAACAAGCTGACTGATTTTTTTTTTGGAGCAGTTTTCGAATCTCCTGGAGTATGGAAATTCCATAGGTGGCAACATGATTATTCTTGGAGATTTTAACTTTAACTTTCACTGTTCTGGAAACCCTTACATATCAAAACTCCTAGATTCCACTCATGTTTTCAACCTTAAACTGTCAGTTAACCAACCCACCCATAAACATCGTCACATTTGAGACTGGATTCTTCAGAGACCTGATGATAATATTCTACGGTTCACCTTTGTATCCCAAGAACTTGCATCAGATCAACTCTGCATTATATGCCTTCTGGACGTATCAGTCCCTAACATTCCACCTTTATTTGCTAATAAGAGAAACCTCCGTATGATAAATATAACCAAATTAATGCATGACATCTAACGATTTGCTTACCTCCTACAGGAGAACAACTTGATAACTGCCTGCGTTCATTGCTTGAAAAACAAGATGCCCCAGATAATAAGTGCAGAGTATTAATTCAAAAGTGTTCTTCGTGGTATAGCAGTGTCCGAAACCAGCTTCGCATTGCTAAAAGAGACCGCCGTAAAGCGAAGAGGCTTTCGTTTTCCACCAAGCTCACTATTCATGAACAAATCTATGAAGTCGCTAAAAAGAACGCCACATAGTCCATTTAACTACATTATCCCACTACATAATAAGATCACGGAGAGTTCCAGCTGCAAATAGCTCTTCGAGATTACTAACAAACTTATGTCAAGGAACAAATGTTTACCACTTCCAACTACCTTATCTCCAGTAGACCTTCCGGACATGTTTGCAGTGTTCTTCCGTGACAAGGTAAAAACCATGTGCGGTAAGCTTGACAACACAATTTCAATTGACTCGTCGTCACTATACAGAATTAATATAGTATTTGAGAGACACCTATTAGCTGCATTTGAACCTGTCTCTATGGATTTAGTACGGACTATCGTGATGAGCAGTGCACCAAAGTCATGTTAACTTAATCCAACTTCAACATCACTGCTGCTTGAGTGCTTAGATCCAATATTGCCTTCAGTAACTGGTCTTATTAAGATCTCTCCCTTATCTGGAGAATGCCCATCATATTTTCAAACCTGCCATTGTAAAGCCTCTGCTGAAGAAACACACTCGTCCATAACGATTTAAAGAACCACCGCCCTGTTTCTAATCTCCACTTCATATACAAATTCTTACAAAATGTTTTCCTAACCAAACTTCTATCTCATCTGAATTCAAACAGTCTTGTTAGTAATGTACAGTCTGACCATTACCCTTGCCACAGTACTGAAAGTACTTTTCTGAAAGTATTTAATGACATTCTCTCTGCTTTGGATATCAGAAAGATTACTGTCCTCGTCTTCTTCGATTTATCTGCAGCATCTGACACAATAGATCACGATATATTACTTCACCGTCTCCAGCATGCAGTTGGCATTCACAATACTGTGGTTTAATTCCTCCTTAGTCAACAGGACACACATTGTATCTTGAAATGGAATACACTCCGACATAATTGATCTATGTTGTGGTGTTCCACCGGGGTCTGTTCTTTGACCTGTTGGTTTCATTATATACACTCAGCCGCTCTCAGGTGTCATATATCAGCATCCAGTGTATCACCAATTGTATGCTGATGACACCCAAGCATAAAAGTCTAGCCATGTAACTGAAGTTGGTGCTGCCATCCAAGGATTAGAGAGGCGCATTTCTGTTGTGAAATCATGGATGGCATGTAACAATCAGGAGACGAATGATGATAAAACTGTCAGCGTTCCTAATGAAGTTCATCAGTCTGATATTTTATTTTTACCGCACTATACTGTCAATTCAAATAAGTCAAATAACATACGCATATGCATTGACTGTTGTTGACGTTGCCAATAGATACAAGGATGCAGAACCACAGTCAACTAAAACATCAGCTTAGTAGCTTTTGCTTTTCAGCAAATTTATCAACGAGGTGGGCTACGATCGCCACAATTATTACAGGTTGATTGTGAAGTGTCGTTTAGTAGGGGTGGGGTTCTTCCTATAGACTTTAAAGAATTATGAGGAAGTTCCCCTGGTCCGCATTCAGAATGTTTACTTCTGGACAATATATTATATATGGCTACGAGCCCCCAGTCAGCAATGCCGACAGTTAAATTAATAGAAATACAAAGATGAAATTTAAACAATTTAATAAATGAAAATTTCCACTTCTATCTCTACTTCCGTTTCCTCTTCGACGGTATCTCTTGAGGTCACCCGAAATTCACTCGGTATCTCTCAAATTCACTCGGAATTCTTTCCACGTCATCCAGAATTCCCCCGGAATTCTCTCAACGTCACCCGAAATTCCCCCGGAATTCTCTCAACGTCACCCGAAAGCTTCCTGTTGAAAGGTATAATGCATTAGCATATGGTGATGAATATTACCTCACACTAAGTCACTGAATTGAACCATCAGTTTAAGGCGGGACATTTTTGGTCACGCATGCGCACACATCGAAATTCCCATACGCTTCCGCCGCTTACAAAATGGCGCCATGACACAATCTCACAAAGAATTCAAACATCTACATACTGAGCCCTATCAGCACATATATATACAAATATTTCAAATATCATTGTATTATAATATTACTACTATTAGTAATATGACTATCTATATATTTATATATATTTATATATATTTCCTACACAAGCGTACCAAATCCACAATATTCACATTCAAATTGCAATAAAGGAAATCCGTTAACTCAAAGGCAAAATATATCATTACGTAAACAAAGTGCTAGTCTACCATAATATACCTACACAAAGAATTATAATATTAATTCTTATAGCGGCTAGCAAACAATACAATTCTTCACGAATACAAATCGTCCTTTCAAAAGGGCGTAAACGTAATAATTCACGAAATAATATGCACACATATTACTAACAAAAGAAGAGCAACATTTTACCTCACAAAATAAGGTGTAATATAATATCATGAAGAAGATGCAACGAATTTACATTATAATCAATTGCAAGCAAAGGTACTAACGAACATCACGAAAGATGCAAAATATTAATATCATAATTAACTATTCATACCACAATACAAGTAAAATGAATATACATACGAGAATCCTTCCATTCCGCAGACGTATCAAGCAGAAATCAAACAAAAATCACACTGACCTTTGAAGCTATCTTAAGATTCCCTTGATTTCCAAAATCTGAATCTGCCACCAATTTTCGTCTGGCCGTACGGAGTTCTACTCTCTTCTCAATTCTTGTAGCGAACTGACGAATTCTTACTAAACAAGTGCCCACCCTCAGCGCATCCTGATTAGATGGCTCTTGACTCGGTCAGTCGTTCTAACTGTGAATCATCCAACTGTCTGTCTGTAGGTCGAGACATTGTCACAGTCTCTCTAGGCGTCGGCCATCTACCCTTTGATGCGGTCATAAACTTAACACCTCCCGGAGATGTCCGCTCTCGAGCTAACAAAGGCCATCTTACGTAAGGGATTAGCTAACTTAGAACAATTTGAACCATCACAGCTGGGTCAGGCAGACGTACAATTTATACATGTCCAAGGCCAGTCAGAATCACAAGTTATAGTAACTTATACCTACATACAAGGAGTTGGGGTAAAATCGTCACATCCCCCCACGCTTGAGAATAAAATCAGGATTTTATTCCTCAAAATACTACAAATGCAAAAGTGTTACAACAATACAAAGAACAACATCGGCAAAATCAACTAGATTCTAAACTGAGTATGAACATGAAAATTTAACCAGAATGATATATATCATTCCAGCGCTTCTACTCATGAAATCTGCGCCTACGTTTTCAGATCCTTTCACGTATCTGATCTGCATCTGGTACTGCTGTAAGAACAGCGACCATCGCATCAATCGACCATTGGACAACTTTGCCTGCGCCAAATAGGCAAGTGGTTGGTGGTCGGTCTCCAATATGAACTTGCGTCCATATAGGTATCGCTCGAACCGTGATTTGCCGAACACGATTCCGAGACATTCTCTCTCCGATACGGAGTAGTTCTTCTCGGCAGCCGACAACTTCCGACTGCCGTATGCGACAGGGAAAAGCGTTTTGTCATGCTCCTGTAGCAGTACTGCTCCCAGACCTGTGTCGCATGCATCGGTGCGAAGAACGAATTCCTTATCCAAATCCGGTAGACGAACAACGGCGTCGGATGTAAGTCTAGCCTTCAGTGTTTGGAAAGCGTGCTCACACGCATCTGTCGAAATAATCTTACTCGGGGTCCGTTCCTTGGTTAGGTCGGACAACGGCCCCGCAATCGCGCTGAAATTAGCGACATACCTCCGATAGTATCCCGCCAATCCCAGAAATGACCTCACCTCCGTTTTCGTGGTGGGGCGTGCGGCGTTTCGCAGTTGCTCCACCTTCGAATTCTCTGGAGACAGCGTGCCTTGGCTCAGGGTATGTCCTAAATAGTCCAATGTCCTGAAACCAAGGTGACATTTGGAAGGTCGGGCTGTCAAGCCCTCCTGACGTAGCCGCTCCAAAACGTCAGCTAACAGAGCGAGGTGTTCACCCCATGTCTCTGTAGCTAACAAGAGGTCATCCATGAAGTTGTGGACACCCCTATCGCGCAAGGTATCCAACAACTTCTGCATCATCCTGGTAAAGATGCTGGGCGCGTTTTGTACCCCGAACGGCATAACCAGCCATTGGTATGTCCCGTCGGGAGTAGCAAAAGCAAGCTTCGGTCTGTCTTCTTTCCTTACCGGAATTTGCCAATACCACTTGGACAAATCGAGCTTGGAAAAATATTTCGCTTTTGAGACCGAAGCGAAGATATGTTCCGGGTCAGGTAACATTTCGACTTGAAATTGTGTCACCTGATTCAGCTTCCGGTAGTCGACGCAAAACCGATGGGTGCCGTCCTTCTTCTGCACTAGGACTACTGGTGAGCTGTACGGAGAGTCGGCAGGTTCGATTACTCCCAGAGCAATCATCTGCTCAATTTTCTCCCTTACAACTTGTCGTTTTGCGTGGGGCAAGGGGTAGGGTTTCCGCTGCACTGGTCGGTCGTCCACCATCTTTAACCCGAACTCGACAAGCGCCGTCCTCCCGGGTTTTTCTGTTAACACGTCGGAATACCCGGCCAGCAAGGTCTCTATCTCGTCCCGCTGGCCTTCAGTTAACATGGGGTCACACTCCACGTCCGACGGAGTCTCGACCCTCGTTAATGGACAGCTCGGGACAGTGTTGGCACCTTCCGTATCGCCTTCGGTATCCTCGGTGACTATCGTGGCGACAACAAAATCGCTTACGGTCTCCCTTTCCCGGTACCTCTTGAGCGAATTGGCATGGTACAATTTCTCTTTCGTCGGTAGCCGTATCCGGTAGTTTTGACCTCCGACCTTCTCGGTGACGACGTATGGACCCCTCCAGGAAACTTGCAACTTGTTGTGTTCCTGGGGCAACAACAACAACACCTTATCCCCTACCTCAAACTGACGTGGTTTTGCGCGCTGATTGTAATTTTTCGCCTGCTGCGCCTTAGCTCGTTTGAGATTATCTTGCGCGAGAGAACAAACCTCTTCCAGTTTGTTGCGTAAGTCCGCGACGTACTGGTAGGTAGTGCGTACTTCCTCTACAGCGTGGTCGTCTGTCCACAGCTGTCTCAGTACGGCGATTGGGCCGCGTACGGTCCTCCCGTACAAGAGTTCAAAGGGAGAGAACCCCAAACTCGCTTGTGGTACTTCCCGGTATGCGAAAAGCATGGCTGGAATATACCGGTCCCAATCCTTGGGGCGGCCTTCGCACAATTTCTTGAGCGTGTGCTTTAGAGTCCCATTAAACCGTTCGACCAATCCGTTACATTGGGGGTGATACGGTGTGGTCGTGAGGTGCTTAATTGACATGAGACGATTCACCTCCGCCATCACACGACTCATGAATTGTGTCCCTTGATCGGTCAAGATCTCGTCGGGCACTCCGACTCTTGACCAGATCACAAACAGAGCTTCCGCGACGGTTTCAGTGTCAATGTTACGCAATGCTACGGCCTCCGGATAGCGTGTAGCATAATCGACGACCGTTAAAATATACCGATTTCCGTGCGCAGATGCGGGTTTTATCGGTCCGATTAAATCCATGGCGACACGTCTAAATGGTTCATCGATAAGGGGCGTACTCCCCAAGGGAATGGGTCGATGATCCGTTTTCGGTGCCATTCTCTGGCATTTGTCACAGGAGAGACAGAACCGTTTTACGTCTCCCTGGACCCCTGGCCAGTAAAACTCTTTTACAAGACGGTCACGTGTCTTAGCAATTCCCATGTGTCCACCCATGAGACTTTCGTGTGCAAGCTTCAGCACTTCACAACGCTTTTCCTTTGGTACAACGACTTGCTTAAATTGTTCGTTGTGTTTCCTGGCGTGGCGATACAAGATTCCCTTCTTGTAGATGAACTTCACCGCGCCGTTCGGAGTTTCCCTTTTCGTTCCTGCTTCTGCGTGTTTATGCAACTGCGCCAGAGTTGCGTCTTCCTGTTGCAGCTTCCTCAACTCAGTTGGAAGAACATTACTAACCGGTGTCGATGTAACTTGGATCGGCTTCGGTTTCGGCTGTCGATTCATGGCCCTGGTCTCAACAACACTCACTGGCATAGGTGTACAGGTTTCGGGGTTCGGCTGGGGTAACACATAACGGCATCCCAATATGACGTCATGTGATAAACCCTCCAAGCAAGCAGCGGCAATTTTCCCCTTCACGTATGGTGAATCGAGGTCAATGACAGCTACTGGTAATGAGTCACGCGCGCAGTTCGCGTACTGAACTTCTATTACCTCCCCTGTATAGTCCTCCGGCTTGACATACTTCTTGTCGACAAGCGCGGGGACGCTGCACCCAGTGTCATACAAGATGGTGGCACCTTCACCATTGACAGTTGCGTCCGCAAGGTTGGCTGGGCTGCGACTCGCTTCCGGCACGCACTCCTTCCTAACAACGACATTCACCTGGGTCTGCCTGCTCTTGGGACAGTCCCTGGCAAAATGCCCCAGGCGCTTGCAGTTAAAACACGTCGGCGGCCCTCGCCGACTTGCAAGTCCTGGTTTCGTGGGTGAGGCCTGTCCAGGTCGATAGGTGGCATCCCTACCTGTAGGTGCCCCTCCGACCTTCCCGTCGCTCTGACGGTTGCGGACAGCCGGCTCAACCTCCCCCATACGACGCGACTCAGAGGGTCGGGGTCGATCCGCGCCCCCGGAACCTCCACTCTTCGAGTGCGCCTGCTCGTATCGCTCCGCCATGTTAGCGATCTCTTCGAGCGTCCGGTGTTCTCTTTCGGCTAAGAAGACTGTCAATTCGCGACGGTAAGTACCCAGGACATGCTCCTTGAGTATTACCTCGTGTAGCCCGTCGTACGTGCGTTCGACTTCAGCCATTTTCATCCACTTGTCAAATAAACCTCGAACACGGTTGTGGAATGGAGAGTGGGTCTCTGTTACCTTTTTCGCAGAGTCCCGAAAAAGTTTCCGGTAAGTCTCGGCGGTCAGCCGATAATGGCAGAAAAGGGCCTTCTTGAGGCATTGTAGTCATCAGCCTCTTCTGCAGCTAAGCCGTGGTAGACTTCCCGAGCTGCACCTTGCAAAAAGGCTGAGACATTAATGGCCCAGTGCTGTTCATGGACCTGATGAGCGTGTGCGAGTTTCTCGAAGTGCAGGAGAAAATCGTCAATAGCCTCCTACCTGTCATTGAAGCGTAGCATGTTGATCTGGACCATCCGGTGGTCGATGAATGGTCGGCCGGTCGTTCCAGAGCTTGTACTGGCGTCGTCCCGTCCGTTGGTCCTAGCTTCTGCTCTCACCTTTTCCATCTCCAGAGTGTGGGCGAGTCTGGCTAGCTCTTGGTCCGCAGCTATCTTGGCTAGCTCCAGCTCTCTTTGGGTTTCTCTGTCCGCGGCTACCTTGGCTAGCTCCAGCTCTCTTTGGGTTTCTCTGTCCGCGGCTATCTTGGCTAGCTCCAGCTCTCTTTGGGTTTCTCTGTCCGCGGCTATCTTGGCTAGCTCCAGCTCTCTTTGGGTTTCTCTGCCTGCTACTTTTTCGGCCTTCCATTCCTTGATCCTTTCTTCTAAAAAGGCCGCCAGGCGATCTCCCTCATATCCGAGATCTTCAGACCCCATAGCTCGATGTTCCTTTATCATTTGCCTTTCGGTGGCCATTATAACTAATGTAAAGTGATACCTTGTCTCAATATTCTAACAAGACACAGCTACTTGTAATACAAGTTTAAATACTTACCTGTCGATAGCAATTAATTTCGTTCAGGTAAGATATTTGTTCGATATCTGCTTCACCAGTACTGCTAGTAATGGAAGGTCTACAAAGCATGCACATATGACAATAAAATGCAAGATGAGAAAATCATAAACAAATACAAAGAATGGAAAATATCTCACACTGTTCCCTAATACTCCTAAAAATAACTTTATGTCCTAAAATAATATATGTCTAATTCACATCCCGGACAAAAGCGCCCACTGTGAAGTGTCGTTTAGTAGGGGTGGGGTTCTTCCTATAGACTTTAAAGAATTATGAGGAAGTTCCCCTGGTCCAAAGCATATATATATATATATATATATATATATATATATATATATATATATATATATATATATATATATATATATATATATATATATATATACAAATATTTCAAATATCATTGTATTATAATATTACTACTATTAGTAATATGACTATCTATATATTTATATATATTTATATATATTTCCTACACAAGCGTACCAAATCCACAATATTCATATTCAAATTGCAATAACGGAAATCCGTTAACTCAAAGGCAAAATATATCATTACGTAAACAATGTGCTAGTCTACCATAATATACCTACACAAAGAATTATAATATTAATTCTTATAGCGGCTAGCAAACAATACAATTCTTCACGAATACTAATCGTCCTTTCAAAAGGGCGTAAACGTAATAATTCACGAAATAATATGCACACATATTACTAACAAAAGAAGAGCAACATTTTACCTCACAAAATAAGGTGTAATATAATATCATGAAGAAGATGCAACGAATTTACATTATAATCAATTGCAAGCAAAGGTACTAACGAACATCACGAAAGATGCAAAATATTAATATCATAATTAACTATTCATACCACAATACAAGTAAAATGAATATACATACGAGAATCCTTCCATTCCGCAGACGTATCAAGCAGAAATCAAACAAAAATCACAGTGACCTTTGAAGCTATCTTAAGATTCCCTTGATTTCCAAAATCTGAATCTGCCACCAATTTTCATCTGGCCCGTACGGAGTTCTACTTTCTTCTCAATTCTTGTAGCTGTTATATAAAAAAAAAACAAAGTTGGTTGTCCTGTCATAACATGAGGGAGAGAGAGAAGAAGAAAGAGAAGAACTCTCTTAAAAGCGTGCCGTCACGGTGTTAAAACAGCTACACTACATCTGAAATGAAAAGTAAAACATCTATTCTCTGCTGACATGGAGAACTTTATTTAAATAATCAACACACATATATATTACTACATTCTAGAAACACTTCTAAAAGCTTTATAATAAAAGTTCATGAAATACATATTACATTTTCTTATTAAGCTTTCCAACTTCATTTATTCGTATAACTTCTGCACCTTAGAATATTATACAATAGTCAATCAATTTCAAGATATATATATATATATATATATATATATATATATATATATATATATATATATATATATATATATATATATATTGTAAATAAAAGAATTCAGTCACGATGTTGCAAACATATCAATTTTATCATTAAAATCTCAAACATTAAAGATACCTATTTCTAAAGGAGGTCATGACATATACAGTGTCCTTACCTGAAATGAAAAGTAAAACATCTATTCTCTGCTGACATGGAGAACTAATATGACCTGATCGCGCATCTGTATTTATAGTGTCAGGGTCAGAGAAGGTCATACCCTCCATGCATCAGTCAGAAAAGATGTCTACTTACTTTCAGGTATAAACCAGTTTTGACCGACAGGAACCAATCATCTTACGTCATAACACTTAGTCTATAGTTTATTTATATTCGTTTCATGTCGTCACACCAAATATGGTTAGCTGTTAGTTGGAAGCCATTTTGTTTTGTGACGTATAGAAGCCTCCCAGAGAAAGGTCACTCCACCTTCATTAACCGAATTGAACCTATGCCAATTCTAGGTCAAAAACATATTTTTACTGTTGGTACTTAGAACTGTAGCTAGGCAAAATTCATGTATTATGTATTTTTTTATATGCTTCCAAACAGCTTATACATTAGGAAGCTTTTAGTTATCTATATGCACTGCCTTTTTTTACTTGCTCAGCAATCCTTCTATTCTATATAGTTGTGCTTGAAAAACAAGTGAAATTACCTTTAATATCTTTTAGGATATAAACAAATAAAACATTACTTTAATATAATTCAAAAAAAATATCAATCTTTATTAATTTTACTAAAAATTAAATCCTAACAATACCCTCTGTTTTATTGAACCGAGACCTCGAGGCTCGAAAAGAAAAATCAATTTTATTCATCAAAACAAGATAAAAGGTGAAAGGTCAAAAATACAATGATTAAAAAAAACATTGCGAGACATTTTCGCAAAGTTTAAAAATACAATGTAAACACTGCAAATACATTGCAAAATACCAAGTAAAATACAAAAATTACAATGAGAGGGTACAATGCAAAATATTGTCAAATTCAAAAAGTACAATAAAATGAAAAATATTTGATAAAATTCCCAAACACAATGGGAAGTGTTTTGCACAATACTCAGTCAAATTCCCCCAAAAATACAATAAAGAGTACAATGCGAAATTCGTGAAAAAAATTCCCCCCAAAAAACACACTGGAAGAAACTTAGGAACATTGGATACCTTCATAAAATAGAGTGAAATAGCGTGGTAAGACATTAAATAGAAATTTAAAAGTTTACGTAACTAAAACAGCTTTACAATATAAAATTCTGCAAAACCTACATATAAACTAGTCTTGTCAGACGATTGTAACACAAAATAGTAGCATGCAGTTCTTGGTATCTTTATTTTTATTTTTCTATTTTATTTTATTCTTTTTATTTTATTTTTTCTTTATTTTTTGTCTTCTTGTGTCTCTTCTTCTATTTTATATTTGTTTGCATAACATCAGCAGAGCATTTGTATGGGTGATTACGTTATTTGCTTCAGCCAAGTGTAATGAAAGAATTCTTGTTCTTATGAATAATGCTAGTAAGACGATATTGAGCTGATCTTCCTAGTTCCACAAAGAATTACCAATAGCTTTGAAGTAAGAATGGATACAATAAAGATGGCATAAAAATTTAGTATTAATTAAGAGTTAGGAAACTGACAATATAATGTTGTTCTAGCCTTAATAAACATGACGTATGTTCACTTACAATCAAGCTTTGACCTGTGCGTGTGTGAAATATGTAACGCCTTTGAATTAACCTATGAACAATAAGTGAATATTATTTGATCGTTTGGTACCGTATGGTCTAGTGCAGCTTTGAAATGTACGTGTTTTAACGTTATCTGTGACGATGGAAAGAGAATGTATTGCCATTATCGTTTTGAACTAATTTGACTCAGAAGCTGGCCGTATGTAGACCAATAGCTGCTCATATCGTGAGAGCTATGCATTACGTTAACTCGGATTCGAGTAATCGCTAGGACACTTTGACTATTTTATATCATTTCAACATATATTTAAGTCAACATCAATGGATGTTGCAAAACCATAGAAGGAAAAGCACCTCTTCTACTTGCTAGGAGGTAGGCATTAGAGCCGTTCCTATAGTACGTACCATAAGGTACAGACATTCATACAATTGTATGAAAATTATGAGAAAAACCTCTAAAACATTGTCGAACCATTTGGCTGACAAACAAAAAACATCTGAAGTCAATAAGTTCGAGACGGCTAGGCGGAATTTACAATTCTCCCTCAGATAGGTAAATACGGTAATACTATGTTGAATGTGCTGTTAATGTATCGTGTATACGGTGGTTTCAGATTTCAGTACGAACAGGCTTGTATGAAAGCTTCGTCTATAGAATGCAAGAAACGTCATTTGGTTCTCATTAAGGCTATGTACGTAGAACATTACAACTATAATGAAGGTTACTGTAGTATATATATAGATAATAAGAATGTTACTACATAAGAAATGCAGCAAAAAATTAGATCAGTTGTTTAGGAATATCATTTAACGCAATAACCTTATAATATTTGTATTATAAGAAACAAAATAAGAGTAAGCAAAAAACATACCTCCTGTGTGAATTACTGCTGTCCAGAAATATTATTCCTATGAACGAATGGTATATTAAGGAATAGTAAACAATGCACGTATTGTCTGTAATAATGAAAGAGTTCCAAATTGTAAAAAGTTCAAGTCACTGTCACTGCGGCTGTCGTCGACTCTGGGTCTGGCGGAGATGTTGCTGTTAGGTCAGTGGAAATCCAGGTCTATGGTGTAGGTGTATTTCAGTCTGGATTGCGGTAGCTTGATTTCAGCACTGGACTAGGTATATATATATATATATATATATATATATATATATATATATATATATATATATATATATATATATATATATATATATATATGTTCGACATGTTGGATGTTTTAAGCGATACTACAAGAAGAATTCTCATCGGCGATGTAATGCATGTCATGCTGGTAGCCTATCAGTTTGTACTTGTTTTTTTATTCCCATGGTGTGAAGATATTGGCGGTGATGTCTTAGAACTGACCCTTCGTGTGGGCGGAAAAAAATACGAAAATCACAGAAGAGTTGTTCTGTCATTCCTGAGTTCACGTAGTGTAGCTGACGGCGTGATATCTGATGATAGCAAAGATGTTGGTACGAGTCTCTCCCATGGATCAATAGTTATACGTGTGACAGCTTTATTCATGATGTTAGTCCACTCATGTTATTTTTTTTCAAGAATCTTCTCCCATAATTTTATGAAAACACTGTCTCAAAAGAAATAGTCACTCATAACGGTGTAGATAGGCTACATCTTGGGGACATTGGCTCTGCGAGAGGTTCCAGAGATCTGTAACATTCTCCATCACTTGTTATATAAAAAAAAACAAAGTTGGTTGTCCTGTCATAACATGAGGGAGAGAGAGAGAAGAAGAAAGAGAAGAACTCTCTTAAAAGCGTGCCGTCACGGTGTTAAAACAGCTACACTACATCTGAAATGAAAAGTAAAACATCTATTCTCTGCTGACATGGAGAACTTTATTTAAATAATCAACACACATATATATTACTACATTCTAGAAACACTTCTAAAAGCTTTATAATAAAAGTTCATGAAATACATATTACATTTTCTTATTAAGCTTTCCAACTTCATTTATTCGTATAACTTCTGCACCTTAGAATATTATACAATAGTCAATCAATTTCAAGATATATATATATATATATATATATATATATATATATATATATATATATATATATATATATATATATATATATATATATATATATATATATATTGTAAATAAAAGAATTCAGTAACGATGTTGCAAACATATCAATTTTACCGTTAAAATCTCAAACATTAAAGATACCTATTTCTAAAGGAGGTTATGACATATACAGTGTCCTTACCTGAAATGAAAAGTAAAACATCTATTCTCTGCTGACATGGAGAACTAATATGACCTGATCGCGCATCTGTATTTATAGTGTCAGGGTCAGAGAAGGTCATACCCTCCATGCATCAGTCAGAAAAGATGTCTACTTACTTTCAGGTATAAACCAGTTTTGACCGACAGGAACCAATTATCTTACGTCATAACACTTAGTCTATAGTTTATTTATATTCGTTTCATGTTGTCACACCAAATATGGTTAGCTGTTAGTTGGAAGCCATTTTGTTTTGTGACGTATAGAAGCCTCCCAGAGAAAGGTTACTCCACCTTCATTAACCGAATTGAACCTATGCCAATTCTAGGTCAAAAACATATTTTTACTGTTGGTACTTAGAACTGTAGCTAGGCAAAATTCATGTATTATGTATTTTTTTATATGCTTCCAAAAAGCTTATACATTAGGAAGCTTTTAGTTATCTTTATGCACTGCCTTTTTTTACTTGCTCAGCAATCCTTCTATTCTATATAGTTGTGCTTGAAAAACAAGTGAAATTACCTTTAATATCTTTTAGAATATAAAAAAATAAAACATTACTTTAATATAATTCAAAGAAAATATCAATCTTTATTAATTTTACTAAAAATTAAATCCTAACATAGCGAACTGACGAATTCTTACTAAACATGAGTTATTATCGCAGATTCCAATCAAGTGCCTACCCTCAGCGCATCCTGATTGGATGGCTCTTGACTCGGTCAGTCGTTCTAATTGTCAATCATCCAACTGTCTGTCTGTAGGTCGAGACATTGTCACAGTCTCTCTAGGCGTCGGCCATCTACCCTTTGATGCGGTCATAAACTTAACACCTCCCGGAGATGTCCGCTCTCGAGCTAACAAAGGCCATCTTACGTAAGGGATTAGCTAACTTAGAACAATTTGAACCATCACAGCTGGGTCAGGCAGACGTACAATTTATACATGTACAAGGCCAGTCAGAATCACAAGTTATAGTAACTTATACCTACATACAAGGGGTTGGGGTAAAATCGTCACATTGATCCTAGCAAGGAATTCCTTTGTGCAGTATTATCGCTGATGAAGTAATACGACGAGGACATACTGCAATTCAGGCGATCGTTAAACGACTTAATCGAACATTTGTTGAGCGGTTATTTGGATATAAATATGTGAAATAAATGATTCAGGATACAAGATCTCTTGAATGGGCTGTAAGATTGCCAATTATGATAACTGTATTAAATAATTAAATTTTTCGTGCAACTTCCATAAAACCTATTAATGAAATATAAATAAAGAGATATACCCGTACAACGAAATAATTTTTCACAACAGCCAGTATTAAGTAATGTTACTGTCAGATATTTATATGAACCGGGTTAACTTGAAGGAGGTAAAAAAGAGCGACTGATCCTATATGGTGTGTTACTACACACACAATTTTTAGCGTTGTTACATCCACAGGAAGACCTGCGATCTATAGATTAGATTTAACTGCTTCTCAGGGTAGATTTACACATGAACAATTGCAAGTAATTCACGAGGATACACAATTACCACCGTGATCACTAAACTAGCATCAAGACGCCAAATACATTCAAGACAGGTTAACATGGCATTTTCGCGTGTATGGACAAGATTATTGTCAACTCTGTCTACGGTGCATTGTCTTGGATGTTTATTAAATACTGCGACAACATTATTGTGCAACAGCTCGCACAATGATTATTCTGTTTTTGTTTTTGTCACTTTGCTTATATTTAGCTTTTTTATTCTTTTTTAATATATCATCGTTAACAATTTCGTTGCAGGTGTCAGTAAAATTTACAATAACCATCCGCATCTGAGATATTCTTCTAACTCATGATACTGAGAGATAGTTTTGCCACTCGATACGATCATCAATAATTCAAACAATTGTTTCAGAAATAGTTAACCCCTGAGATGAGTGTATTGTCAATGCATGTCCTAACGTCCATGAAGTTTTGTCTTTTAAGGCATCCTCACTGATAGGAACTGCGACAACACCATTTAACACAACAATGTTTCCTTGACTATCCTGATATATGAACTTCAATATTCTGTCGTCGTGTATCAGCTGGTCTATAACATAACGGTACAGGTAATTCTGAAAACATTTTCTTATGTTTTTCAATTAACTACTCTACATCTAGCAACACATATTTAATCCCAAATTATTATCTTAGGTATGTATTCCTCGCCCATTCGATCAGCAGTTGTCTCCCTTGTACCGGAAAAAAGCTGTGATAAGTACATGACTTTACACCTCTCTCATTCATTTCTCTCGCGAGTCTGTGGGTAGGAGTTAAGACAACTAAATTCGAGTTCTGTTTTTTTTAAAACAAATCGATCACTCGAGTTGTTTTGCTGCATCCACCAGATTCATTTAGATGAACAGTCTTATGTCTAGATAATGGATCGGACACAGATGGCGCAGACAATAATTCTGATATCTGATTGCTACGATAAGTAACTTCGTTTTCAACATCTGTGGATTTAGTATAATCATATAACATTTCTTCTTTTATTTTCCACGATCCCCACGGTGCATCAGCATTTGTAAAACGAGTCACTATTTCCGTTGGGTTTTTTTTCGATATAAAATGAATCGGTTGTAACTCTAATTGTGGTGTCAGGGAATCTATTTATTATAGATAGCAAATTTATAGAAACATAAGCGAGCATGGATAATCTTAGATGCATATATTTCGGAGAGACTTCATCGATAAAGCCAAAAATTGTATCATACCGTGTTCCGTTAGACAAGTAAGCATTGTCTCGACTTTACGAAGATATGTTTTCGCTGTTGCATCTGCAATTAAAAAATCGTATTCAGCATCATCTAAAATTAGTCATGCGTAATGTCGCTCAGTGATCATATATACCACCTTGAGTAAATTTACCGATTATTCTTATTCCGAGATCCTTTGCGGTTTTATCATCATCGTGTGGTAACCAAACTTGAATCAACGAGTGATATCATATAATTGCTTCACTTACAATCAACAATATCAGCATTTTACAATCATATAGCGTAATAAAACTATTGGAGCCTAGCGTTTCTCAGAGAAATGTCTACCAAACCAAGCATAACAGCTCGGATGAAGACTCTTAGCAAATTTCGTTAGATCAAAAATCAGGTAGTTGTCCATTAATCGCCACTCTGGTCATTTCGTGCGTGATGTCCAAATCTTTTAAAGTATCAAGATCAATCTCCTATCCATGAAAAACTTCACGGATAGCACGCGACCATATCAACCGAGATAACATCTTTATAATCGTATTTAGTGTTCCACAATCCACCGATTCCGTATTCACATCAGCTTAGCTGCATAAATTTGAGGAATTCATCGTGTGTTGGTTTCCACGAATGGTTCTCCCTTGCAGTTTGGGCAGCAACTGACGGAACGGTGAAACAGTTGCTAGCAACTCGTCAATATTACATTATCAGTTGAAAAGTTCTGCGCAAGATTTCTCATCGTTTCGTGGAGAAATTCTAACCGGTATATTGCATCGTTAGGTCGTACAAATTGATATAATTTTTTATCACTTTGAAATAGCCATACTGATACAGAATTGTTTTTACTTATTTTGTGATTAAAATCAAACATAATTCTTTCATAATTCTGGGGATAAAATCTTACAGTTCGATCTCGTGTAATATTGTTACTGCGTTTGTCCACGCGTGCGCGATATGATCAATTATATTTATTAGAGCTTTCTTTTTTTATAATATTTCGAATTGTGTACAATTTATCCTGTGATAGTTGCTACTAATATTGAAACTTTTAGTATTGTTTATAGCTTAGATACGTCATTAATTGTAGCTCCCGTACTTTTGACAAATTCAGCCCACTCGTTTATCTATTTAAGTCTTAGATTAAAAAAAATCCTTTTCCACGTATCGCGTTCGTAAAATGTTATATTACTTGCTCAGCGACACAGTTCATCCTTGTCACTGATGATAATTTCATTGAAGCAAGATCATTACTATCAGGTTTGTCATTTAGCTGATAAATCCCATACACAACTGCGGTTACAGGGTATGCTCGTATATCAATCCCAATTAATATTTTTGGTTTGGATTATTTAATTAACACGGTTGTGTTTTATTTTGTTATTTAAAGAAAAGGTCACGTTTGTCATGCATAATCCACACAGTGATTGCATAGTAAGGTTTGTTGTGACAAAATATCTTTGATCAAGATAGTCAATGTTTTTTTCCCGCTCGCTTATCGTTCATTTTTAGCGTCAATGACTTTGTCGACACCCTTGGTGTTGCTTATTATTTTGAATGTGGACCATACATAAGTTGCCCCATCATCACGTAATTCTTTTTGAGCACTCTGAATAATATTTATCAGATTATTATTCTCAACCATGGCTTGATCTTTGATAACTCCTCCATGCCATAATTAAGACAAATATTTAAATGGAAAATATTATATTTATAAACCATGACTCAAGAAAAAGAATCACTGTAGGTGGTTAATGATAGGGTCCTTCAACCCCTTGTAACAAATAGTGTATAAATGAATTCTGCGGATATTTATAAACCATGACTCAAGAAAAAGAATCACTGTAGGTGGTTAATGATAGGGTCCTTCAACCCCTTGTAACAAATAGTGTATAAATGAATTCTGCGGATATTTATAAACCATGACTCAAGAAAAAGAATCACTGTAGGTGGTTAATGATAGGGTCCTTCAACCCCTTGTAACAAATAGTGTATAAATGAATTCTGCGGATATTTATAAACCATGACTCAAGAAAAAGAATCACTGTAGGTGGTTAATGATAGGGTCCTTCAACCCCTTGTAACAAATAGTGTATAAATGAATTCTGCGGATATTTATAAACCATGACTCAAGAAAAAGAATCACTGTAGGTGGTTAATGATAGGGTCCTTCAACCCCTTGTAACAAATAGTGTATAAATGAATTCTGCGGATATTTATAAACCATGACTCAAGAAAAAGAATCACTGTAGGTGGTTAATGATAGGGTCCTTCAACCCCTTGTAACAAATAGTGTATAAATGAATTCTGCGGATATTTATAAACCATGACTCAAGAAAAAGAATCACTGTAGGTGGTTAATGATAGGGTCCTTCAACCCCTTGTAACAAATAGTGTATAAATGAATTCTGCGGATATTTATAAACCATGACTCAAGAAAAAGAATCACTGTAGGTGGTTAATGATAGGGTCCTTCAACCCCTTGTAACAAATAGTGTATAAATGAATTCTGCGGATATTTATAAACCATGACTCAAGAAAAAGAATCACTGTAGGTGGTTAATGATAGGGTCCTTCAACCCCTTGTAACAAATAGTGTATAAATGAATTCTGCGGATATTTATAAACCATGACTCAAGAAAAAGAATCACTGTAGGTGGTTAATGATAGGGTCCTTCAACCCCTTGTAACAAATAGTGTATAAATGAATTCTGCGGATATTTATAAACCATGACTTAAGAAAAAGAATCACTGTAGGTAGTAAATGATAGGGTCCTTCAACCCCTTGTAACAAATAGTGTATAAGTGAATTCTGCGGACAGCATTGACAAAGTGTAGGGCGAGACAGTCTAGGTCTGAATTTGTGTTTACAATGAGGTAATGGAGTTAGAGGAAAACAACTATGTGTACAATATCGCGGTAAAAGATACAGAGAGCTGAAGCGGTATTATGATTTAAAAAAATGACAGTGAAAAAGCTATAAGAACCCTTGAATATTATTTGTCTAGATTCTCAGGTAACAATTTAGACAAACAATGATTTTAATAAATAATATTATTATATAAATGAGGCAAGAATTTGTAAAGCATCCAACGATCAAGAATTATGAAGCATCTCATGATGGTGTAATCAGAAACTGTCGGTAGAAAGACCAGTCGTCACTGTCAGTAATACTGGTAATCTGATGTTTACTGTTGGAAAGAAAACATATCTCTGCCAACGTTTATAATCGAATCTTATTTCTAAGTCAGAATAATGCACCAGGTGGGAGTGGTAGGTTTAAGACCGTTGGGAAAAGACCTATTAAATCTATACTTATAGAGACTGTTGAAGAAAAAATATTTTAATCAAGGAATGAAGCCGGCAAATATTTTGATACCTTTGATTCAACGTGTTAAATTCGGTTTGAATATATAAACTGAATAGAGAGACTCGTGGCCACAATCACCTTCGGTAAAACTGTATAGTGTTCATCGAAATCCCAATTTCATTTTCTTCCGCAGTGTGGATGGATAATTTAAACCTTTGAACGGACATATTTTGTTTTACGTTCATGTTTCCACAGTTAGTAGAATGACTGGAATTAAAAGGAAAGCTATTGGCCATGATTAAATCATTTTTCGCTGTAAAACATCACTTATATTTTATTATGTCTCAATCCAATGGTGAATTATTGCAAAACAAAGAATTAATCTTAATTCTTTGCGAGCATCAATCCTCAAAACTAAATGTTGACAGGATCTCGCGATGAGGTCATACTATTACTGAAATAAAAAGAAAATGAAGTGCTTAATTAAAACTGATTTTAATTTTAGGGTGCGTGTGGACGTTTGGACGAATGGACATGCGCTCTGACACAAAAGGGATCTCTGTCTCGAACCTCCGCCAAGAGGTGAACATATTATGCTTAAATCGATTCAAGTAAATATTTAACTCCAGATGTTAAAGAAGCACGAATTGCAATTGAGTGCCGTCTCCTACAATTAAATGCGGATAACTGAAGAAGACAGCGCGTTTTGTCACCATTATTTAGATTTTATCGAAGCTTTGAAAGGTTTTATAGGACATTAGTATCATGAAACATATATCCTTTCATTCTAAATTTTTTAATGAACCCTAGACACTATGATTCTGTGAATTTATATTTTTTTCAGGCTTTGTTTTATTTTGTCATTTATACTGTCCATCTTATTCAGGTGTTTTGAATCACGTGTTACCAGGTTGTAATGGAAAGTGCAGTTCAGTTTTGTTTTACAACACATAGGATGATAGTAGCGGTTTCGTATTTTTGTACTGATGTAGATGAAAGCCTTCTACCCCACATGACTTTGTCCACACACCAAATGCACACTGAACGTTACCATCAGGTCCCCATGAAACAGGAACGGCATGTGGGTAGAAGACTTCAACCTGGATAAGTAATGAAAAACCTGTTATGATCATATTGCTCCGTACACGCCCGTCGAAGTAGCAAGAACATACGCAGGTATTGTTCAGATTAAGACATGACTTGTATCAATGCTCGCGTGGGTACAATCTTTGAACACGAGTTTAGCCGTATATATTGAAGATACTTACGCTCCTCTTCTGACAATCGTATACTCTTTCCTCGCACTATGAAAACGAAGTCATATGGACAACGTTCGTTTACATACCAGGGTCCAGTGGAATGAATTACCCTTTGAAATTAAACACAAAGACACAGCGATCCCTTTCAAGAGTGCTCTTAAAACTCACCTCTTTCGACTGCAAGAACAAACATAAGGACTTAATAATGTTTCCGACCTTAAATATTTTCAGCATTTTTATATTTTCCAAATTCATGGGTTTTTGGTTTTGTTTGTAGTCATATCATTATAGATCTTGTAAAACGCTTAGAGCTTATTATTATTATTATTATTATTATTATTATTATTATTATTATTATTATTAAATATTATTTTTAAAAAAATCCTCGAACAAGACTATAGCCATAGATATTGGAGACGTATTAGACACACAATCCTCGATCATGAGTGTAGCCATAAATATTGGAGATGTATTTCATACAAAATCCTTGAATATGAGTGTACGTTCCAGTACAACAATGTTTGCAGATCGATCGATCAATATTTGAATTACGTACTTTTTAATTGGGATCTGTATTACCTGATAGTATGGTGATTGTGTTCTCGCTCAGCCTCATATCTTAATGTATTAGTTTTTCATGTAGTACCTAGGTGTGCTCAGTGACGTATTTAATTTCCGTTTTATACGGATGATCAGAATATTACCGTTTCCACTTCCACTGACGGAAACTAATAGTTTTCCTAATATTTGTGGAAACGTCAAAGCTCAAGTTTGTTCTACAGGAAAAATGAAAGTCACTATTGAAAAACCTCTAGACCTTCCTATTTGGCACGCTAGGATTTCATATAAGATGGCATTGAAATCGTCGTAATTGTTATGGTCTACACACATCAGTTGGTTGTAAGAATTTCATGATGTGTAATAGCTTACAATCGGGAGCATTCATACAGTCGCATATATACCCATTTACAAAGACAAAATGAGTGGAGATGTTGATGTAAACTTGACGAAGAATGCATCAAAAGTGTGAAAAGTCATGATTTGATGTTGTGGAGTGAAATCACGTAATAAATATTACTTTCCGTTAATGTATTCACCATTTTATATCACTGTATAATCAAATTGACATATTTGGAGAAATTTTGATTTTACTTGCATTTTGCATTACATTGAGTGACATAATGAGAACAAATGTGCTAGCTGTGTTCACGTAATGTTACACTTAATTATTTTTTCTTAAATAGATCAATTCACTTATGTCTGACATTAGGCAGCGATATATTTACGCGCCGCAAATTATACTCGTACCTAGGTCAACGTCCCAGCACATCACTATTCCTGTAGCCTAAACATAACACACTGGTGACATAAATGGCTTCTACATTCCATAACACTCGTGTTGCTAGTGTGTGTGTGTGTGTGTGTGTGTGTGTGTGTCGGATTTTTAACGTAGCTTTAACAATTTTTCAGTCATATCGCTACGATATGCTTCAAGAAAATCGACCTCAAAATAAATTATGCTTGAAAAAAAAAGAGAAAGTCAAAAGTTGAGCCACATCAGTTGAGAAAGTCAAACAGAAAATTTCATATAAATGTTTTTTCTTCAGGAGGACGGCATCAACGGATTTTTGTTTAGTGTTCGTTTTTACGTTTGCAAGAAATTAAAATACAGATCACAACTTTCTTGTAATGAAATACTTGTTATTCAGCACTGTTGCGTTTATAATCGGTATTCGTTCCTCGAGATAGTCTGGTAAACTCTCTGACTCACAGTCACCAGCTTGGCAAGAAGTCATGTTACAGATACTAAAAGGACATCACATCATTGTTTTATCCGCCATTTAAAAGAATATAATATTCGTCATTATTTCGTAAATGCAAGCAAATCATGCTGTGCACAAATAGTTTAAAGTGTTCCTGTTTTCACCATTATTTTTTGCAAATATGACCTCTTCACATAGTCTTTCCACCTGAAAATATGCACAGACCGAAGGTCTAGAGTAAGTAAAATAGTAATGAAAGACACGTCACATCACGCTACGCGATGGCATATATATACTCCAATTACTGTGTTTTTGCACTACAAGATATATGCGCGGAAAATGTGACAAACAAGGAAGCAGTCGAAGAAACTACCTGACGTGGTTATAACATTATCGACACTTGAACATAAAAATAAGTTTGAATAATAATGATATAATGAGACCTTTACATAATTCGTGCAACGATTATGTTATCTCTCATGTATACAGTAATCATAATTTCAAGAAAGTATCAAGCCAAAATAAATACACGGCTTGAAAAGGCAATGAAAACGTCTTTGTGAAGTACAACACTTTAATTTGCTTGCTTCCATCAATGATTCTTATTTTCTTTTTGTTACATTGACACAGAGCAACTGACTTAAAATTAAGACATGCATATTTTCATATAATCAAAACTTCTATTAGAAACAAGACTTAAATTTCTCTGTTAGTAAACTAAACAATATAAATGCTGCATTAATAAATATAATGTTATGTCTGTTTAAAATCGACGTAAAAGTAAAGTAGACTCCAACAAGAACTCAAAACTACAGTACGGCGATGTTCATCCATTCGACGAAGAATTCATCTGTCTCCGTACGCGAAAACATGAAGCTTGGAATAGCTATGGAAAAAGTAAATAATAGCAAACCAAACAAAGTCTCATTACTATGAGCATCATCATGTCCCTTCATAAAGTCTGTATATTCTATGTATTCATTTGTCAAAGACCAAATTGACATTTCAAGATTCCGTTTTATGGATTCATGCAGATAATGTACGTATGAGTATGATCGTAGAAGTAGGACCACATCCGTCTCATGGTATTTGCATTATACGGAATAGAGCAGGTTCTGCCACTGGGATTGTACTTTCCGTCAATGTCATTTATTCCAGGAACATACCAACCAGACCATCCTCCATTGAACCATTGTATCTTGTAGGCTACTATCCTGCCTTTGAGAATAACCTGATCGACATTGGTGTTTAAACCAGCAGCCCAACGGCAATCACTTGTACTTGGATTGCTGCTGACTTCTTTGCATGTAGCCTGGGTAGATATGTCATATGAGACGCAGTCTCCGGTCGGGCAAGTCGCTGCCGCCGCTGTATGTTTGTGCATCACCAGGAGGATGCATATAAACAAGGTATTCAGTTTTGTCAACTTTTCCATATTGTTGAATTATCTCCTCGTCCAGATGTTTTGTTATTGTTAATTATAATGTCAACCTAGAGTTGACGAAGCTTTCCTCTCTCCAAATGCGTTTTCACAAGCAATTATTGCTGAAAGATATCTCTCAGAGTTGTAATGCTCTGTGCTATCCTGCGATTAATTTATACAGAATACCGCGCTCAATCCAGTGAAACTGTCCAATCCAGTGAAAGTCGCACATATCGCGTTAATAGATACCATTCTATTGGTACACAGAGATAAATTTAGGCTCACGCGGTGGAACAGTAAACATATTAATCATTAAATAATTCTCAACTCAGTAGTACATGACATCCAACATGTACCGAGTAGGTGAATTTGTAACGTACATTTTCAATATTTGAGCGACATTTCTCCAGAGCATTTTTAAAATGATTTTCATGAAGAAGACATGTATTCATACCAAATGATTCTGATATAGATATGTTCCAGTAACCTCGTTTATATACAAATACTAGTTATTGCAGTTTAATCGTGATCCTTATATTACGCTTGTCCACGAATTAGTGGATTTTTTCCCAAGATAAATGATTTTGATAATTGAATGGAATGAATTTCACTTATTCGATCAAGAACATATATTCAATAGACATCCGGTCCCCGAGTAATCTAGTGGTCTAAGGCACTCACCTTTATCGATCACTGATATATCATCTCTAACTGTGTGCGTTCGAATCTCAACGCGACTAACCGATAAAGCTTGCCCGTATATTCACGTATGTCAGTGGTTCATCACGAGAACCCCTCACTCCCCGGGCTTTTCCTTCAATATATATTATCGCCACCATGGACATGACACTAAACACAGGAAAGCAAAAACATACACAGGTACACACGAAAAGACGCGCGCACACACACACACACACACACACACACACACTTAATTCAGTAAGAATAACACAAATATTTCATATCTTCGAATCAAACTTCCAGATTATTCACTCGCATCGTCGCCATTCCTAAAAATGTGTTAGTTTTATCTAAAACCAGTGCAACATGATTAAAGATGATAATTCTGAGAAAACAATTAATTCAATTAATCCTTTGCAAACAAGAGTTGTGCATTAAAAGTACACTGCATACTTATTCATCAGCACAAAGATGCTAAGTTTTACCTGCGAACCTGTTGCATGCATCCCTTAGAGTTTTTCTAGAATACTAGTATCTAATAACAGATAGAGAGAAAAGTACATACACGGATCATAGATTGGGATAAATGGACGTGAATGGATAATTAGATATTCACAAAGATTGTTTCACCTGAACAGACTGTTTTAAATCATATTCATATATGTTCATTTCTTTTGTATGAGAGTATTTTGCTCTGCAAAACTATTTCAAGAGAATGCTTATGCAGAAAAGTAGTAACGTGATAGTATTTTGTAAAGAAAATGTCGTATCATGATAAGTTATATCAAAGTAAATTTTCTCGGTTTTGTGAATACCGGTGACGTTTCTTTGCTAATAGATACCTCTTAAAATTATTAGTAAAAATCGCAGGTACCGTTTCAACAATGACGATTATTTCATAATTTGCTTATCGGCTTGTGTACAGAAGTGCTTACGTTTAATAATGCAATGTTTTAATTTCCCATGCTTTTATATGAAAATATCCTATATATTTGCGTGCAGGAAAATGATTTTTAGTGCAATATAGATATGCCTAACTGTTATCAACCATAATATTATTATGCATGTTTTAATAATATTAGTAAAATGATTTGCATTAATCCAAGGAAATGGAGTAACTGAAACACATATGCCATATAAGAGTTGTGTCTGGTCACTGCACTGTTTATGCCAGTAGGCATTTTACATATGTTATGCGAAGTTTTACTTGATTTTGTGTTTGACAACGCGAAAGCATGTGAGGGGTCAGTGACTACTCGAGTGCACGTAACGCTCTAAATACGCGATGTCCATTCTGTCCAAATACGAGATGTCCATCCTTCATTCATACCTTATATTAAAGTAATTTTAACTTTACTTCTGCTCGGCATTTTTCAACATAACCTCTCCATATTCTCTCTCCGAGTAGAATCAATGCCAGTTCTTTGGAGTAATTCAAATATAGTGATGATGCCCTAACCTAACGACATGTACATAACTCAGGTGTTATGATATTTCACTCAAATACGTTTGGTGGATAAGGTGACAGGCAAATAAGCTTAAAGATGGCAAACTTTCTTACAAATGTATTACAATATGGAAACTTTCAAAGAAATGTCTTCGAATTATATTGACACAGTGCTACTTTACATTAAACGTAAACGCATATCTATCATGTAGAAAAGTTGAAATCCAAATGCAATTTACACGCGGTAATATAAAAGAAACGTCTCCAAAGTATATAACAAGGGATTTGTTCAGTTTCCATCAAAGGTCACGTGACAAGGCTCATTTATATTCACATTTAGAGACAACATGTTTACAACTAGGATTTTCAATATCCGTGTAGAATGTCGTCATAGTAAACATTAAAGATGTACAGGTAGATTTGTCACCACTACACTTTACGAAATGTGACATTACGTGGTAATGTTAACGATGGTTGAAGTAATTTAAAAAAAAGTTCATGAGCAAAACAATAGGATTTGTAATTACTTCCAGTAAATTATCGTAAATATCTTTAATAGAGAAGTCACTATTCCACGGACTTCCATACAATAAATGCACACGTTTATTGATCTATACAACATACTATAAATGATGGGTTTTGCTTTTATGCATTCAAAATGGTAGGAGATACTTAATTTGCACTTCTGTCATTCTTTTAACCGATCGTCATTCAAATATATTGGTTATCACAAAGATTGTGTCTCTGGCGATTAATACAATGAAAAGAAATTGTTTAACATCACATCAATCACAGTCCACCATTCTAATGTTTAATAATTTTTAAGGAATACAATGCCGCAGATTGTGGTATTTCGCTTCGATGGAGTCAATACTGCCAAAGAGAAAGACCCAGTCAGATCCAGTGGACATCACACATAGCCAGTCCATAGGTAACACTGAGTCGAATGAATGCAGATTTACAAAGTTTCATTACATGGGTGCATGGCGAGAGATAAACACTTAAAAGCAATAAGAACAAATCCTGCATGCCAATCTTAGAGTGGTAAATATGTATAGGTTTAAAGACATGCCTGTACGCACGCGTAATGACAATGTAATCGGGCTTGTCTGCATTATCAATGATTTACCCGCTGGTGTTTCTGTGAATGAAGGTTGTCTCGTAAAGTGTGTTTTCCTTTCCCCGAAGCGTTTCACGAAGAATGTATTTATTCATCACAAATTTGCTAGATCGATTTCAGAGTAAGACAATGCAAGCTTATTGGCATTTTCGTACATAATTCAAACAGCCACCAGACACAATTCTTCATTCGTATGCAATTACAAAATTTACACAAATTCGATTAATCAGAACCCCTATGCAGTTTTGTGGGTATCAATTTAATAAGTGTTGTGAGTATATTTAAGGTAGGAAATAATATTAGGTCTTAGCTTGTTCTTGCAGTCGAAAAGGTGTGTTTTAAGAGCACTCTTTAAGGGATCGCTGTGTCTTTGTGTCTCATTTTAATGGGCACTTTCCTCGTTGAATTTATTTACACTTGTCAAGACTTCTGTTTTAATTGCCCACATACGTTCATGTTTAAATGTGGTTTTCCCCCAGGCTAGACGTTTATTGCGAAGAAACACACCTGATGTGACATTACATCAAAATTTTGCACAGAAAAACATGTCATTGCTGAACTTATTACGTTAAGTAGTAACATTCTGTGACAAATTGAGTCCCAAAATTATGTGGCAGTTTCAGGTGAAAGCTACAAAATAAATACACTTACTGAAACTTTTTCGTATCGCCAATGTATTTGTTTCAGTCATAAAATCAAATTTTTATTAAGTGCATGTTTCTTTACCGATATGTGTTTAAAAGGAAGACTAGTTTCCATCCAAATCAGACTGATCATAACAGTTTTCTTCTTTTAATCGTTTAAAATAAAATACTAATCAGCAACCATGATGCAGTCAAATGCAAGATATGTCTTCAACAGAACTGTAACCATTTCGTATTCTCTATGTATGTTTTATGTAATAGACGGTTATATTACTCCAGTAGCCTTGCTTACATGAAATAATTGTTTCTTACGAATATTGTTGACACACTTTTCAATTTTGTTAAGGATTTATTAATGATCATGTTTAGACGTAAAAGTGAGAATTTTATATAATCGCGCTACCCCCCCCCCCCCCATATGGCATAGGTGAAAACTAGGCATATAATTTCCGATTGAAACTTAAAAGTAAAATGGATGCAGTCTTCTTCATCAATAGCTCATTGCTAACCATAAATACATGTTATAAGGTTTTCCCTCTGGTGTGTGTGTGTGTGTGTGTGTGTGATAAGGATTTTTATCGTAACTTTAACAATTTGTCAGTCATATCGCTACGATGTCTGCATTGTGCCAGTTTTTAGTGATGTCTAGCACTGCAGTTTTTAGTGATGTCTAGCACTGGGCCATCATGCCACTGATATGTAGCACCCAGTCACATGTATGTATGTATGTATGTATGTATGTATGTATGTATGTATGTATGTATGTATGTATGTATGTATGTATGTATGTATGTATGTATGTATGTATGTATGTGTGTATGTATTATGTATGTATGTATGTATGTATGTATGTATGTATGTATGTATGTATGTATGTATGTATGTATGTATGTACGTATTTGTGTATGTATGTATGTATGTATGTATGTATGTATGTATGTATGTATGTATGTATGTATGTATGTATGTATGTATGTATGTATGTGTGTGTGTGTGTGTGTGTGTGTGTGCGTGCGTGCGTGCGTGCGTGCGTGCGTATGTATGTATGTATGTGTCTATATACATGTAGGTGTCTGTATATATGTATGTACGTGTATGTATATGTTTGTGAGAGAGAGAGAGAGAGAGAGAGAGAGAGAGAGAGAGAGAGAGAGAGTTTACTTAAAGGCTTTCATGATCACTATTGATGTAATATTGCCCAGTCATGCATTTCATTTCTAGAAAAAGAAATTAATTATGTGGAGTAGTTCTATCATAAAGTCATGAGAACTCATTAATAACAGTGATGTTGTTACGCCTATATCCTTGTATATACTTGTTGTGAAGACTTTGTTATTTAGATTAAAAATGTTATGATTTTTTATTACGGTCAATACATTTCTAATCATAAAAAATTACTTTTTGCAATGACATCTGGAAGAATGTAGAATTAAGCGAATGTCTTTGTATGTCTTTGTGTTTAGGGCACATGCATCTCTTTAAATATATATATATATATATATATATATATATATATATATATATATATATATATATAGACACCTTACATAATAACCAGCTCTTGTAAAATACACATATAAGTCGTTGAATGATGATATATAAAATGAAGCTAAGTGATCCACATGGAGATATATTTAAGTTAGAAACGAAACCCAATAGTTCTTACCAAAGTGCTCAAAACCACAAATCTCCCAAGTTTGTTGGAAGATAATATATTAACTTCTCTTAGATCGCGATTTGTTTATTCTGAGCTATGGATGCAAATTACCGTTTATGACCTGTATTTGGCAGGTAATGCGTAATAAATTTGGCATGAGTTATTTGAGTACTAAATTCTAACTTATTCTTGCATATTTATGAAAGAAGGATAGAAATTTTTTTATAAAATATTTTGCAAACAGACGACATGGTCCCAAGCTTGAATGCAGTTAGGAGAATGGTGTGACATCATCTATTCATGCCCCATGCAAATCAGTTCTTTTTTAATAATACAAAGTTAACATCAGCATAGTAGCTCCAAATTCACATGTAATCTTTGCAAACAAATTTACTCTATAAGTGGAAGAAACTTATATGATGATAATAATGGAGTTCCGTAAGCAGCGACGATCAATGGGGTGGAATCTCCGTCAAGACGATGTGCAAAGTGACAGTAAATATGAGAGAGAGAGAGAGAGAGAGAGAGAGAGAGAGAGAGAGAGAGAGAGAGAGAGAGAGAGAGAGAGAGAGAGAGAGAAGAAATACTTTTCAGCTAAGATATTCATTGTATTGACAGTTTCAAAGATCCAGAGAAAGTAACCATGACTATTGTAATGTCCAGATAAACAGAATATATTAAGACTCTAAAACTACGAGTAAATCAGTTCGTAAAAAAACACACTTACAGTGAGGCCATTCAGAGGATACATTAATTACTGATTTCTAACTTTCATAGTTGATGCGCTGTTTATTGTTATTACCAGTACACTGATATTTTGATCTCAATATATTACTGGCATTTAGTGAACGCCAGGCGTCAGGTTGCGAGTTCGAACCCTGGCCAAGTTATACCAAAGTCTTATAAAATTTGTACTAGTGGCTGCCTCGCATGACGCCCAGCATAAAGAGGCTAGTTTTAGGACGGGTCGGCCTGGTGACTGGGTGGGACATAATGTTATCCCCCCTCTCTCTCTCTATCTCTCTATCTGTCTGTCTGTCTGTCTGTTTCTCTCTCTCTCTCTCTCTCTCTCTCTCTCTCTCTCTCTCTCTCTCTCTCTCTCAAACACACACACACTTTAAGAGATTCCATCATTCTGAACGAAACTCCGATTCAATTTATTTATATTTGGTGTTTAATGCCAAAACAACACAAGTAGGTTAATCCCAAGGTAAACTTTGGCAAAGTGTTGTGCCTAAGAAATTACGTATGTAGACTCGACACAAGCAGAGCCTATGGCAGGGTTCGTACCCGCGGCGTTTCAGTAGCGACTCCAGAAGATAACCACTAAGCCATTGCGGCCCCTAAAATCCAACTCGTGCATACAGCTTCGCCTATCTAAAAATGAATTATATATATATCACTTGTGACAGTTCACCACAACCTCGTTTAAAATGTACGAGTGAAGTGATATTTTTACTTTTTTCATTCAAATTCACTTTGTATTCATCAATAACTAAATACATCCACTACTGATATTTCTTTCTTACAATTTTCGCCTTCATTAGCAAATATAATTTGTCTGTATGATTTTCTGAATTTTCTTAATTTATTTCCCGTCCTCTTTTTTTATTATTACCGAAGACGTTTATACAATGGAATGGAAAAAAAATAACAAACCTCTAAGACGTTCTTTATAGAAAGACTACACTGATTATTCACACTGTACACTTATGTAAACATCGCTTCAGGATCTTCCACGATAGCGTATTTTGATTGTCAATTATGAAACGGTTGAATGACTAAAGACTGAAATAATTCAACGCATTTCACGAATATCATTTGAAATAATCTAAAATGTAAGATTGTATTATATATAAATATGAATCTTACTCCACAAGTACTGCACAAAATTGACATTCGAATGCTAGGATTTTACCGCTTCATCAGCTTTATTAAAAAAATCATTTTCAAAATCCGACGTGGCTTCTGTTTGTTTAACGGTATGAAAACCAACTTAAGTTTGAAGCCATGGAAGTTGATTAAACTTAAGCACATGGTGAATAAAATCACAGGCATACCAAAACTTGTGTAATACTTCAGATTTTTATAATGTAACGTGTATCGTAATTCGTATACTGGCATTTTCTGCGACATCGCCCAATTATATAGGATATTGGTGTAAAGTCAATGTTGTACACTCACTCCTCTGTGGGATTCTAATTAGGTATGTATTTATTGTTGGCGAGGGAATGCGTTTGCTTGATCACTGAGTTACACAACGGATTCCTTTTTCAAAAATAATAAAGATGTCCACATCGGTAAAAACCTTCGGCGTGATCTTCCTAATTTTCAGTACGGCATCCTATGACAGTCTAGGACAAGAAAAATATCTTGCTCAGTCGACTTGATAAGAAGATTTGCATATGTCCCTGAAAAGTTTCGATTATATTTCCGGGTAATAGCACATATCTGTTCAAGTACAGGTAATTATAATCGAAAAATTTTCTAACTCGAAATGATTCCAAGCCTGATGAACATACGCATAATCACTATCCGTGATCTTCTCACCTGTCCACGCGCTGTCAAGAGAGTCCTTATCACATAATGACGTTTCTGCGAATTTATCCCAGTCAGGAATACACACGTAAGGATAAGGTCCCTTGCGTAATACCAAATCGCGATCATCCTGAATCCATTCTGTAATATGACTTAAATCCTTCAATGTTTTAAAACATTCGTCTAAGTTCATGTTCCTGAACTTCAAACTGCCGATCAACCACAATCGGCACAATGAGAATAACACACTTTGTAATCTTATTCGGAATGCATGTGATCGTTCGAAGATACTTCCCGAATCAGCTGATGATCACAGATTATGTAAGACTACGGAAATAAAATCAGATCCTGTGAGATGTAAATTACAGTAATCTTTACGTTAAAATGGCTTAAAATGGCTCCTTTGAGTGTACATATTGAATTTTGTATCATGTGTTCATACCTGTATCATGCTAGGGCACGAGAGATATTTTGAAATTTTTAAAATAAATATGAGTACATTGTGTATAAAAATATGGATTAACGGTGTCATATTATTAATTGCATTGAACTACTTTATCTTTTACATGGATACGAAAGAGATATATATATTCGCTTAGTTGTAAGATTAGGCAGATATATATATATATATATATATATATATATATATATATATATATATATATATATATATATATATATATATATATATATATATATATATAAATAAACAAAAATGAAGCCTCTACGGAGAGAGGGTGAACAGACCGAAACTATTTCAGATAAACTAATATATGACAGTTTCGGTTTCGTACGAGGTTTCTGTTTGTCAAACCAGGACTGTTACGTCAAGCACAGACGTATTTGTTGTCGCGGTTTTGTTAGTTGTTATGAATTAAATCATATGATATAACAATAATGGTAGGAGAATCGTTAACAACTAGACTAGCTCGAGAGCAATTAGAGGCAATAAAGAAATATATCCCCGTGAGAGATTCTGTCAGAGAAAAGCTTCAACAGCGACAGGAAGCTCAAGTCGATTTTGCAATAGGTGCTGAACAATTATTCAAACTTGTAACTACAACCACTAAAGAGGTTATATATGGAAACGAAGGAGATGAGGAATAAAAACAAGAAAGGTGTTCCTCTTGAACTTAATAGAATAGCAAAAGAAACTAAACAAACATCAGAACTGTTACAAAATCTTCCTGGTCGGGCAAGATTTCAATCCGGTCCGAAAAAAACCGATTAAGAAATAGTAGAAGAATTACGAAATAAAAATACCGAGGAAACGTTAGCGTATATCGATGAAAGTGATTTAAAAGATTTTATTAATTTTGCTGCTAGGGGTCGTTACGATAAAAATATAAGGTTGAAACCAGGACATAAAAATATATCAGAGATACGCGCCATTGGGCTGATGTACTTTATAAAATTAAAACTAACACAAGTCGAATTGATAGTGAGGATCCATGATATACATTATATATCGATGGGGTGGAAAAATATATAATAAAAATGAAACACCAAAAGAACAACTGAAAAAAGAACAAACCCAACGAAAGGAAGAACGAAAATGGCAAAAAATGGAAGAACAAAAATAGCGAAGAGAAGAACCAAAACAACGAGAAGAAGAATTAACATAGCGAAAATCGCAAAGAAAAAGACAAAAATCTTCAAAACAAGAGTCTTTCTCATCTCAACAAGAAGAAATAACAGATGATGATCTTCAAGAACTTAACAGATCACTGAATGAAATATCTCGCAATGCGCAATGGGCAACTGGCGTTACCGGTGAGGGATTTTCTCATTCTGGAACCCATGGTAGTGGTCTTGTTCCCTGTCCTAATAATATTCTCTTGGACATAGCACGATTATAAATTTTCATGGGGAGTGGTGTAAACGAGCTGGAAATATCTCACAGGAAATACTTAATGAAGCTGCTGATATCTGCCGACGACTATTTGAATTTATCGATGAACTCGTTGATGATTATCATAATGATTAATTATCTATGACGCCCGATTAGATAAATAGCATTTAAATAAAATGATCATACATCGTAATCACAACAAACCAACCATGACCTACGTAGTAAATTCACGATTGCCTATTTATAAGATGTATTATGGAGATGGTCTCGGTGATATTGTTCAAGGGTTATTTGCACGCATGGCGCCAAAAATAGCACCAATCGCAAAACAATTATCGATGAAAGCTAATGATGTTATTCGTGATAAGGGTATTAGCGCTGTTAGTGATGATGCCGGTAAAGCATTTTCCGCCGCCAAGGAAAAAATAATCACGCTGATTCGACGACGAAAAAAAACCACTACGAGGAAACCTACCATCTACGGAGATTATTCCTGCGAAGGCTAGTAAAATAACAAATAAAGCGGTGGATCAAAAAATAGCAGAGCGAATAAATGAAGGATTTGATGCTGAGGGAAATATCACTACAAATATGATAGCGGAAAGTGGTTTGAAATCCCGATTTAGATCGAGAAATATATAATGAAATGTTCAAACCTTCATCCGATTCAGCATTGGATATGGAAGCCCCAGTGCTCAAAGATGATTCTTTAAATAATTATCGGTTTTATCAGTATAAAGCAATACAACCAAATTAACGAGGGAGAATTGAACTTCAAGTTCATGATACGAGTAAGTACTTTCTGCCCGCTAAAGTATTAATTGAAGTAGAAGGAGAACTTGTAACAAATGTTGAAGCTAATAAGCCATATGACGCAAATCTCCGAGTTGGTTTCGTCAATAATGGTATTATGGCATTACTTAGTCGCGCTACATATATGATTGATGGTAGAGAGATCGAATCTATTCAGAAGGGTGTTGATATCGCCACAACAATAGTGGGATTAGCGAGATATTCTGATGATTATACAAGATCGGCTGGACCATCTATGATGTTCGCTAAGGATGTTAATGATCACGCTGAACATGTTCAGTATGTTAAAGTAAGGATACCAAGAGCTACTGCACGTGATCCACAACCAGTCGACGTTGAACATGGAGATAGACCAGTTGATGTTTTTGATATTATGAAAGATATTAATCCTAATTACAACCTAGGATTTGCAACACGTACATTAATGATGCAGAAACCGCGTAGATTATGTTCATGCGCGATTCCACTGCATCATATATTTGGATTTTGTAGAAATGTTAAAAAAGTTATCTTTGAAGCTAAACACACAGTTGTTCTTGTGAGAAAAGGTGATGATAACGATGCAATAAGGCGACATGCTGATGTTCCTGCTGGTAAAGTTAATATAATAAAACTCTCATTATGGATGCCAGCAATGACTCCATCACTCGTTGCAAATAAAAAATTACTATCATTTATGAGTGTAGGTGGTAAATAATTACTCTCATGGCTAACAACAGCAACAGGTAGTCTGCAGAGTCCCAATAGTGGAGAATTTTCATGGCATGTTACATCAAACAGGGGGGTTTCTGAACCTCGACATATATTTATTACATTACAGGATGTTAGGAGATTATATTCACAAACGTGCTGCCATATGACATTTGATCGACTAGGGGTTAACGAAGTCTCGTTAAAAATAAACGGTCAACAGGAACCAGCTGTGAATATTACACTCAATTACGACCAAAACCAAATAGCACGCGCATATCATCCTTTGCTGACATTTATGGGACGTGATCAGAATGTAGATACGGGTCTGCAAATGTCACAAAGATTTTAGAACCCTATATCCGATTTATCACTTTTCACTGGAACATCCTGACTTAATTAGACAATCCGTCGTTGACGTATACTTCGAAGCTCGTGTAACACAACCTCCCATTGTCGCGGCAGGTCCACCAATTGTTTACGGTGATTACAGAGCAATTGTCGTCATACTCAGTGACAAATCAATGCTACTGGAAGGTGTTGGTGAACGATTGAGTATAGCTGATGCCCCAGTAGACAACATTTGACACGTAGACAATTAGATCAATCTCGTATTAAATAAAATGTCATATAGTCACGTTAGTGTTACTCTGACTCCTGGTCAGATTAAAAAGTAACAATCTGATTCAGCTAAAAAATGTAGTACTACGATATCGTTAAAACACAATCAGATGTCTGGTGGTCAAAATAAACTATCACTGACAGCTCGTCAGATTAAGCATTTCATTGATGCTGAAAAAGATAAAAAAGGTGTTCAGGTTACTCTCTCTACGGCCGCGATCAAAGATATGATTTGATCAGGTGGTGTATTTCCACTTCTCGCTGCGTTACCTGCACTAATTGCCGCCGTCGCCCCCGTGTCGCGAAGGCGGCCGCTCTCGGAGCTGTTGGCACCGCTGCTAGGATGGCACTAAAGAAGGCGACTTGGCGAGGATATAATAAAAGAGATGATCCATAAAAGGAAAAGGTCTAAGACTACCAGGAACTCCGTATTCATGGTACAGCGGAAACGGCTGAGACTACCAGGGACAGTTTACTAGCAACGTTGTCAAAATTTGATTTACTCGATGCTGCTAAAAATACGCGATAAGAAACTTCAGAGGTGTATTTATGCTAGATCAATTACCACAACAATCAAACAGTGCTGAAACCGGTATCATTAATATCGATACCAGTACCGGACCTGGAACTCATTGGGTGCATTCGCGATTGATCCATGTGAAATTGTTTATTTTGATTCTTACGGGTTAGCGCCACCTAAAGAATTTACGCGTTATATACATCAATTAAAATTCCCTCACAAAGTGAGGCTCTGGTACTCCACGCCACCAACACAGAAAATGACCGACCCACCAATATGAGGTCAAGAAGTAATAAGTGTACTTAAAGCTATATATAATTTTAAACTCACTGACCAATCCAATAATTTACTTGACTTAGGGGGAGAGACTTTACAAATTAGTCTGTATTTGAAATCCTAAATGATTTCCGTCTGAAGACTTTCATCCTAAAGGTTTTCCCATCTTAAGATTTCCATCGTAAGACTTTCATCGTAAGATTTCAGTGTTATTTTACTTCCGCGTTGCGCGGGGTGTAAAAGAAATAATAAGACTTCGGTCATGTACTTAGCTTCCAGGAAGTGTTTCTATTTTCATTTTTGAATAAGCTGTTTTAACTAACTCTGGTATTTATGACTTTTTTAATTTCATATTGTTGTGATAAATCACTTCTTATTCTCTCTACTGCGATAAACAATGGTGTGAACGTATCTATGTCGCTAATATACGCTAATGATGCATTAATGGCCTGTTGTAGCTCCTTGATAAAAGAATATTGAGACGGTAACACATATCTGTTCCGCGGACTATGTCTTCTAAATATTGAAAGTCAAAAAGGATTTTATCACAATCTAATTTAGCTGATAATATTATTCCTTGAGTTCTCAAACCTGTAATAGCAGAAATTATATCATTGATATTTTCATAATTCATTATATAATAAATATATCTTTAATATATAGATATTTTCCCCAAAAATGTGGGGTCAATTTTGACCCGTTTTTAGTTAGGTAAATATAAGTACGGTATAATCGCTTCCCCTGCCCCCGCGGATTTACAATACCGTAAGACAGTACAACATACAATCTTAATTAAGGTATATAAGGCGTGACGATGACATATCAGAACACCTAGCCTGTCAACATCAACAGTCGAGCGAATCCCAATAAGGCGTGATTTGATGATGATGAATGACGAAACAATGTCTATATATGTATAATGTACAATTATATACAGGACTGCACAAACATCTAGATGGAGGCCATTCTCTCAATTCAACATATTTTTTTGCACATCCTCCCCCATGAAATTAATTCCCGGGGGTACAAAACAGTATCTCCAAAGTAACTGCATTGGGAGGGTGTGTATTTTTTTTGTTGAACTTTTGAGCTTGCGGCGGACCCCTACTATATAGAAAATCCGTATAATCGGTACCGTCGACAATAATGCCTGCCACGAGATTCGAACGCTCGGCCCCGGGACGAGACTCAGCCGCGTTACCGATTGCATTAAGTGTTCAAATCTACAAGTATATATTTTGAAATTAAGATATAGTCATTGAGACATACAAGTAGATGGAATAAATTTAACATGTAGCTAAAAATCATAGATTTTCAAAATAAACTTAACAGAATATATATATATATATATATATATATATATATATATATATATATATATATATATATATATATATATATATATATATATATATATATATATATATATATATATATATATATATATATATATATATTCAACGCTGAAATAAACTTATATTCGTTGCTGAAATAGCTTAACACAATATATTCGTAGTTTGAAAGAAAAATAGTCAAATGTGAGCTATGTCTTTTTATATTTATCGGAAAATCCCATATGAAGGACAGTAACTCTAACAACCCCCACAAACATACACATATCCCTGGAGGAGTTATCTCTCTTCGGTATTGAGAGTTTTCGTTGTAAATATGTAAACCGAAATTTTTGCCTATTTTGTTTGAAAACGCTGACTTACATATACCTTCTGCAACATATCAAACCGAGGGCATACAAATATACAAATGCTTGCCGGCTTCCTTCATCAATTGAAATTTATTAATTCTTCGCCTGTGTTAATATTTATAGATCTGACAGGTTTTGCAATTTTTTTATGCATTCCTGTACGGCCGCCTTTGGTATTCTCACTCTGAGTGATAGCCTAAAGATTATCCAATTGTTTATTTGTAAAATCCGAATCAATGTGGTCAAGCACAAGGCCATCTTTGGTCAATTCGTGTAAATATTCCAAAACGAATCTTAACAAGTGATATATTTTCCTCCCAGCAGTAAATCTAAGATACCCATGACGATCAACAGTACCTACTGGTTTTTTTCAGCCTGCAGTGTCTGACTACACTATTTCGTGATGTTTCATAGCTGCTGATCGTGGGAAGTGGTTGAAATTCTTGACTCATTATAAATATAATAATTATATATATAATACACATATATTATTTGTCTAATTGATTATTTGTTTTAATTATTACTTGGTAATCTTTCAATGTAGTCTTGAGGTGTTCTTATGACTTTGTTGTTGTCGCTGACAGAGTCACTTTTTTATCATAATAGCTCTCTGTATCGTTTACCACCACAACTGAGACACACTGTGTTTTACCTCGCACTCCAACAGCACATCGTATACAATGTTGCGGACCTAAGCTTCCTTGTTCTACACTCTGTGAATGATATCCACATAATTAGTTTCTGCACGATTTGTTAGAAATGGTTACTGATCCTATCATAAGCCATTTACAGTTATTCATTATATTAAATTCTTTATTAAAATACTTGTTTTAATTATAATATGAAGGAGTTGGGGAGACTATCCAAAAAAACTGGAAAAATGTTAAATTCAATCTCGATAGAATCTCTATAGATGCACCAAATAAGGGTCTAATAAGTGGTAGAAGCATGGTGGGTAAAATCCATGAAGTGTTTAACGAATTTAAGCACGATGGTGCATCCCATTGTTGGTGAACATTTCGAATCGCTGGTAGTTTGATGTTATCATGAACGACAAAGGAGCAACAATAACAGTAACGAATCATGATCATCAAAATTATTTTTCAAAGTGAAATTTATTATACTATCAGAAACAAACAACTGGATTATTCGTGATAAATTTGATCCTATCTTGACAAATAAAAACAAATGTCACCGTGAGTCAAAATTCCAAACTAGGAATATGGACTGGAACTGACAAACCGTATTAAGAGAGACGTTATCCTGTAACAGCGGTTGTTTATGGGTTTTATCCGATAAATAAAGCACCGAGTGTTGAGAAATTGAAACCTATGAAATAGTCAAAGATAAATTGTGTAGCAGAACGAGTAATAGAGCATTTTACAAATGCGTTGCGTGGAAACGGGTTGACAGATCTAAGACGTAACAAAATAAACAAATGGGCGCTAACAGTCAAGGATGCTGGGGCCACAATTTAAAATGTGGCTGAGCTAGAAAAGATATTAAAATTCCCAATAACAGTAGCGACATTAACAGGAGAAATATAATACGAAACGAAATATAAATCAAAGGGGGCTCCAATCCAGATCATTGATCATAATGCACACGCGTGGATTAACACAGTTACAATATTTCCGCGGAATAGAACCATAAAATACCTCCGGGGGGGGGGGGGGCATTTGTTTGATTTTATTTACGCGGAAAGTAAAAAGGATCTTGTGTGAGTGTGGTTATTTCAGCGTTTTGAAGAACAAGATGGTAAATTCGATCAATTTGGAAGACCTAACGATGAAATATACCATACCGAATCTCTTTACGATGAGATGAGTAAACTAGCTCTGAAATTTTCAACAGATAATAACGAGCAATTACTAACAAACTGTTTTCCAATCCCGCCAGTTGCAGCTCATTTCGCCAGAGAGAAAAATATATGGAAGCCTACACTATATGAATTTCTCTCAGATGTTCAAGCCAGTTGTGTTAATTACGGACATCGTGGATTATGGAATACCAAATATGATCCTGAAGACGTGTTTTCGGTTGATATGGTTCCGTGTTATCCAGAGAGTTTTCTCGGGTATGGAGAATGTGTTGGGTATTTTCAACGATTTGGGCATCCCACACAATCGATGACACGAGTTGCGATTAATGGACCACGACCCGATTTAGATCTAACCGGATTCGCTCGTGTTTATCATTTGAATTCGCTAGAGGACTTCATCCATGCTGTTATATTTGGTTTGGTAGACATATAATTGAATACCACTGGGTACCAATAGTGTTATTACGGTATATGATCGATTGTAAAATAATGTCGTTGACTGTCTCCGATGCAATTATATCATATTGGAAACAAACTTCTGTTTGATTACCACAACCCAATAGTCCTGATAATATTATTAACGATTACAAGGAAAATTTTCTTCCCTGGAAGAAAAACGTATTATTAAAGCATCCAAGCAGATCCTTGAAGTTAATAATAAACACGCAAAGGTTCTCGGTAGAAGAATAATTGGTAAATTCACCCAGGGCGGATCATGCGATCATAAACGCCGTTGTACCCGATTGATTTTCGATGACTCTGAATACGATTCTATAATCGCGGATGCAACATTTAGAGATATATATGTCAATCGTGAAGATGCTTTCTTGTCCAATGGAAAAAAATTCGGGACAATTGTTAGCTACATTGATGGCGACTCTCCGCTATACGTACATCTAAGGGCATCTATGCTGGCTTATGTTTCGATCAATTTGATATCGATGATAAATATATTTCCTGACATCGCACTAAGAGTCGTCACTGATTCATTTTATATAGATATCAAACATAAAGAAACTGTTACTCGTTTTACAAATTCTGATGAGTGTTGGAGGTCATGGATACTAAAACAAGAAATGTTGCGCGATTATCTTAAATCAGCAGATGTTATGATTGAAGATAATTACATGAAAAATAATCAAATATCAGAACTATCGAGCGCTCCTTCGTTATACGATCCAGTGTGTAGATACAAAACCGTTTTCTTAAATGGATGTGGCAGATCTGGAAAAAACAACACGTGTGATCGAATTATTTCGGGAGAATTCAGACATGATTGTGCTAACACCAACATACAGACATGCAAGAGAGACGAAACAACGAGGAGCTGATTCTTGCATATATCAGTTTCTTTCGATGGAAAGGTGACGCATGGACTCCTGATAGAATGAGTGAGAAATATGTTTCGAAAATCATTATTTGGGATGAGATATGTACAGTGTCGTTAGATATATTAAAAATGTTTTTTGATTGGTTGATACTGAAAAATACAGCTGTGATAATTTGTGGCGATCATTGACAACCACCACCATTTGTCGGTTTGTCTCCACATAATTGGTTGAAAAATTTTGTACATTATTATGAAGAAATTAATGCTGATCATAGATCTCTTGATCCAGAATTAATTGAGTTCAAGAAATTAATCAGATTACAACCGGATAAAATCCAGTGCGAATTAACGCGTGAAATAATTTCAGAAACCCCATTAAATGTTTTTTGGGAAGTGTGGAGACCAAACGATTTGATAGTGCCAAGTAGAAAGATACTAGTAGTCAGAGACACACCTCAAGCGCGGTTCTTTCAAACACACAAAGAAAAATTCGCAACACTTCCAGTGTCATTGTGTTATAGACCAGCTGATTCACGAAGACAGAATATTGAAGCTGATATTTCTGGACAGACTAAATAAACAAACACTCGTGCTAAATGATATTGTGTTGGTTGATATCAGTGTTGTGGAAGATGCATTGCGCTGCGCGCTGGTAAATCTCCGTGGACGCTAGGATACGCAATGACGATACATTCTTCGCAGGGATTGACTATATTTGATACGATTGTTTTGATCGTAGATGATCTCATCGAGTGGTCGAATTTAGTTTATCTCGCAGTGTCTAGAGTTCGAAAAATAAATCAACTTCGAAGAGTTGTTTTAGATTCTAGTGACACCACAATCAGTGATATTGTCAGCGATGATAAAATAAGAAAAACAACTTGTAGGTTAAAAACAACAAGATAAGAAAGATAACAGAGAATTTGATATTGACGTTAAATTTATAATTACGCTGAACCAGCAACAAAATAATCAATGCGCGAGCTGTAATTGTATAATGCTATGGCAGTATTCGGATAAAGATCCTCGCCAATTTACCGTGGATAGAAAAGACAATAGTCGTGGTCATACCAGAGATAATGTAACATTGACCTGTCTAGAATGTAATCGAAATCACCGCGCTAATTAAGACCACGCGGCGGTAATTGTGTATCCTCGGGTATCAGTTGTAACTATTCACGTGTAAATCCACGCTGAGGAACAGTTGAATCTAATCTATAGATTGCGCGTCTACCCGCGGATCTTACCATATTATATATTTTATGCGATGTTACACTCCAAATAGGATCAGTAGCTCTTTTTTAACACCTTCAAGTTCACCTGGTTCATATAAATATCTTACAGTGACATTTCCGAGTATTCGTTGTTTTGAAAAATCATTTTGTGGTTTTTGTAATGGTATTTACTTTGTTTGATCGCGATAACAGATTTCATATTAATTCTTTGAGTAATTTCATTATTTAGCGCAGCTATCACAACTAGTAATCTCTTGACCCATTCACGAGATCGTTTATCTTCGATGAATTCCTTTGCGTATTGATATCTAAATAATCTCTCAGAAGTGTTCGATTAAATCGTTCAACAATTGCCTGATCACGGTGTATTGGAGTATGTCCTCGTCGTAACGTGGTATTATTATGTTTCATTGTTGATAATACTGCACCCTGAAATTCCTTGCCAGGATCATCATGTAATATTTGGCCACTGCAGAGGACTTCGTCGATAAATCCTTTCAAATGCAGAAGCTACTTCAGTTGATGACTTGGTCAACAATGGTTCAGCTTCCTTGTATCTACTCGCATCATCAACTACGGTTAGCGCATACTTGCATGTCTTTTTATTAACAGTATCATGCGGCAGAAATAATATATCAGCCTGATGAACTTCATTAGGGACGCGACATCAAAATGAGCAAAGTGAATTTTTTTAGGTGTTGGTAGATAAATCTGCCATATCGCCTGTCTTGATAACCATTCCGCCGCAGTAACTTTCTTTACTTTTGTCGCACTGGCGAGTTTATCGATTGCTGATTTACCCCGCCAGTATCCTCTTGGGGAATAATAAATAGATTCCATATTGTTATTAATTACCAGCTCCTATAACCAGTTTACCCTTCATCGCAGATCTTACTAACCAGTTAGCTAATGATTCCTTGAAACATTCATGATTAATATAATTCAAAGCATGAATCAATTTCATATCTGCGATATGTCTATGTTGCAGATTGCTACTTTTATAAGCAACATCATGAGCATGACTCGCCTTATCAATAGTATTTATCGGATATTAGCTTGGTCGGGGTTGGTCTTGGCTATCAAGTCGGATATCGAGTCTGGTTCCAGGACTACAGTAATTATATCCTGGAAGGTGTTTTTCTCCTGGATATTTTGCCCATGGAGTTCTAGGAATTTTTATCAATTTGCTGCAATATCACCTCCTCGTTTTTTTAAAACAATCATTACCCTAATTCATAGAAAAAAACCTAAACTTTTGTACCACATTGTACACATTTACCGGCAAGTGCTGATCTGCTATTGCTTGTTGTTTGTGCTAGTACGCATCTTAATTTAACACAATATAGATTCATAATTTATTATAATAATATGAATGTAATTGATTATTCAGCTACCCGACAACGTAAACCTGTTAAACATCATGCGATGTTGCCGAATTCAATGAGAATGATTATAATTGGTCCGTCTGCAAGCGATACAACACAATTCTTACTTAATTTGATAACGAGATGGATGAAATGGGATAAAGTATATTTGGTAGCCACGAGTGTAGACGATCAGCGATGTTACAATGTACTCAAAGATATTAACGAGAGAGCAAAATCGGAAATCGATGAGGATATTATTGAATTTATAACCGATATCGAAGAATCTCCGAGTATTGATTATGTTGATGGAAGTATTAACACTCTAGTTGTGTACGATGATGTAATGTTAGATAAACAAACAATCCCACCAGGATATTTTCACGGGTTAGGCATAAAAATACAGATGTGATATATGTTACTCAGAGGTATACTCAAGTACCAAAAGTAATCAGGGACAATTGTAATATCCCTGTCGTGTTTAATGGAGTTGACAATCATTCAATTAGAAATATTCACGAAACCTGGTGTGACGGTGACATGGATTATAATAAATTTAGAAATTTCTTTAGTCACGCTCAGTCAACTCCACATGGATTTGCAACGATAAATTTACGTGACCCAAGATCAAGATATCGGATCGGACTTGATCAACTTTTCGGTTAAAACCATAACAACTAACAAAACCGCGATAACAAATACGTCTGTGCTTCACGCAACAGACCTGGTTTAACAAAGAGAAACCTTGTACGAAACCGAAACTGTCATATATTAGTTTATCTAAAATAGTTTCGATCTGTACTCTGTACAACCTCTCTCCGTAGGGGTTTCATTTTTGTTTGAAAATTTGGTCTGTTGACCCCTTCTACTACTTATATATATATATATATATATATATATATATATATATATATATATATATATATATATATATATATATTAAATTTGTGTGCCTTTTGAACGATTGAATATGACGCATAGTAAGTACCTCCCAGGCTTATTGTCAATACCGTCAATATCATTAATATCATTTTGGACTGAACCCAAAAAAAATCAAAAACAAACAACACAATACAAACAAAAACCCCGGACCTTTCCATAATTGTCACCAAAAAAAACCCCTCAATGTAGTTACATTTGATACAGCTGTAACTGCAACTGGAATTTGTCTCTTTAACGTGAACGCTAGTTTAGCTCCTAAGACTTTACGAATAATGTCATTTATGCGGGATAGTGTATGAATCATGGAAGTATAGTTCACTTCCTTGGAGATAACACTCCACGTAAAAGAATTATTCGGTGCTGTTCCTGACTTTACTGACCTTTTAAAACTTGTTCACGTCATCTTGCTTTCAGATAATTATGATTTATTTTAATATAGGATAATGATCTTTGGGATACTGTCACATAGGCTTCTAAACTATACTCGACCGCTCCGGTGGCCTAGTGGTTCGAGCGTCCTCCTCGGATGCGGCTTGTCACATTTTCGAAACCCAGCCAAGTTGTACCAATGACAAAAATGGTACTAGCAGATACAAGGATTGGCGCTCATCAGTATGATTGGTCAGCATGATGTCAGGATAATGTGACTGGATAAGACATTATGCTACATGTCTACGGCATGATGCCCCAACTCTAGTCATCACTATGAAATATCACACTGCAGACATGGTAGTGTTATGACTGAACAATTATTAAAGGTACATAAAAATCCAACAAACACTTTTGGGTGAAAAAGTAGTATCTTACTCTAGCGAGTTATTAAAATTATTTCTCTTAGAAAGTTTGATAATTCGCGAGCTAATATGAAATATTCATAACGATTAAAAGAAAGAAAGAAAGAATTAAAAAGGAAAGAAAGAAAAAGAAAGATAGAAGATAGAATGAAGAAATAAACAAGCAAAAAAGGCACTTTCTGAATTGACCGAGTGGACCCCAGCCGTGTCGTACCAAAGACATAACAATAGTATTAGTAGATGCCTTGCTTGGCGCTTAGCATTAAAACGTTAGTGTTGGAACTGGTCGCCCTGGTATTAGGATAATGTGACGGGGTGGGACATAGTTCTACATAGCTGCGGCATGATAAACCAGTTCTATACATCATAGTACATTGCCAAAATGCAAATAGTGTTGCGATGTGATTTGACTAAAATTGTTAAAGCTACATTAATAAATTAGACATAGACAATTCTTAAATAAATTAATAATTATATTTATTTGTGGATAGGCAAAGACCAGTCACTGATGTGTTCAGAAGATATAGTAATAATACAAAAATACAAGACACAAGATGAAAACCAAAATTAAAGCACGTCTTGAGAAGGGAATGAAAAGTTCTTTGCAAAGGTTCATTCTTCAGTTTTCCTAAACATTGTGTTCTGTTATGTTGCATTGACACCAATCAACTAACCTAAACTTAAGACATGCATATTTGCATATAATTAAAATGCTGTTAGAAACAATACTTTTCTCTTTTAGGAAACTAAACAATAAAACTTCTGGACAATATATGTAATGTTCTGTCTGCTTAAAATCGACGTTAAAGTAAAGTAGACACCAACAATAAAACGCTATATACAGAGCAGGCTTGCTCAACCATTCGACCTAGAATACATCCGTCTGTTTAGGAGAGTAAACACGGAAGCTTGTTGTCACGGAATGATGTAGTTTTTATTCAGCAAATACATGTACTCGGGTTTTATTTATCGTGTGCAACGATACCCGAGGGTGATCCATATATATGGGCGGTTGTACTTCGAAATCGTGAGGGTGTTCTCGATACGGAGAACGAAAACGTATAAACACTCTACTATATGTGAAGGGTCTACACATTACTAATGGTTTTGTCAGCAAGCGGCTTGTTTAAAGGACTCTAGCTGTAGGGCTATTGATCAGAGGGAGGATTCGCACAACTCTAGCTGTAGGGGTAGGTAAAATTTTGGTACTGAGTGATAACTTTTGTATTACTATATTTACCTTTGCATGTTTGTTATAGTTTTTCACAGCATAATGCGTGCATTTTCTACTCTTGTTTGCAAGGCATTTAGATTGGTAATGTAAAGCTATATCTTTTAAAAAAAGAATGGTTTACTATAAGCTTTATCGAACAGGGAAGTTTTACTATAGAACCTGTCATTTTCAAATTGTGATAATAATATAGTCTTTATAATTGACCGTGTATAACGTCATTACTTTATGTCTGTATCAAGTTTAGTATACGGTGTCGGGTATATTTTCAGCTATTGATCCGAGGGTAGGAATATCCGGGGTGACCGGAATTGCCTGAAGGTAGAAACGTCCGTGTGTCCGGAGCGTTTAGGATCAAGAGTGACGAAGGAGTCCCAGCTATAGAGCCGTCAAAGGACCAGGGTGACGGGAGGGTCTAATGTTTCAAGGGGTTTAGGCAAATTATGGGTTTGTAAAATCCAGTGTTTTCTTAGAGTCTAGAAAGATAGGTGGTATGTCTGAGCGAATACATTTTTACTATATGAGTAAAAAAAAACAACCCTGCATTGTGTACTATGTGAGTGAAATATATTCATCTTTTAGAATCATTTGTGTATATTTATATATTTTTGTAGTGTTGTAAAATTTATTTGTATCCTTGTATAATTTGTTTGCATCTTTGAGTCTGTGCGTTTTATGTTTAAATAAATCCAATATTTGATATTTGGATTACAATACGCACACATTTCATTTTTGTGCTTCTATATATTTCCACATTAAATCATATTTATTATCTGTATCATCAAACGTGTTCTGTTGTCAATCCGAAATATCCCTCCCGGTTATCTTGTTACATTTGTAATCGCTATGGGAAAAGTAAATAATAGCAAGGCAAGAAAGTGCAATAGTATGAGCATCATCAATGTCTCTTCTTAAAGTCTGTATATACTATGTACTCATTTGTCATAGAACAAATTCACATTATCAAAATTCCATTTTATGGATTCATGCATATGATGTACGAATGAGTATGATCGTAGAAATAGGACCACATCCGACTCATAGTATTTGCCTTATACGAAATTGAGCACGCTCTGCCTGATGGATTGTAATTGCCGTCAATGTCATTTATGCCAGGAAGATACCAACCAGACCATCCTCCATTGAACTATTGTATCTTGTAGGCCACTATCCTGCCTTGGAGAATAATCTGGTCGACATTGATGTTTAACCAACAGCCCAACGGCAGTCATTAGTTCTTGGCTTGCTGCTGACTTCTTTGCACGAAGCCTGGGTAGATATGTCATATGTGACACAGTCTCAGGTCGGGCATATTGCTGCCGCCACCGCTGTATTTTTGATCATCACCAGGTAGATGCATATAAACAAGGTATATAGTATCGTCCAGTTTTTCATATTGTTGAATTGTCTCTTAGTCCAGATGTTTTGTTATTTGTTTCGCTATTGTGAATCCTAATGTCAACTTAGAGTAAACGAAGCTTTCCTCTCTCGAAATGCGTTTTCAAAATCACTTGTTGCTGATATATATCTCTCAGAGTTTTAATACTGAACTAGCCGCTAATAGATGATACAGGATACCGCGCCCAATGCAGGAAACCTGTCCAATTCAGTAAAAGTCACACTTAGCTAGTTAATAGTCTACTTTGAGTCAAGTTTACTGCGCAGATTTGAAACTCCTATTCTGTTGGTAAACATAGATAAATTTAAGCTCAAACATAACAGAAACAATTCTATAGCATACACGTTGGAACAGTAAACATGATGTTCATTAAAAAATGTTAATCAACTCAGTGATATATGTCATCGAACAGGTCATGATTATGTGTATTTGTAACGTACATTGACAAAAAAGGACCGAATGGTCTCTGTTGGTCTCCATAGCATTTATTAAATGACTTTTGTGAAGAGGAAATGTATTGATACCAAATGATTCTGATCTAGATATGTTCCAGTAACCTCGTTTATATACAAAAACTAGTTATTGCAGTTTAATCGTGATCCTTATATTACGCTTGTCCACGAATTAGTCGATTCTCCTCTGCTCGACATTTCATGCGCATTAGCTCACCATATACTCTCTCCGAGTATAATCAATTCCAAAGATCTAAAGCACTTAAAATAATGATGTCTGTACTTATCGACAAGTAACTCAGTTGTTATGATATTTCTCTAAAAAAAATTAGGTGAATAAGGTGACAGGCAAACAAACTTAAAGATGGCAAACTTTCTTACATGGGTCTTTGAATTATATTGCCACTGTGCGACTATAATCAGCCATAAACACATTCAGTGATCTATCATGTAGAAAATTTGAATACCAATACAAGTACACGTGGTAATTGAAAGGAAACAACTCAAACGTGCATTGCAAGTGATTTGTTAAATTTGTACCAAATGTATCCTACCTACGAGCATGAAAAAAATTGCAAAAGAAAACATGCCAAAGCTCATTTATGTTGACATTTACAGACAACAACGTGTTTACAACTAAGACTTTAAATTTTCGAGTATACTTTTATCATCAAGCAACTTTTGAAAATAATTGTAGAGGTAGATTTCGCACCACTACACCTAGGGACAGATGAAATTCTTTGGTAATAATTTTCACGGTGGTTTATGTAAAAGAAACAATCAGAAGAAATACAAGAATATTTCTTATTACTTCCACTGCAGTATCACAATTATGTTTAAATTACATTTGAATCAAATGTCTCATGTTTATCTTTGCTTTGATGCATTCAAAATGGTAGCAGATACTTACTTTCCACTTCTTTCTTTATCTTAATTGATAGTCATCAAATATATTGTTTAACACAATCATTACTTCATTATTGATTAATACGATAAAAAGAAAATATTTACTATCACATGAATAACATTCCACCATTCTAATGTTTACTAATTTTGAAGGAATACACTAACTCAGTTTGTGGTATTTCGCTTCGTTGGAGATAATACTGCCTGAGGGAAAGAAACAGTCAGATTCAGAGGAAATCATGCATAGCCAGTCAATAGGTAGCACTGAGTCGAACGAATGCGGATTTTCAAAGCGTCTGGGTACATCGCCGGGGATAAATACTAAAATCAATAAGAACAAATCCTGCATGTCAAAGTTTTAGTAGTAAATATGTATTAGAAGCACCGACCCACGAGAAGCTACTGGCAAACTTTTCTGAAATGTTCGAATATATTTTTGGGTAATAATACAACCCTCTTCAAGTACAGGCTATGATATTCGAACTAATTTGTAACTAGATAGGATTATAAGCCTGATGAACAAGCGCGTAATCACTATCCGTGATCTTTTCACCTGTCCACGTGCTGTTAAGAGAGTCCTTATCATATAATGACGTTTCTGCAAATTGATCTCAATCTATCATATACCGGTAAGAGTAAATTCTCTTGCGTCATACCAGAGAGTGATCATCTTGAAAGCATTCTCTACTTTGATTTAAAGATATCTTTCTTCTTTACTCATTCATCTAATTTTGCGTTCGTGAACAACAAACTGCCGATGAACATCAATCTGCTCAATAAGAAATACATCTATTTTTTAATAGTATACGGATCGCATGTGATCGTTCGATTATACTTTACGAATCACTTGATGATACTAGTTTATGTAAGACCGCGGCAATACAATCAGGTCGTGTGAGGTAACAATTACAGTAATCATTTGTGGCATCTGTGTACTTCCCATAGAGTGGCTGTAATTTCTAACACTTCGATGTTCCTTATCATCCAAGTTAATTCTCAAACATGGTAATCAACCTCATTGTCAGAATCTATTCTATCCTCATCAGTCATCACCATAATGACCTACTTTGTGCCTGATGGTGTTACGCGTTTCTTCATTTGTGATTTGGTCCATATAAGAGATCCCAAGGATGGTTCTGTAGCATCTCATTTCAAGTGCCTGAATTCTTCGTTGTAATTCTGCTCTCAGGGTCCAGGCTTCACATGAATACAAAAAGATTGAGATGACTATTGCTCTCAATAGTCTGATTTTAGTTTTCAGACAGATATTTTTGTCTCTCCAGATGGGTCTTAGCTTTTACATAGCTGCCGTCGTATGTGCAGCTGTTGACACAATTTCTGCTCCTGATCACACTTCAGTGATTATGGAACCAAGATATTTGAATTGGCCCTCTGTTTCCAGTCCTAGACCTCTAACTTGAATCTTGGTTGAGATTTGTTTTTCACTACTTGTCATCAGCTTTGTCTTCTCGGCACTTATCTCCATGTCAGATTTGGAAGTTGTTTCATTCAGGTTCTTCACTAAGGTGGCAAGCTCGTCTTCACTGCCTGCTAGCCCAAGAATGTCGTCTGCAAAGCGGAAGTTGGTGATGTTACTCCTTCCGATGCTCACTGTCCCACAGTGGTTTTCCAGGGCTTCGCTCATGATGTGCTCTAAGTAGATGTTGAAACGCGTAGGTGACAGGAGACAGCCTTGCCGTACTCCAACTGTTGTAATGAACCATTCCCCCACAGAAGCTTGAGCAGCTACTGCACTGGTAGCCTTGGCGTACAGCTGCTTAATGGTGTTGGTCAACGTTTGACCCATGTTGTACTTCGTCATTGTGGCCCACAATGCCTCATGCCACACTCTGTCAAAAACCTTTTTGAAATCTATGAACACATGATAGATGTCTTGTTGATGCTGTGAAAACTTTTCACAAAGAACCCTAAGATTGAATATTTGTTCTGTTGTGCTTCTTCCACTCCGGAACCCTGCCTGTTCTTCAGGGATTATTTTTTCTGCTTGTGGGTTCAGTCTGTTAAAGATGATCTTCAGCATCACCTTACTAGAATGGCTGATCAAACTGATAGTTCAGTAATTTTGGCACAGCTGGAGATTGCCTTTTTGCGGGAGTGTTATAATCAGTGACTGGGTCCACTGTGTTGGCCATTCGCCTGTCCGCCAGATCTTGTTGCATATTTTTCTTAGTAGCTCTATCACTGATTCCCCACTATTCTTGATAAGTTCAGCTGGGATGTTGTCTACTCCTGCTGCCTTCCCATTCTTCAGTGACAGTTCCATAACTATCACCAAAAAAGAACCAGATTATAGCTACATTTGATACAGCTGTAACTGCAACTGAAATGCGCCTCTTTAATGTAGACGCCAGTTTAGATCTTAAGACTTTTATGTATAATGTAATTTATACCTGATAGTTACAGTTTAGATCTTAAGACTTTTATGTATAATGTAATTTATACCTGATAGTGTATGAATCATAGGAGTATAGTTTACTTACTTGGAGGTATCACTCCACGTATAAGAATTATTCGGTGTTGTTACTTTGCTAAAACACAATTTAATTATTTGGATTTTCAAAGACCCAAACACACATAATAGTGGATTTGCAACAAATGTTAGAAACGTTTAAACGGTAAAGGCAAGCATCTAATTTCTTGTAAAATCCATTGATATGTGCGTCATGACGTCACATAGATTAATCATCCGAATGTATATTATTGGTAACTCCGGTGAAATTTAATAAAACGTATCGAATTAAACGTATTATGGTCTGCTTTGATACACATACATGTTAAACTTCTTGCTCTAAAAGAACGTACCTTGTTTGCACAAAACTATACTCTGAAGTGAACTTTTTATATTGAACAACAGTTTGGTAATTTTGATGGAATTAACCGAAATTGTATAAACATGAGAGTAAAGAGCCACCTGAAAAGTTAATTGGCCATGCCTATTCACCAATTCAGAAGTTCTATGTATTATGACTTTTTTGGTCAAACCATCAATAAAGGATAACCACCAAAATTGCATTTAATCCACATGTCTTAGAATACACTTACTGAATTGACCAAGTGAACCCCAGCCGAGTCGTACCAAAAACATAACAATGGTACTAGTAGATGCCTTGCTTGGCGCTTAGCATTAAAACGTTAGTGTTAGAACTGGTCGTCGTGGTATAAGTACAACGCGACGGGATGGGACATAATGCTACATAGCTGCGGCATAATAACCCAGTTCTATACATCACAATACACTGCCAAAATGCAAACAGTGTTACGATGTGATTTGACTAAAATTGTTAAAGCTACATTAATAAATTAGACAAAGACACACTTCTTGAATAAACTAATTAATTATATTTATTTGAGGATAGGCAAAGACCAGTCACTGATACATAATATAAAAAACAAAATTGAAGTAACGTCTTGATAAGGCAATGAAAAGTTCTTTGTAAAGGTTCATTCTTCAGTTTTCCTGCTTCCAGCCACTAACATTTTGTTCTGTTATGTTGCATTGACAAAAAACAAGTAACATAAACTTAAGACATGCATATTTGCATATAATCAAAATGCTGTTAGAAACAATACATTTCTCTTTTAGGAAACTAAACAATAAAAATGCTGGACAATATATGTAATGTTCTGTCTGCTTTACATCGACGTAAAAGTAAAGTAGACACCAACAATAAAACGCTATATACAGAGCAACCATGTTCATCCATTCGACTAAGAATGCATTCGTCTGTTTAGGAGAGGACATGGAAGCTTGTAATCGCTATGGGAAAAGTAAATAATAGCAAACCAAGAAAGTTTCAATAGTATGAGCATCATCAAAGTCTCTTCATAAAGTCTGTATATACTAAGAAACCCAGCCAAGTTTGTACCAAAGACAAAAATGGTACTAGCAGATACAAGGATTGGCGCTCATCATTATGACTGGTCAGCATGATGTCAGGATAATGTGACTGGATAAGACATTATGCTACATGTCTACGGCATGATGCCCCAACTCTAGTCATCAGTATAAACTACCACAATGCATACATGGTAGTGATATGACTGAACAATTATTAAAGATACATTAAAATCCAACAAACAGATTGGGGTGAAAAAGTAGCATCTTACTCTAGCGAGTTATTAAAATTATTTCTCTTAGAAAGTTTGATAATTCGCGAGCAAATATGAAATATTCATATCGATTAAAAGAAAGAAAGAAAGAATTAAGAAGGAAAGAAAGAAGGAAGAAAAGAATGAAGATATAATGAAGAAATAGAGAAGCAAAAAAAGGCACTTTTTGAATGACCGAGTGGACCCCAGCCGACTCGTACCAAAGACATAACAATGGTACTAGTAGATGCCTTGCTTGGCGCTTAGCATTAAAACGTTAGTGTTAGAATTGGTCGCCGTGGTATAAGGACAACGCGACGGAGTGGGACATAATTCTACATAGCTGCGGCATAATAACCCAGTTCTATACATCACAATGCACTGCCAAAATGCAAACAGTGTTGCGATGTAATTTGATTAAAATTGTTAAAGCTACATAAATAAATTAGACACAAACACACTTCTTGAATAAACTAATTAATTATATTTATTTGTGTATAGGCAAAGACCAGTCACTGATGTGTTCAGAATATTTATTAATAATACAAAAATACAAGACATAAGATTAAAACCAAAATTAAAGCACGTCTTAAGAAGGCAATGAAAAGTTCTTTGTAAAGGTTCATTCTTCAGTTTTCCTAAACATTGTGTTCTGTTATGTTGCATTGACAAAAAACAACTAACCTAAACTTAAAACATGCATATTTGCATATAATTAAAATGCTGTTAGAAACAATACTTTTCTCTTTTAGGAAACTAAACAATAAAAATGCTGGACAATATATGTAATGTTCTGTCTGCTTAAAATCGACGTTAAAGTAAAGTAGACACCAACAATAAAACGCTATATACAGAGCAGCCATGTTCATCCATTCGACTAAGAATGCATTCGTCTGTTTAGTAGAGGACATGGAAGCTTGTAATCGCTATGGGAAAAGTAAATAATAGCAAACCAAGAAAGTTTCAATACTATGAGCATCATCAATGTCTCTTCATAACGTCTGTATATACTATGGACTCATTTGTCATAGAACAAATTCACATTCACAAAATTCCATTTTATGGATTCATGCATATGATGTACGAATGAGTATGATCGTAGAAATAGGACCACATCCGTCTCATAGTATTTGCCTTGTACGGAATAGAGCACGCTCTGCCTGATGGATTGTACTTGCCGTCAATGTCATTTATGCCAGGAACATACCAACCAGACCATCCTCCGTTGAACCATTGTATCTTGTAGGTCACTATCCTGCCTTGGAGAATAACCTGGTCGACATTGATGTTTAAACCAGCACCCCAACGGCAGTCACTAGTTCTTGGCTTGCTGCTGACTTCTTTGCACGAAGCCTGGGTAGATATGTCATATGTGACGCAGTCTCCGGTCGGGCAAGTCACTGCCGCCGCCGTTGTATTTTTGATCATTACCAGGAAGATGCAAATAAACAAGGTATATGGTATCGTCCAGTTTAACATATTGTTGAGTTGTCTCTTAGTCCAGTTGTCTTGTTATTGTTAATCCGAATGTCAACCTAGAGTTAACGAAGCTTTCCTCTCTCGAAATGCGTTTTCACAAGAACTTGTTGCTGAAATATATCTCTCCGAGTTTTAATACTTATGCTTTCCTGACCTAGCCACTAATAATTGATAGAGGATACCGCGCCCAATGCAGGAAACCTGTCCAATTCAGTGAAGTCCCACTTAGCTGTTAATAATCAACATTGATTCCAATTTACTGCGCAGATTTGAATTCCTATTCTGTTGGTAAACAGAGACACATTTACGCTCAAACATAACAGAAACAATTCTACAGCATACACGTTGGAACAGTAAACATGTTTTTCATTAAATAATGCTCATCAACTCAGTAATTCGCGACATCGAACAGGTCATGATTATGTGTATTTGTTACGTACATTGACAAAGTGCGACCGAATGGTCTCTGTTGGTCTCCAAAGCATTTATTAAATGATTTTCGTGAAGAGGAAATGTATTCATACCAAATGATTCTGATCTAGATATGTTCCAGTAACCTCGTTTATATACAAATACTAGTTATTGCAGTTTAATCGTGATCCTTATATTACGCTTGTCTACGAATTAGTGGATTTTCTAAGAAAAATGTTTTTGAGAAGTGGAATGAATTTCACTTATTAGATCAACGAGAAAGCATGGCAGTAGCTTCATGTATGTCGGTGGTACTTCCAGAGCGCACCCCTGGGTTTTTCCTTTACTAAATATTATGGTCACCATGCATAGCCTATCATTTTACTGAAAGATGGTGATAAAAACAGGAAAGTTGAAATCACACACACACACACACACACACACACACACACACACACACACACACAAACACACACACACACGTACTTCAAGGTGTTTAACACAATGATGATATTCCTGATAAAACAATTAATGCAATGAAACTTTTCCAAGGAAGAGTTAAGTACTCGTGTGCATTAAAATGTATCATGCAAAATTATATGTTTATGTCTTTTTTATGAGAGCATTTTGCTCTTCACTGTTTACACCGTTGTCCTTTTCAGAAAAGTAGTATCGTTATAGTGTTTTGTGCAGAATTATAGTATCGTGATATTGTCTTGGGCAGAACGGGTAGTATCGTGACAGTGTACTGGGCAGAAAATGTAGTGTCGTGAAAAGTTATATCAGAGTAAATTCTACTCGGTTTGGTCATTACCGATGACGTTTCTTTGCTAAGAGATACATCTTAAAATCATTAGCAAAAATCGCAGGTACCATTTCAACTATGACGTTTAGTACATAAGATACTTATCTATTTGTGTACAAGTGTATAAATATAATATATCTTTAATCAGTTGACACGTTTCGAATATCAGAAAATCATTCGTACTACAAAAACGCTATAGTATATATGACATATAATAGTGAGAATAACGATATGATTTGTTTTACTTGCCCATGCTTTCAGATAACATTTTCTAATCTATTTTCGTGCAGGATATTATTTTTTAACGCAATAAAGTTATGCTTAACTTTTGTCAACCTTAATATTACTATGCATATTTTAGTTTTAAAAGTTAAATGGTTTGCATTAATCCAAGAAAATGGAGTAGCTGAAAGACAAATGCCACATCAGTGGTGTGTCAGGTCGCTGCACATATGCATCTGTTAATGTCAGCAGGCATTTTACATTTGTTATGCGATCTTTTACTTGATTTTGTCTTTGACAACGCGAAAGCGTGTGAGGCGTTAATGAATACTTGAGTGCATGTAACGCTCCAAATACGAGATATCCATTCTGTCCAAATACGAGATGTCAATCCTGCATTCATACTTATATACAAAGAAATTTTAACTTTACCTCTGCTCGACATTTCATGCGCATTAGCTCACCATATACTCTCTCCGAGTATAATCAATTCCAAAGATCTAAAGCACTTAAAATAATGATGTCTGTACTTATCGACATATACAGAACTCAGTTGTTATGATATTTCTCTAAAATAATTTTGGTGAATAAGGTGACAGGCAAACAAACTTAAAGATGGCAAACTTTCTTACATGGGTCTTTAAATTATATTGCCACTGTGCGACTATAAATCAAACATAAACAGATTCAGTGATCTTTCATGTAGAAAATTTGAATACCAATAAAATTACACGTGGTAATAGAAAGGAAACAACACAAAAGTGCATTGCAAGTGGTTTGTTAAATTTGTTGAATCCTACCTACGTGAATGAAAAGAATCACAAAACAAAACATGCCAAAACTCATTTATCTTGACATTTACATACAAGAACATGTTTACATACAGGACTTCCAATTTACTTGTATTCTTTTATCAGAAAGCAACTTTTAAAAATAATTGCACAGGTAGATTTTTCACCACTACACCTAGCGAGAGATGATATTCTTTAGTTAATAATGTTCACAGTGATTTATAAAAAAAAAAAACAATCATCATAAAAAAAAGATTTCTGATTACTTCCAGTGAAGTAACATAATTATGTGCAAATTATATTTAGATCAAATGTCTCGTGTTCATCGCTATCTTTATTGATAGTCATTCAAATATATAGGTTCACACAAACATTATTTCTCTAGTGATTAATACGATGAAAAGAAAATATTTATTATCACATGAATAACATTCCAACATTCTAATGTTTACTAATTTTGAAGGAATACACTGACGCAGTTTGTGGTTTTTCGTTTCGTGGGAGACAATAGCGTCTGAGGGAAAGAAACAGTCAAATTCAGAGGAAACCACGCACAGCCAGTCAATAGGTAGCACTGAGTCGAACGAATGCGGATTTACACAAAGTGTCTCGGTGCATCGCGGGTGATAAATACTAAAAGACAATAAGAAAAAATCCTGCATGTCAAAGTTTTAGTAGTAAATATGTATTTGAAGCATCGACCCACGAGAAGCTACTGGCAAGCTTTTATGAACTGTTTGAATATATTTTTGGGTAATAATACAACCCTCGTGAAGTACAAGTTATGCTACTCGAACAAATTTGTAACTAGATTGGATTCTAAGCCTTATAAACAAACGCAAAATCACTATCCGTGATCTTCTTACCTGTCCACGCGCTGTTAAGAGAGTCCTTATGATATGACGATGTTTCTGCGAATTTATCTCAAACAGTCATATACCCGTAAAAGTAAATTCCCTTGCGTCATAGCAAGTGAAGATCATCTTGAAACCATTATCTAAGATGATTTAAATATTTCATTGTTCTTAATTCATTTCACTATTACTTCTGTGTTGCAAATATTAAATCATACTAAATGCGTTTTATACGAAACAAATAGGCTTAGAATGTTTGCATTACACTTTATGTATAGCTAATTGTTGACCATTTTCTAGATTTATATGGTTGTTTATCTGCCATTAATAAATGTTTATTTGGGAAAACAGTCGATACATTTAATTACATCTTCGCAAAGTTTCAATCACTAACTAGTTTAATCTCATGGTCCGGAACAAATTCTGACAGATGAAATAAATAATAAGGTTCTTTAAAAACCACTTTTGTTGCATGACGGTACCAAATTGACAAAGCATAAAATTGAAATCAGTCCTCTTGAATCATTCACATGACTCTAATAAAGAGAATATCTTTCGTAAAAGGACATTTAAAATACAATTATGAAATGTGTTAAAAATCTGGATTTTATTTTACAAGTTTTATAGCTTTAATTTGAAATGATCATAACAGTAATATGCCATCGACACAGGAAAATATTTGGCATTCTTTCATTAAAATGGGATAAAAGTGGCGTGAACTCACTTCGAAGGAGATTATATTCCTCATAATCTTGAACGTTATATCTTTACATTATGTCCTAAGGCCTTGTAGGTTTGTTATATCGAACGATGTAGTATATCTTGTGAAACGAAATAACATATTTTTCATGTGACGAATATTCCATTGAGTGTGACTATTCAACATTTTGTATCACGTGTGTATACCTGTATCATCCTAGCGAGCGAGAGTTATTTTGAATTTTTTTAAAAATAGACATGAGTATATTATATATAAAAATATGGATTAACGTTGACATCTTAACTGCATTTAGCTTCTGCACCTCTTATATATATATATATATATATATATATATATATATATATATATATATATATATATATATATATATATATATGAAAGAGATATGCTTTCATATTTGTCTGATATATTCACTTAGTTGTATCATTAGACCCATATATATTTTTACAATTATATTTGTGTTCACATTCAACGCCTGAAAATGACCACGCCTATCATCGTCTCATCGTGTTTGCATTGTACGGAACATAGTAAATATCTCCCAGGTTTAATGTATATACCGTCAATATCATTTTGGACTGAAACCAATAAAAACAACATAAAACCGGACCTTTCCTAACGCCTTGTAGGTATGTAATATCGAGCAATGCAGTATAGCATTTGAAACTAAATAACATATTTGAGATGTCACGAATATTGCTTTGAGTGTGCTTATTCACCATTCAACAAAAGAAACAAAACAAAACACCAGGACCTTTCCATAACTATCACTAAAAAGAACCATATTATAGCTACATTAGATACTGTTGTAACTGCAACTGAAATGTGGCTCTTTAATGTAGTCGCTAGTTTAACTCTTATGAGACTTTATGAATAATGCCATGTGTGCCGGATAGTGTATGAATCATAGGAGTATAGTTTACTTCCTTGCAGATATCACTCCACGTAAAAGACTTATTCGGTGCTCTAACATTGCTAAAACACAACTGAATTATTTGGATTTTCAAACACCTAAACACGCACACACACACACACACACACACACACACACACACACACACGTGGATTTGCATCAAATGTTAGAAACGTTTAAATGGTAAAGCTTCTATTTTGTTGTAAAGTCCATTGATATGTGCGTCATTATATCACATAGATTAATCATCTGAATGTATATTATTGATAACGCAAGTGAAATCTAATAAAATGTATCATATTGAACTTAGTAAGGTCTGCTTTGATACACGTAACTGTTAAACTTATTGCTCTAAGAGAACTACAAAATTATACTCTGTATTCAACTTTTTATATTGCACCAGAGTTTGGTAATTTTGATGGTATTAACTAAAAATGTATAAACACGAAACAACAACCACCTGTAAAGTCAATTGGCCTTACTTATTTACCAATTCGGAAGTTCTATGTATTATGATTTCTTTTGAGTCAAACCATCGATAATGGATATCCAGCAAAATTGCATTTAAATCACATGTCTTAAAATAAATTTCTACAAACGTTGTAAATCCAGATAATATACATTTTCCTCATTAATTTATATATATATATAATATGGAAGATATCATTAAACGTTTTGAGTTTTTAAAAATCCACTCCATTTCATCCATTTTGTCTTTGTTTTGTGGCAAACATATTTATCCTATATTTTCTGTCTCCTTGATGGGATTATTCAGATGTCTAACAGCCTAATAACCCAGAGACACAAACAATTTGCCACAGTTTCCTGATATCGACTGACCTCAAATATGGCTCAATGCCTAATTATATTACAGTTTAAGACGTATTAATGCAGGAAAAAATTGTTTTCTGAACTGTTGTGTCATTGGTGCATACAGTAAAGTGTTTTAGTTTGATGTTTGAAATAAGAAAGATTTTTAACAAATATTACACAATTGTTATGTTTATTGGAGAGACAGAACAGACATGTTCGTAGTGTTCGTATTTATCTGATTAGGAGGTAGGCAGGAATATAAGTTTAATTGTCACCAGTGCACTGACATGACAATACTGAGTGAATAACGAAATCTGTATTTATGTCACGTTTTGCCATTCAGATTCACACTATATTTGTCTGTTATGAGTAGTTGATCACTCGGTTACTAGATCAAGTTTAACCTAAACATGTGTCCGTTCATAGCTGTTGGTCCAGCAAGACTAGCCAAATAACATAATGAAAACGCTGAAGGAAACAGTTTCAAGTTGTGAGTTGAATTGCAAGATGTTACAATCACTCATCTCTAACATTTCCCAATTATTGTTTGCCAGTTGGAAATGTCGTATATGATGTCGCCCCTATCCTATTACGGAGCTTTATAACCGACGCCCTACTGGTATACCAATTGCTTTGTATATTTAATATTTTATTTGCTTCTTTTTCTTTTCTTTATTTCATTACATGCAATGACTAATGGAAAACTGTATAGCTGGTAGTGGTGAAAAATAACCCATTATTTAACCTTTTCTGACTAAAGGATACATATTGGGAATATTATCTTAAACCGAGTTGATGATATGACGTTTACCATGACCTTTATTATAAATTTAGTAACAGACATTTTAATTGAAACAATGCATTTATATTTTGAAGACTTGGAGCCTTCTAGAATTAAATTTTCCATTAGGTAATAGTTTCTATTTTTTTAAATGGCAAGTGTACATAGGTCTGATTTAGAAGTAAAAAATCTTGTTTACTGAGACAATTATCTCTTCTTGCAATAACATCTGAAACAGAAACAAGTCTTATGGTTTTGTTCAGCTTCATTTGGGCTGGAAAGTATTTATTCAAATTATATATTCGCTAGAAATTAAATGTTCATCGAAAATAATATTCACGGGAACAGAGACTTGGATCGAAAGTGAAATTCAAAAAATGATATATTGTTTGATATGATTATTATTATTATTATAATTTTACCAAAGACTGTTGGATCATCATTACTATTCAGACCATCATAAGCACATCAACACTTTCAGCACTGGATTTATGTTAGTATACAAATATTGTTTTATCAGGACTTTATTCAGTAGGACTTGTGCTATTGATTCTAGGATTATTTGTTGAATTCAACAATTTAAAACAAAATCACTATCCTACATCAGTTTTCTGCGAAGTTAGTTTAGCTGTACATTTAGCAGAGTTCATATATTCAAACATTTCTTTTATACAGGGGCGCTTGTACAATAACTGGGGTGGGAGCCAGCGAATAATGAAAAACTGTTTGTTTTTTTATCTCTTTATTCTTTCGGCAGCATAAACTCTAACTGAAACACTGACTCAAATCATCGTAATTTACACCAATTGTTTTTGCTAGTGACTCCTATAGTATTTGTATTGTATTTTACAATATTTTGTTCTGGTGCTTTGACACAAAAAACTAGTTGACTTAAAAGACTTTACTGACCTTACAAAATGTTCATGTGCTGTTGCTTTCAGATAATTAGGAATTAATTTAATATAGGATCATGACCTTTTGGGGTACTGTTACATAGGCTTCAAAATTATACTTCACCTCTCCAGTGGCCTAGTGGTTAGAGCGTCTGCCTCGGATGCGAGAGGTGACAGTTAAGAAACCCAGCCTAGTTGTACCAATAACATAAAAAGGTACTAGCAGGTATAAGGATCGGCGCTCATCATTATGACTTTTCGGCATGATGTCAGGAGAATGTGACTCTATAAGACATTATGATACATGTCTACGGCATGATGCCCCAACTCAAGTAATCACTATAAACAATCACAATGCTTACATCGTAGTGATATGACTGAAAAATTATTTAAGGTACATTAAAATCCCACAAACACTATTTAGTGAAAAAGTAGTGTCTTACTCTAGTGAGTTATTAATATTATTTCTCTTAGAAAGTTCGACAGTTCGCGAGCAAATGTGAAATATGCATCACAGTTAAAAGAAAGAAAGAAATAAAGAATTAAGAAGGATAGAAAGAAAGAAGAAAAGAAAGAAGATTGAAAGAAGGAAAAAGTCACTTTCTGAATTGACCGAGTCGACCCCAGCCGAGTCGTACCAAAAACAAAAAAATGGTACTAGCAGATGCCTCGCTTGGCGCTTAGCTTTAACAAGTTAGTGTTAGAACTGATCGGCCTGGTATAATGACAACGTGACGGGGTGGGACATAATGCTACATAGTTGCGGCATGATAACCCAGGTCTATACATCACAATAAACTGCCAAAATGCAAACAGTGTTGCGATGTGATTTGACTAAAATTGTTAAAGCTACATTAATAAATTAAACACAGACACACCTCTTGAATAAACTAATTAATTATATTTATTTTTGGATATTCAAAGATCATTCACTGATGTGTTCTGAATATATAGTATTAATACAAATATACAAGACACAAGATAAAAACCAACATAATAGCACGTCTTGAGAAGGCAATGAAAAGTTCTTTGTAAAGTTTCATTCTTCAGTTTTCCTTCTTCCGTCCATGAAGTTTGTGTTCTGTTTTGTTGCATTGACACTGAACAAGTAACCTAAACTTAAGACATGTATATTTGCATATAATCAAAACTGCTATTAGAAACAAGACTTTTCTCTTTTAAGAAACTAAACAATAAAAATGCTGGACAATGATATATATTTATATATTGATATATATAATGATATATATAATGTTCTGTCTGTTTAAAATGGACGTAAACGTAAAGCAGACACCAACAATAAAATGTTTTATACAGAGCAGCCATGTTCAGCCATTCGACCTAGAATACATCCGTCTCTTTAGGGGAAAACATGGATGCTTGGAAGAGCTATATCGAAAGTAAATAATAGCAAACCAAAAAAGTCCAATCATTATGAGCATCATCGTTGTCCCTTCACAAAATATGTGTATTCTATTTACTCATTTGTCAAATACAAAATTCACATTATCAAAATTCCATTTTATGGATTCAAGCATATGATATACGAATGAGTATGATCGTAGAAATAGGACCACATCCGTCTCATGGTATTTGCATTGTACGGAATAGAGCACATTTTAACTGCTGGATTGTACTTGCTGTCAATGTCATTTATGCCAGGAGCATACCAACCAGACCATCCTCCGTTGAACCATTGTATCTTGTAGGCCACTATCCTGCCTTGGAGAATAACTTGGTCGACATTGATGTTTAAACCAGCAGCCCATCGGCAATCATTAGTTTTTGGCTTGCTGCTAACTTCTTTGCACGAAGCCTGGGTAGATATGTCGTATGTGACGCAGTCTCCGGTCGGGCAAGTCACTACCGCCGCTTCTGTATTTTTGAGCATCACCAGAAGGAGGATGCACATAAACCTTCTATACAGTATTGTCCAGTTTTCCATATTGTTAAATTGTGTCTTAGTCCAGATGTTTTCTTATTGTTAATCCTAATGACAAGCTAACGTTAACGAAGCTTTGCTCTCTTTAAATGCGTTTTCACAAGCAATTGTTGTTGACATATATGTCTCAGAGGTTTAGTAATCTGTCCTTTTAAGAACTAGCCCCCATTATTTATATAGGATACCGCACCCAGTCCAGGGAACCTGTCCAATTCAGTGAAAGTCATACATAGCCAGTTAATAGTCAACATCGAGTCCAATTTACTGCGCAGATTTGAAACTTCGATTCTGTTGGTAAACAGAGATAAATTTACGATAAAAATAACATAAACAATTCTACAGCATACACGGTGGAACAGTAAACATGTTTTTGTATTTAATAATGCTCATCACCTCAGTGATACATGACATGAAACAAGTCCTGAGTATTTGTATTTTTAACGTACATTGTCAATATACGACCGAATGGTCTGTGCATGTTTCCAAGCATTTATTAAATGATTTTGGTGAAGAGGAAATGTATTCATACCAAATAATTCTGATCTAGATATGTTCCAGTAACCTCGTTTATATACAAATACTAGTTATTGCAGTTTAATCGTGATCCTTATATTACGCATGTCCACGAATTAGTGGATTTTCGAAGAAAAATGTTTTCGAGAAGTGGAATGAATTTCACTTATTCGATCAAGAACATATATTCAATAGACATCCGGTCTCCGAGTTATCTAGTGGTCTAAGTGATTCAGAAAGTATCATCGAACGAGAAAGCATGGCAGTAGCTTCATGTATGTCGGTGGTAGTTCCGGAGCGCAACGCCTGGGTTTTTCCTTCACTAAATATTATGGTCACCTTGCATAGCCTATCATTTTTCTGAAACATGGTGATAAACACAGGAATGTTGAAATCACACACACACACACACACACACACACACACACACACACACACACTTACTTCAAGGGGTATAACACAAAGATGATAATTCTCATAAAACAATTAATGCAATTAAACTTTTCCAAACACAAGTTCTGTACTCCTGTGAATTATAATATATACTGCAAAATTATATGTTGATTTATTTTTTATGAGGGCATTTTGCTCTTCGCTGTTTACACCGGTTTCCTTTTCAGAAAAATTAGTATCGTGATAGTGTTTAGCGCATAAAATGTAGTATCAAGACAGTGTCTTGGGCAGAACGGGTAGTATCGTGATAGTGTCTTGGGCAGAACGGGTAGTATCGTGACAGTGTCTTGGGCAGATCGGGTAGTATCGTGACAGTGTCTTGGGCAGAAAATGAAGTGTCGTGAAAAATTATATCAGAGTAACTTCTACTGGGTTTTGTCATCACCGATGACATTTCGGTGCTAAGAGATACATCTTAAAATCATTAGCGAAAATCGCAGGTACCATTTTAACTATGACATTTATTACATAATATGCTTATCTGTTTGTGTAGATAAGTGCATACGTTTAATACATCTTTAATCAAATAACACGTTTCGAATATCAAAAACTCATTCGTGCTACAAAAACGCTATACTCAATATGACATAAAATAATGAGAAATAACGATATGCATTGTTTTACTTGCCCATGATTTCACATGAAGTTTTCTAATCTATTTATGTGCAGGAAATTATTTTTCAACGCAATAAAGTTACGCTTAACTGTTATCAACCTTAATATTCCTATGCATGTTTAGTTTCTAAAAGTTAAATGGTTTGTATTAATCCAAGGAAATGAAGTAACTAAAACACAAATGCTACATCGGCGCTGCGTCAGGTTACAGCACATGTGCGTCTGTTAATGTCAGCAGGCATTTTACATATATAATATATATATAAGGCGAAGGTTTACTTGATTTTGTCTTGGACAACGCGAAAGCGTTTGAGAGGTTAGTGGATACTTGAGTGCATGTAACGCTCCAAATTCGATATATCCATTCTGTCCAAATATGAGATGTCAATCCTGCATTCATACCTTATATACAAAGTAATTTTAACTTTACCTATGCTCGACATTTCATGCGCATGAACTCACCTCATACTCTCTCCGAGTATAATCAATGCCAAAGATCTAAAGCACTTAAAATAATGATGTCTGTACTTATAGACATATACATAACTCAATTGTTATGATATTTCACTAAATTAATTTTGGTGAATAAGGTGACAGGCAAACAAGCTTAAAGTTGGCAAACTTTCTTACTTGGGTCTTTGAATTATATTGCAATTTTGGTGAATAAGGTGACAGGCAAACAAGCTTAAAGATGGCAAACTTTCTTACTTGGGTCTTTGAATTATATTGCAATTTTAGTAAATAAGGTGACAGGCAAACAAGCTTAAAGATGGCAAACTTTCTTACTTGGGTCTTTGAATTATATTGCAATTTTAGTAAATAAGGTGACAGGCAATCGGGAGCATTCATACAGTCGCAAATATACCCATTTACAAAGACAAAATGAGTGGACATGTTGATGTAAACTTGACGAAGAATGCATCAAAAGTGTGAAAAGTCATGATTTGATGTTGTGGAGTGAAATCACGTAATAAATATTACTTTCCGTTAATGTATTCACCATTTTATATCACTGTATAATCAAATTGACATATTTGGAGAAATTTTGATTTTACTTGCATTTTGCATTACATTGAGTGACATAATGAGAACAAATGTGCTAGCTGTGTTCACGTAATGTTACACTTAATTAATTTTTCTTAAATAGATCAATTCACTTATGTCTGACATTAGGCAGCGATATATTTACGCGCCACAAATTATACTCGTACCTAGGTCAACGTCCCAGCACATCACTATTCCTGTAGCCTAAACATAACACACTGGTGACATAAATAGCTTCTACATTCCATAACACTCGTGTTGCTAGTGTGTGTGTGTGTGTGTGTGTGTGTGTGTGTGTGTGTGTCGGATTTTTAACGTAGCTTTAACAATTTTTCAGTTATATCGCTACGATATGCTTCAAGAAAATCGACCTCAAAATAAATTATGCTTGAAAAAAAAGAGAAAGTCAAAAGTTGAGCCACATCAGTTGAGAAAGTCAAACAGAAAATTCCATATAAATGTTTTTTCTTCAGGAGGACGGCATCAACGGATTTTTGTTTAGTGTTCGTTTTTACGTTTGCAAGAAATTAAAATACAGATCACAACTTTCTTGTAATGAAATACTTGTTATTCAGCACTGTTGCGTTTATAATCGGTATTCGTTCCTCGAAATAGTCTGGTAAACTCTCTGACTCACAGTCACCAGCTTGGCAAAAAGTCATGTTACAGATACTAAAAGGACATCACATCATTGTTTTATCCGCCATTTAAAAGAATATAATATTCGTCATTATTTCGTAAATGCAAGCAAATCATGCTGTGCACAAATAGTTTAAAGTGTTCCTGTTTTCACCATTATTTTTTGCAAATATGACCTCTTCACATAGTCTTTCCACCTGAAAATATGCACAGACCGAAGGTCTAGAGTAAGTAAAATAGTAATGAAAGACACGTCACATCACGCTACGCGATGGCATATATATACTCCAATTACTGTGTTTTTGCACTACAAGATATATGCGCGGAAAATGTGACAAACAAGGAAGCAGTCGAAGAAACTACCTGACGTGGTTATAACATTATCGACACTTGAACATAAAAATAAGTTTGAATAATAATGATATAATGAGACCTTTACATAATTCGTGCAACGATTATGTTATCTCTCATGTGTATAGTAATCATAATTTCAAGAAAGTATCAAGCCAAAATAAATACACGGCTTGAAAAGGCAATGAAAACGTCTTTGTGAAGTACAACACTTTAATTTGCTTGCTTCCATCAATGATTCTTATTTCTTCTTTGTTACATTGACACAGAGCAACTGACTTAAAATTAAGACATTCATATTTTCATATAATCAAAACTTCTATTAGAAACAAGACTTAAATTTCTCTGTTAGTAAACTAAACAATATAAATGCTGCATTAATAAATATAATGTTATGTCTGTTTAAAATCGACGTAAAAGTAAAGTAGACTCCAACAAGAACTTAAAACTACAGTACGGCGATGTTCATCCATTCGACGAAGAATTCATCTGTCTCCGTACGCGAAAACATGAAGCTTGGAATAGCTATGGAAAAAGTAAATAATAGCAAACCAAACAAAGTCTCATTACTATGAGCATCATCATGTCCCTTCATAAAGTCTGTATATTCTATGTATTCATTTGTCAAAGACCAAATTGACATTTCAAGATTCCGTTTTATGGATTCATGCAGATAATGTACGTATGAGTATGATCGTAGAAGTAGGACCACATCCGTCTCATGGTATTTGCATTATACGGAATAGAGCAGGTTCTGCCACTGGGATTGTACTTTCCGTCAATGTCATTTATTCCAGGAACATACCAACCAGACCATCCTCCATTGAACCATTGTATCTTGTAGGCTACTATCCTGCCTTTGAGAATAACCTGATCGACATTGGTGTTTAAACCAGCAGCCCAACGGCAATCACTTGTACTTGGATTGCTGCTGACTTCTTTGCATGTAGCCTAGGTAGATATGTCATATGAGACGCAGTCTCCGGTCGGGCAAGTCGCTGCCGCCGCTGTATGTTTGTGCATCACCAGGAGGATGCATATAAACAAGGTATTCAGTTTTGTCAACTTTTCCATATTGTTGAATTATCTCCTCGTCCAGATGTTTTGTTATTGTTAATTATAATGTCAACCTAGAGTTAACGAAGCTTTCCTCTCTCCAAATGCGTTTTCACAAGCAATTATTGCTGAAAGATATCTCTCAGAGTTGTAATGCTCTGTGCTATCCTGCGATTAATTTATACAGAATACCGCGCTCAATCCAGTGAAACTGTCCAATCCAGTGAAAGTCGCACATATCGCGTTCATAGATACCATTCTATTGGTACACAGAGATAAATTTAGGCTCACGCGGTGGAACAGTAAACATATTAATCATTAAATAATTCTCAACTCAGTAGTACATGACATCCAACATGTACCGAGTAGGTGAATTTGTAACGTACATTTTCAATATTTGAGCGACATTTCTCCAGAGCATTTTTAAAATGATTTTCATGAAGAAGACATGTATTCATACCAAATGATTCTGATATAGATATGTTCCAGTAACCTCGTTTATATACAAATACTAGTTATTGCAGTTTAATCGTGATCCTTATATTACGCTTGTCCACGAATTAGTGGATTTTTTCCCAAGATAAATGATTTTGATAATTGAATGGAATGAATTTCACTTATTCGATCAAGAACATATATTCAATAGACATCCGGTCCCCGAGTAATCTAGTGGTCTAAGGCACTCACCTTTACCGATCACTGATATATCATCTCTAACTGTGTGCGTTCGAATCTCAACGCGACTAACCGATAAAGCTTGCCCGTATATTCACGTATGTCAGTGGTTCATCACGAGAACCCCTCACTCCCCGGGCTTTTCCTTCAATATATATTATCGCCACCATGGACATGACACTAAACACAGGAAAGCAAAAACATACACAGGTAAACACGAAAAGACGCGCGCACACACACACACACACACACACACACACACACACACACACACACACTTAATTCAGTGTGAATAACACAAATATTTCATATCTTCGAATCAAACTTCCAGATTATTCACTCGCATCGTCGCCATTCCTAAAAATGTGCTAGTATTATCTAAAACCAGTGCAACATGATTAAAGATGATAATTCTGAGAAAACAATTAATTCAATTAATCCTTTGCAAACAAGAGTTGTGCATTAAAAGTACACTGCATACTTATTCATCAGCACAAAGATGCTAAGTTTTACCTGCGAACCTGTTGCATGCATCCCTTAGAGTTTTTCTAGAATACTAGTATCTAATAACAGATAGAGAGAAAAGTACATACACGGATCATAGATTGGGATAAATGGACGTGAATAGATAATTAGATATTCACAAAGATTGTTTCACCTGAACAGACTGTTTTAAATCATATTCATAGATGTTCATTTCTTTTGTATGAGAGTATTTTGCTCTGCAAAACTATTTCAAGAGAATGCTTATGCAGAAAAGTAGTAACGTAATAGTATTTTGTAAAGAAAATGTCGGATCATGATAAGTTATATCAAAGTAAATTTTCTCGGTTTTGTGAATACCGGTGACGTTTCTTTGCTAATAGATACCTCTTAAAATTATTAGTAAAAATCGCAGGTACCGTTTCAACAATGACGATTATTTCATAATTTGCTTATCGGCTTGTGTACAGAAGTGCTTACGTTTAATAATGCAATGTTTTAATTTCCCATGCTTTTATATGAAAATATCCTATTTATTTGCGTGCAGGAAAATGATTTTTAGTGTAATATAGATATGCCTAACTGTTATCAACCATAATATTATTATGCATGTTTTAATAATATTAGTAAAATGATTTGCATTAATCCAAGGAAATGGAGTAACTGAAACACATATGTCATATAAGAGTTGCGTCTGGTCACTGCACTGTTAATGCCAGTAGGCATTTTACATATGTTATGCGAAGTTTTACTTGATTTTGTGTTTGACAACGCGAAAGCATGTGAGGGGTCAGTGACTACTCGAGTGCACGTAACGCTCTAAATACGCGATGTCCATTCTGTCCAAATACGAGATGTCCATCCTTCATTCATACCTTATATTAAAGTAATTTTAACTTTACTTCTGCTCGGCATTTTTCAACATAACCTCTCCATATTCTTTCTCCGAGTAGAATCAATGCCAGTTCTTTGGAGTAATTCAAATATAGTGATGATGCCCTAACCTAACGACATGTACATAACTCAGGTGTTATGATATTTCACTCAAATACGTTTGGTGGATAAGGTGACAGGCAAATAAGCTTAAAGATGGCAAACTTTCTTACAAATGTATTACAATATGGAAACTTTCAAAGAAATGTCTTCGAATTATATTGACACAGTGCTACTTTACATTAAACGTAAACGCATATCTATCATGTAGAAAAGTTGAAATCCAAATGCAATTTCCACGTGGTAATATAAAAGAAACGTCTCCAAAGTATATAACAAGGGATTTGTTCAGTTTCCATCAAAGGTCACGTGACAAGGCTCATTTATATTCACATTTAGAGACAACATGTTTACAACTAGGATTTTCAATATCCGTGTAGAATGTCGTCATTGTAAACATTAAAGATATACAGGTAGATTTGTCACCACTACACTTTACGAAATGTGACATTACGTGGTAATGTTAACGATGGTTGAAGTAATTTAAAAAAAAGTTCATGAGCGAAACAATAGGATTTGTAATTACTTCCAGTAAATTATCGTAAATATCTTTAATAGAGAAGTCACTATTCCACGGACTTCCATACAATAAATACACACGTTTATTGATCTATACAACATACTATAAATGATGGGTTTTGCTTTTATGCATTCAAAATGGTAGGAGATACTTAATTTGCACTTCTGTCATTCTTTTAACTGATTGTCATTCAAATATATTGGTTATCACAAAGATTGTGTCTCTGGCGATTAATACAATGAAAAGAAATTGTTTAACATCACATCAATCACAGTCCACCATTCTAATGTTTAATAATTTTAAAGGAATACAATGCCGCAGATTGTGGTATTTCGCTTCGATGGAGTCAATACTGCCAAAGAGAAAGACCCAGTCAGATCCAGTGGACATCACACATAGCCAGTCCATAGGTAACACTGAGTCGAATGAATGCAGATTTACAAAGTTTCATTACATGGGTGCATGGCGAGAGATAAACACTTAAAAGCAATAAGAACAAATCCTGCATGCCAATCTTAGAGTGGTAAATATGTATAGGTTTAAAGACATGCCTGTACGCACGCGTAATGACAATGTAATCGGGCTTGTCTGCATTATCAATGATTTACCCGCTGGTGTTTCTGTGAATGAAGGTTGTCTCGTAAAGTGTGTTTTCCTTTCCCCGAAGCGTTTCACGAAGAATGTATTTATTCATCACAAATTTGCTAGATCGATTTCGGAGTAAGACAATGCAAGCTTATTGGCATTTTCGTACATAATTCAAACAGCCACCAGACACAATTATTCATTTGTATGCAATTACAAAATTTACACACATTCGATTAATCAGAACCCCTATGCAGTTTTGTGGGTATCAATTTAATAAGTGTTGTGAGTATATTTAAGGTAGGAAATAATATTAGGTCTTAGCTTGTTCTTGCAGTCGAAAAGGTGTGTTTTAAGAGCACTCTTTAAGGGATCGCTGTGTCTTTGTGTCTCATTTTAATGGGCACTTTCCTCGTTGAATTTATTTACACTTGTCAAGACTTCTGTTTTAATTGCCCACATACGTTCATGTTTAAATGTGGTTTTCCCCCAGGCTAGACGTTTATTGCGAAGAAACACACCTGATGTGACATTACATCAAAATTTTGCACAAAAAAACATGTCATTGCTGAACTTATTACGTTAAGTAGTAACATTCTGTGACAAATTGAGTCCCAAAATTATGTGGCAGTTTCAGGTGAAAGCTACAAAATAAATACACTTACTGAAACTTTTTCGTATCGCCAATGTATTTGTTTCAGTCATAAAATCAAATTTTTATTAAGTGCATGTTTCTTTACCGATATGTGTTTAAAAGGAAGACTAGTTTCCATCCAAATCAGACTGATCATAGCAGTTTTCTTCTTTTAATCGTTTAAAATAAAATACTAATCAGCAACCATGATGCAGTCAAATGCAAGATATGTCTTCAACAGAATTGGAACCATTTCGTATTCTCTATGTATGTTTTATGTAATAGACGGTTATATTACTCCAGTAGCCTTGCTTACATGAAAAAATTGTTTCTTACGAATATTGTTGACACACTTTTCAATTTTGTTAAGGATTTATTAATGATCATGTTTAGACGTAAAAGTGAGAATTTTATATAATCGCGCTACCCCCCCCCCCCCCATATGGCATAGGTGATAACTAGGCATATAATTTCCGATTGAAACTTGAAAGTAAAATGGATGCAGTCTTCTTCATCAATAGCTCATTGCTAACCATAAATACATGTTATAAGGTTTTCCCTCTGGTGTGTGTGTGTGTGTGTGTGTGTGTGTGTGTGTGTGTGTGTGTGATAAGGATTTTTATCGTAACTTTAACAATTTGTCAGTCATATCGCTACGATGTCTGCATTGTGCCAGTTTTTAGTGATGTCTAGCACTGGGCCATCATGCCACTGATATGTAGCACCCAGTCACATGTATGTATGTATGTATGTATGTATGTATGTATGTATGTATGTATGTATGTATGTATGTATGTATGCATGCATGCATGCATGCATGCATGCACGCACGCACGCACGCACGCACGCACGCACGCACGTACGCATGTATGT